>JAVGWX010000018.1:21650463-21860463 GCA_036924085.1 Ariolimax columbianus
CCTCTTCTACCGTGAGGTGTAGAGGTTTGCCAAAGAGAACGTCACACTGCTCTATCCGTCGTCTTTTTCCTGGCCTCTTTCCAATCCAGCCCTCTATCACTTAGGGACTGTTGTATGTTGTCTTCCCAACGTACTTTGGGACGTCCTCGGGGTCTGCGTCCTTGACTTCCCATGACCGCTTTGGTATCAGATCTTCTTCCATTCTACAGACATGGCCAAACCACTGTAGTTGGGACTGCTCCACTCGTGTCTGCAGGGGTTGAACTTCAAGATTGCTTCGTATTGTCTGATTACGGATCTAGTCCCTATTCGTCACGTGAACCGCCTTTCTTAGGTACCTCATTTCTGAAGTTTGTAATTTCCTGGTTTATTTACACGTGGCAGTATATGTGTGTACAGTCCATTGAGAGCTCGACGAATTCTACCACACGTAGGGCTAAGCGTCAGTAATTAGGCAGACTTGTATTCTGCCATTTCGTACATTTAGTTTTTTCTGCGCCTCAGTATGGTTCTCTTCTCAGCGATGCGAGCACCATGTGTGAGAAACCAGGGAGCTAGATTGATTGGTTCGGAGCAAGCAGCTCACATGAGGTGACATCAATAGAGAAACTGTGAAAAGGAGAGTTCAGACAGTCTTTGTATCGTTGTTTCTGTCCCCCAGACGAGCCCGTACCTTGCCTGAGCTCACCGTACAACAGTTACTTATTGAGTCTTTCATCGGTCATGCCAACAACATGCCAAGTCCTTGCGATTTGAGTAGTCTGCAGCAACGTATGGCTTGGCTTCGTTCGTTCTCAATCTCCCACTAACAAACCCTGAAAGGGCTTAAGTAGCATAATGTATTTCAGAGAACGGAATGCGTTGTGTCGTAGTTTACAGCTTGATTGCGATATTTGCACCTTTCGGGCCAACACATCCGACTTAGGCAAGCATTTTGTTAGTACCGAGTTAGCATTCCCTCTTCGATCTGTTCTCCTAAGCCAGGATCACCGCGTGGAGGTGTAGGGTCTTGGCAGCTCTGGTTCGCTGGCCCTGACGCTAGCAGTCAGCTTTGTGTCGCTGACCGCTGCAGCTCATGTGCTCATGCAGCAGTATGAATGCCACAGACCTTTGTCCTGCTGAGGAGTTCGGCACTCTATCCTTCCAACCGAACCTGATCATATGTATCTGAAGGAGACATACTGAACGTAGTCACTACTCTTCTACTAACGATATATTGGTTCTATATTCTTGTTTTCATGAAGTATACTTTCTAAAAAATATGGTAGCCTTTCCCGTGTCTAATCGTCCCCAGTCGCCTATTACGACGTGTCTCGAATGTTACAGTGTTACTCTATTTCACCGAATATTGTGTTTTTTTTTACTATTTGACTGAATACAGATTCGAAGTTTGTCGACGTTTAGTATAACTAGTTGTGTTCATTACTTCTACAGATATTTCCTATCTTTATAAAGTAATCAGCACAAATAGGACGTGTCAGTATCACATCTTTATGAAAATATAATTTGAAACTAACCAATACTATTAACTAACCACTTATTTTGAGTCATGCCAGCAAACTCCTACTATCGATCATCATGAAGAGGCTGGACAACAAACTCAACGAGGAGGTCCATGAAGCACAGACAGGTTTTTAGAAAAGTTAGGGGCAGGAGGGATCACATCTTTAACATAATAAATATTATAGAACAAAGTAGAGAGTACAATGTCGACATACACATTTGCTTTATAGATTATAGGTAAGCGTTGTGGAACATAATGAGAGACATGGGGTTCCCAAAGCACTTGATTCAATTGATCGAATCACTATACCAGGAACAACAAGATGCGTTCAGAATAGCCGGCTAAACGTCAGACTGGTTTAAAGTTCAAAAGGATGTAAGACAGTGATGCATATCCCCCCCCCCCTTTCCCCCTATTATCTATTCAATACAAATGCTAAATTTATAATGGGGAACATGGGGAACGTCACATGATGGAAAGTATGACAAGTTCGAGCCAATAATCGGCGGGAACGAGATACCAGAGCTCAGATATGTAGGTGACACAGTTGTTCACTCAAAGAGCGCTGCTGGACTGGAACGGATGATCCTGTCGGTAAAACAACACAGCCACGACCGCAGCCCAGGAACGGATGATCCTGTCGGTACAACAACACAGCCAAGACCGCGGGCCAGGAACGGATGATCCTGTCGGTAAAACAACACAGCCACGACCAGGGCCAGGAACGGATGATCCTGTCGGTAAAACAGCACAGCGAAAACCAAAATCTATACCTGAGAATAAGTTAAACCAAAATAATGAGCACAGACAAAACAAGGTCCGAACGTAAAGCTATCCTCGATCAACAGGAAATTGAAAAAGTCACAAGTTTTGAGTACCTCTGCTCAATTATAAGCAACAATGGAGATTGTCTGAAGGAAGTCCGACAGAGCATGGTTATGGCAATGCAGAGGTTGAAAAAAATGAAAAACTTATGACAGAATTTTAATAAAATGTCGAACATAAAAATCCTGCGATCTTGCATCTTCTCGATGGCAACGTACGGATGTGAAACGTGGGCCACCACACAAACACTTAAAAAAGGATTGCATATTTTGAACTAAAATGCTACAGAAGGGTGTTCAAAATACCATGATTGGTAAAAAGGAAAAATGCAGATATCCTACAAGAACTGGATCTCGAGGCAAATTGGCTTAGTAAACAGTATTTTATACAGAAAACGTAAATATTTTGGCCACATAAAATGTCATAATGGCCTAGAGAGGACGATACTGGAGGGTATGTTGCCTAGGTAGTGGGGCAAAGGCAGACTGAGGAGAAGATGGACACAAGACATCACAAAGGTTCTGAAAATGACAATGACAGAGGCGAGAGTTCTGGATAGAGATCGAGAGTCTTACAGATCGGCTGTTGTGAGAGAGACGTTTTGTAAAAGATGTTCTACATGATGAACCTCTTATCAATTTTATTTTAAATTCAGTTTATTTGCCGTTGCAGTATTTTAAAAAAATACTGTGTCTCAAGATGTTCTGCTAAAATACAACATTTGTTGTCTGAAAATATGTTACCAACAGCGGTTCACTTATGGCACTTGTTGGAGGCGCGTTTTTCTTAAACGTGAACTGTTATTATAAAGTATAGAACAGCACCCCAGGGTATCGAAACCCAAGGTCATACTGTGGAGGGCACTACCAAATCCATCTATCTCGGTAGCATGGTAGCATCTGAAGGGCCCAGCGGTCCCGATTTGTCAAGGCGGGTTGGACTAGCTGCGCCTGCTATGCACGACCTTCGACGTGTGTGGAATAATGGCAAGATCTCCCTTGAGGCAAATATCCGTATCTACCAGTTCTGTGTTGTTCCAGTCCTGCTCTACTGCTCCGAATCATGGACATTGCTGAAACACGACAAGTCGAGAGTAGATGCCTTTCACATGTGCAACCAGCGGCGTATCCTATGCATTCGATGGCATGACTACATCCGCAACGTGGAGGTCTTCACCAAAACAGGCATTTTCCCAATCTCAGAAACACTTGACCTTTGGATTTTACTGATTGGCTGCCTGTTCTTTGCCTAGCCTGTTCATGAAACCTACGACGCGATGAAGTACTCGTTGAAAGAAACCGTGTGTCAAGTTAGCACAGAAATGAGACCGAAAGTTATCACGCCGCTCCTTTCTATTTTCCATTGTACGATACTATCCAATCAAATATGAATTGTTCACTGAATGCACTATTCAACATCGAATCCATTATGAATCTAAAATTCGATGCATCCCTATCTAATTTTTACAATAATTTTCTCCAAATTCGGGCTTCATAATACACGAACTACGAAGAAGAGAACATGAAGGAACGGTTGATTCGTGAAAATATAGATATAAATATCAGGCAATGAGAAAACTCAAGACACTAAATAATTTAAAGAAAACACGGTTCTAATCAACGTTGCAACCAACACGCAGACAGCACAAGAAATACTGTTTGAACTATTGATTTCATTGATTTTGTTCTCTCCAAAATGAAGAATATGGTAATCCCCGTTGTTGACCTAATTGAAGGAAGATTAAGCCAAAGCATTTAAATACTATTTTGCATGTGTGGTTTCTAGGATATTTTGTTATAAGCCCCAGCAAGCACGCCTGACAATGATATACGGAAAGGACACAATTGTGCTAATTACGAATACGTACTCCAAATAGGTTCCAAGAGGAAGTAGTGGCATTAAAGACTTCTTCTGCGTTCATTCATTCTCAAACTTTGTTACCAAGCCCTAATAAGGGCTATGCAAGTAGGAGGATGAACGGAATGCGTTGTGTTGTAGTTTACAGATTGACTGCGATATTTGCACCTTTCGGTCCAACACATCCGACTTCAGCATGCCATTTTTGGTACTGGGTTAGCCTTCCCTCTTCGATCCCTTCTTCTTAGCCAGTCTTCTCTGTTGCATATTGGTATCCAGAATCACTATGTGGAGGTGGGGAAGGGTCTTGGTAGCTCTGGCTGCTGGTCCTGATGCAAGCAGTTCTGGGCTTTTTTTTCTCCTTTTTCTGTCTTTATTTCCTGTTTTTAATTATTTGACTTTGTTTTTCTTCTTTTCTTCTATTTCATTATATCTTCTTTGGTTTTTCTTGTTATTGTTCCTTTTCCTTTATTTCTTCTTTTTTCTTTCTCTGTTTAATTTTGTCTTCTTTTCTGTCTCTTTTTTTTTCAAATGCCTTTACGTGCAGTTGTTTTACCTGCATCCATTTTTTTTTGTGTTGGATCTTTATTTTTTATTATTTTTCTTTGTCTTTATCTGTTTTTGTTTGTCTTTATCTGTATCTCTTTATTCTTTGCGTTTATGCCTTCTTCTTTGTTTCTTTGTCTCTATTTCTATTTTTTTTCTACTCTATTTCTTCTTCATTTTACTTTGCCTATTTTTTTTCTTCTATTTTATTGTATTCAATTTCTGCTTTTTTTTCATACTTTTATTTCATTTATGTTTCCCCTTTTTTTCTTCTGCTTTTTCTTCTTTTTCGTTTACACCCTTTTCTGCTTTTCTGTCGTACACTGTTATACATCAAATTCAATATTTATTTTTAAAAGCAGTAATCAGTTGTTTTGAATAGTATTTCCTACCACAAACAGATACTAGTATGACGTACGAAGAGTCAAAACGGCTTACCAAAGCCAGATACATGACCAAATGGGAAACCGAACATACTGGTTACACCAAAAACGATGCCTATTACCAGTTGAACCGAAGAGAGCAGGTCGTTGTCTTCAGACTTCGCACTGGCCACAATAGACTGAGGTACCACCTATTCAACAAATTGAAGATAGGGTGTACCGACGAATGCCCGTGCGGTACTGGTAAAATGACCGCTGAACATCTGCTGCAGAACTGCCCGACATACGAGGATCAGAGAGAGCAGATGTGACCATCACCAGTGGAACTGCAAGACAAGCTCTATGGCAGTGGCGACAGCCTCAGGATGACCGCCGCTTTTTTTCGAAAAAATAATGGTTACTGTCTGACTGCGTACGAAGAAGAAGAAGAAGAAAAACAGTATTTCAACAACGCTTGTTCAGGATGGCTACTGGTAGTGTCCGTACTTGCTAAATATGTTCTTCGTATAGGGAACACTTTAACAGAGGACGTTCAGCTATATTTCTTGTAGTACCACAATTATACTCATTTTTAGCGTCTATCTCGGTTAGTTAAGTATATTTAGATCAAGATTTTGTTGATGTTGCCTGTCTGTGTGGGGTCAAGTTCGTTACATCCTGTTTGTTTAAGGTCAGTTAAACTTGAACTGTCACTATAAAGAATAGCAAAACAACGATTCACGATTTAAACTTATGCGCGATCACAATGCGAGAACTATCACGGGTTCTGATTTTAACACTCTGAAATTTACCGATTCGCTGCTTATAAAGATATTTTTCATTTTTCATTGGCATCAGTTTAATGTTCAAACTCCTTACTGCATTACTGCATATGCTCTTTATAAACCTCTCGACCGTATCTTATTTTACACGGGGATAGAAGATCAAGGCCGGGTCACACAAAACATACTGATCAGACTATATTTGTCTTGGTCACGTGAATATAGTGATCAGTTTATGATAGTCAGGGTCAGGTGAAACATGCTGATCAGGCTATGTTAGTCAGGGTCAGGTGAAACATGCTGACCAGGCTATGTTAGTCAGGGTCATGTGAAACATGCTGATCAGGCTATGTTATTCAGGGCCAGGTGAAACCTACTGATCAAGACCCCCATTTCACTTTCAATCAGTTCTCACTCGAACCAGGCTGTTTCGGGGCAGTCTGATTAATGTTTTGGAACTCTGATTCCCGTATTGAGAACCTAATGAGGAGCCGTGCATTGCACTACAGCCAAGAAAATTCGGGTTTACCTCAAGTAAACCTCTGTATGTGAAATAAGACAGCGAAATCCGCTACCGTAGAAAGTAATCAAGCGTTCCTAACTCAAATACGAATGTCATTAGCAACCGCAACATCAGCAACAGCATCAGCAACAGCATCAGCAGCATAAACAGCAACAACAACAGGAAAAACAACAGCAGCAACATGAGCAGCAACATCAGCAACAATATCAGCATCAATAACAGCAACAGCAACAGCAGCAAAATCAGCAGCAACAACAGCAACAGCAACAACATCAGCAACAACATCAGCAACAACAACATCAGCAACAACATCAGCAACAACAACATCAGCAACAACATCAGCAAAGACATCAGCAACAACATCAGCACTAAAATCAACAACAACGTCAGCAACAACATCAGCAACAACATCAGCAACAACATCAGCAACAACATCAGCAGCAACATCAGCAACCATATATATATCAGCAGCAACATCTTCAAACAACACCATCAACACTACCATCAACAACAACAGCAACAATAACAGCAACAACAACAACAACATCAGCAACAACATCAGCAGCAACATCAGCAACCATATATATATCAGCAACAACATCTTCAAACAACACCATCAATAATACCATCAACAACAACAGCAACAACAGCAACAACATCAGCAACAACATCCAGAAACAACACCATCAACATCAACAACAACACCACCATCAGCAACAACACAAGCAACATAAACAACAACAACAATAACAGCAACAACATCAGCAACAACATCAGCAGCAACATCTCATGTTAACGTTCTGCGTTTATTTGATTCATTGCACTGTGTACCTCGACAGCCCTATATATCCTCTCTGAGAACCATACTGGATAAAAACACACATAGGTAAGGGCTCAGTGAGCTTCCCAGGACACACACAGAACAACTCATACGATACGGCCAGAAAGCTTTTATCGGCAATAAAAAACGAGTGAAAACAACTAACAAAATATACTGGCCTAGACCCTCAGCTCGGCTTCCGTTGTAGCCCTTCCTGGAATTGGGCTGTTTTTATATCAGCCTGGCTTGCGAGGTGAGGAATCGACTTGATCCCCGTAGTAGTGAGTGACACGCAGATGAAGCCAATCATAGCATAACCGCTTGAAGGACCACGGTCTACCTTCATCAGCACGCTCGGGATGTGAGGAAAGCTACTGCAATTCGACATGTAACATTCTATTCAGGGGGCACAAACGAGTAGTTCTACTCGTAGTGGACATTCGAAACAACAACAACAACAACAGCAGCATAAACAACATCACAACATAAAATAAGACATGAGGTACAATGAGCGGTTAAAGTTCACAGCCATAACAGGGTGTGCCAGGAAAGTGTGAGACACGGTATGCCAGTTATGAAATTGAGTAAACGAAACAAGAAATGGTCAAAATGATTACATGCAGACAAAAACAAACACAGCCATGAACAGATCATTAAATAAACAGACCGCAAAAAAGGAGCAAATACAAATTAAAAAGACCCACGTGGGCAGAGATATGAAAGGAAAAACGACTAACAGGAAATAGAACTAAGCCACTTACATACGCGAAAAGACAGCTACAGAGATTAATGGTTATACAATAATAAGAGAGCGAGAGAGAGAGAAAGATAGATAGATATAGAGAGAGAGATACATTTAGACAGCTCATGAAATTGGTAATTGCACAATAATAAGAGAGAGAGAGAGAGAGAGAGAGAGAGAGAGAGAGAGAGAGACAGACAGACAGACAGACAGACAGAAGGAAACATATGACATTTTAATCTCACCATTTTAAAATAACCATTTTAATCCCACCATTGTAATCTCAACTATTTTAGTCTCAACACTTTAAATCTCAATAGCTTTATTCTCAATAGTTTTAATCTCAATATTTTAAATCTCAATAGTTTTAATCTCAACATTTTTAATCTCAACATTTTTAATCTCAACAGGTTTAATCTCAACCATTTTAATCCCACCATTTTAATCTCAAAAGTTTTAGTCTCAACATTTTTAATCTCAATAGCTTTATTCTCAATAGTTTTAATCTCAATATTTTAAATCTCAACAGTTTTAATCTCAACATTTTTAATCTCAACAGTTTTAATCTCAACATTTTTATTCTCAACATTTTTAATCTCAACAGTTTTAATCTCAATAATTTTAA
Organism: Ariolimax columbianus; assembly: GCA_036924085.1. NCBI lineage: Eukaryota > Metazoa > Mollusca > Gastropoda > Stylommatophora > Arionidae > Ariolimax > Ariolimax columbianus. The sequence continues at coordinate 21,659,050 of JAVGWX010000018.1, forward strand.
TTTCAACTTTCACAATCAACTAGTGTAATTAGTCATTTATATATCGTATAATATAACAGAATGCATTTGGAAAAAAAGTAATATTACATGTAAGATTCTTCGGATTAAGGCCATCTACCAATCAATCAATGTCTCTCCTTTCGGGACATTGTCCATTGACGCCCTTATGCTGCAAATTCGATCTTGAACTGCCCCTTCTGCCCCTCCCCAGTTGAGGTTCAGGCTCGAAGTTCATTTTAAGTCTCTTCTCACTGTGTTTCTCTTTTCCTCATCACCTGCTAATTTCATGCCAGGGCATATCTAGCCGTGTTTGAGGGTGCTTTCCGGAGGGTTGTTCGTTTCTCGGTCCTCAAATGGGTAGTAAGAAATGTAGCTTCCTTCCCACTTTCGCTAAACTGCGTCATGCTTCTCATATTCTGGGGACCCATTTCCCCAAAGACCGTTTGCTTTTGATTGGTTGTCAATGTTTATGTAACCAGCTTTGTATGTTTTCGATCTATGTGCTGGTCCTTGATCCACACTATTATACGCTAGGTGAGTTGTCTGTTTTTATTCTAATCTCCTCATTGATTTGTCCAGTGTGGGTGACCCTTTTGGAAGCTTTCGCTTTCCCTGGTATAGTTCTTGAAATAATTGGGACACGAAAGCCAACTTTCTCTCTCTCCATCCACCCTCCCCATGACCTCCCAAAGGTAATAAACATGAGACTGGGTGGGGATAACAGTAGCTATAATAATTCAGGACTCACTGCAACAATAGGAAAAAGGATTCCAGATTCAGGGTATTATTAGTTAAAAGGATTCAGGGTAATATTGGTAAAAAGGATCCAAAGTAATAGTAATTAAAAGCATTAGGATTCAGGGTAATATTATTTAAGAGGATTCGAGATTTTGGGAAATATTAGTTAAAAGGATTCAGGATTCAGGGTAATATTAGTTAAATGGATCCAGGGTAATAGTAATTAAGGAGGATTCCCGATTCATGGTAACAGTAGTTAAAAGGAGTTCTGGTTTCAGGCTTATAGTAGTCGAAAGTATTCAGGTTTCCGGAGAGTAGTAATTAAACGGATTCATGATTCAGGGAAATAGTAGTTAAAGGTATTACGGATTCAGAACAACATTAGGATTCAGGGTTACAGTAATTAAAATTATTCAGAATTCAGGACAATAGCAGCTTAATGGATTTCGGATTTAGGACAATAGTAGTTACAAGAATTCAGAATTCATAGCAAAAGCAGTTTAAAGGATTCAGGATTCAGGGTAATAGTAGTTAAGAGGATTCAGAATTCAAGTTAATAGCAGTTACAAGAATTCTGAATTCATAGCAAAAGCAGTTTAAAGGATTCAGGATTCAGGGTAATAGTAGTTAAAAGGATTCAGAATTCAAGTTAATAGCAGTTACAAGAATTCAGAATTCATAGCAAAAGCAGTTTAAAGGATTCAAGATTCAGGGTAATAGTAGTTAAAAGGATTCAGAATTCAAGTTAATAGCAGTTACAAGAATTCAGAAATCATAGCAAAAGAAGCTTAAAGGATTCGGGATTCAGGGTAATAGTAGTTAAAAGGATTCCGGGTTATAGCAGTTAAAAAATATTCCTTTGTGAGGGTAATAGTAGTTAAAATGACTCAATATCCAGGACAATAGTAGTTAAATGACTCAATATCCAGGGCAATAATAGTTAAAATGATTCAATATCCAGGGCAATCGTAGTTAAAATGATTCAATATCCAGGGCAATAGTAGTTAAAATGACTCAATATCCAGGGCAATCGTAGTTACAAGGCTTCAGTATTCAGGACAATAGTAGATACAAGGCAAATTACCTGTAGGCATGACAGAGAGTCTGCCACGAGCGGGAATGTAGAGGCCTGCAAATGGCGAAGTATCGCTCCAAGGAGATTGCTACCAATGTGAAACAACTCACACCAACCGACACAGCTGAGGAATGCAATCAAAGGTGAACGAATTTTATTTAAAACGACATGTTTGAGAAAGGCAATACAATTTTAAAACAAATTTTGTTTTTGTATGTTTGAGAAAAGCAATAACATTTTAAAACATTTTTTTATAATTTAAGTTTGAGAAATGCAATAAAATGAGAACACATTTTTTTATATGGCAAGTTTGCCCGAGGTTTAGAAACGGCCTTACAAGCCGCTATCGTAAAAAACAACTGTTACAGAAACAGAAACAGATTTCACGGAACAAATCAACAGCGCGCAATTTAATTACTGTGGCACAAGCTAATATGCTAGATGCCAAAAACATCTTCAAGATCGGATACAGGAACTTCCGCACTGTGTATCAAATTGGTAAAAGATCCGAGGTTAGCAATGAGATGAGTACAACCTGGACATTTTAGGTCTGAGTGAGTGCAGAGGGACAGGAACGGACAAGAAATATCTCCCAAATGAACATAAACACACTATCTGCTCTGACAGAGACGATCATCACATAGTGGGGAGTAGCTATCTTCATGACAGCCAGGGAGTAGCTATCTTCATGACAGCCAGGAAGTAGCTATCTTCATGACAGCCAGGAAGTAGCTATCTTCATGACAGCCAGGGAGTAGCTATCTTCATGACAGCCAGAGAGTAGCTATCTTCATGACAGCCAGGGAGTAGCTATCTTCATGACAACCAGGGAGTAGCTATCTTCATGATAGCCAGGGAGTAGCTATCTTCTTGACAGCCAGGGAGTAGCTATCTTCACGACAGCCAGGGAGTAGCTATCTTCACGACAGCCAGGGAGTAGCTATCTTCATGACAGCCAGGGAGTAGCTATCTTCATGACAGCCAGGGAGTAGCTATCTTCATGACAGCCAGGGAGTAGCTATCTTCATGATAGCCAGAGAGTAGCTATCCTCGTGACAGCCAGGAAGTAACTATATTTATGACAGCCAGAGAGTAGCTATCCTCGTGACAGCCAGGAAGTAGCTATCTTCATGACAGCCAGGGAGTAGCTATCTTCATGACAGCCAGGAAGTAGCTAACCTCATGACAGCCAGGAAGTAGCTATCTTTATGACAGCCAGAGAGTAGCTATCCTCATAACATGCAGGAAGTAGCTATCTTCATGACAGCCAGGAAGTAGCTATCCTCATGACAGCCAGAGCTGAAAAATCTCTCATCATTTGGGAACCATTTAGCGAAAGGCTAATATCAGCTAGATCCCAAACCAAATTGTTAAAACTCACGATTCTTCGGTGTTACGCACCAACTAATGGCGACTTGATACTACCAAAGACCATTTATAGATGCTTCTTTCGAGTGCCGTTATCAAGAATTCCAAACACGACAGAGTAAAAGTAATGAGCGACTTCAATGCCAAGCTAGGTAGCAACAATGATGGAGTAGATCAACATTTAGGCACACATGGTTTAGGAGACATGAGTGAGAATGCTCAACGACTATTAGAATTTTGTGAAGTATCAAATCTTGTTGTAGCAGATACCATCTTTCCACAAAAAGACATCCACAAGATAACTTGGAATTCTCCTGATGGTAAAACAAAAAAAATCAGATAGACCATTTCTGTATCCAGACAAAGTTCCGTTCATCAATTCAGGATGTCAGATCTTATCGTGGCGCAGATATTGCCAGTGACTAAAATCTTTGCATTAGCCAAATTAAAGATTCAATTGAAGAAGCTTTACCATCTGAAAAGCAAGAAGAAAATTGTTGTACAGAAACTGCTATTAACATAATACAATGCCAAGATAAATCAGCATATTGAGTCACTACCAACAATAACTGATAACACAACTACTGGCACGATTGATAACAAATGGCAAAAGTTTAATACTACATTGAATAACGCAGATGTAACGACAGCTGGATACTCCAAACACAAAAAAGAAAAAGTGGCTGAGTGATGACACCTGCGGTAAAACCCAAGAAGGGAAGACAGCAAATGAAACCTCCTTGCAGCAACAACGCCTATGAGAATTGCAAGAAGGCGTATGACTCCCTTGATAAAATAGTTCAATATAACGCTCGCAAAGACAAGGGAAAATTATTTAATGAACTGGCGGAAACGGCTGAAAGTGCAGCAAAAGTGGGCAACAGCAGATACCGTCACCAGATCACAAGACAGTTATGCAATAAACCACCTACTACAAATACACCAATCACAGAAAAACATGACAACCTTCTTACTACAGAAAATAACAGATGAAACGTTGCGCAGAACATGTAATCGAGATATTGAATAGACTACATCCCACAACAACTCCTAATTTTGAAAACGAAACAGACATGCCCCTCTTACCAGTGTCCTGTGCAGAATTTACACTCGCAGAAATCAAAGGAATCATCCACAAACTAAAGAATTTCAATGCAGCAGGGGATGATGAGATAACTGATGAAATGTTATAAGCCGCAGATGATACCACCCTCACTCATCTCCTATCCATCATAAATGATGTGTGGAAAGAGGAAAAACCACCACAACAGTGGAAAGATGGTATAATTTAACACATATCAAAGAAAGGAGACTTATCTGGTTGTAACAACTGGCGTGGCATAACACTCTTGTTAGTGCCTGCGAAAGTACTCTGCAGCATGATATTAGAAGGACTCATGGAACAGGAAGATGCCCTCATAAGAGAAGAATAGGCTGGTTCTAGACCAAACGGTTCTTCCATTGATCAAATGTTAACACTCAGAACTATCACAAAAGAATCAATAGAACTGCAATCTACAATAATCATCAACTTCACTGACTTCCAGAAGGTTTTGACAGACTACACCATCCAACATTATGGACAATTCTCAAGAACTATGACTTACCCTCAAAATAACTAAATATTATCAAGGCCTTATATGATAATTAACGATGATGTGTTCGAACAACCGAAGGCAACACTGAATGGTTTAACATAAAAACAGGAGTAAAACAGGGATGTATTTGATCACCTCTACTGTTTGGCATAGCTATAGATTGGATTATGAAACACTGTGCCCATGATAAGCATTTAGGCATTGAATGGACAGATAACAAGACCTTAGAAGATCTTGATTTTGCAGACAAGCTATCGCTACTAAGTACCACTAATGTAAAAACCCAAGAAGATATAGACAGACTCAGCCAATGGTCAGAACAGATAGGACTTTAAGTAAACGCTTCAAAGACAAAAATCATGGCTTCCACAACGGTTGATATCAAGCTACAGGGGAAATCTCTACAAAATGTCAAACACTACACAAACCTGGGAAGCAAAATGACACAAGATGGAGATGCCACGAAAAAAAAATTTCCATTAGAATTCCTTTGGCTTCGTGCGCCTTTAATCAGCTCACCAACATATGGAAATCAACGACACTGAGCAAACATACCAAGCTCAGACTATTCAAATTCAATCGTAATATCAGTACTGACTTGGATGTGGCAGCTGGAAGATAACAAAAGCGCGTGAAAACAAACTAAATATCTTTGAAAATAAATGTTTAATACAATTATTGAATATACGCTGGGACCAGTTCATAACTAATGACTCGATAAGAACAGAGGCAAACAAAATATACGTGTCGACTATCATACGGAAAAAAACGTTGAACATACATCGGACATGTCCTTATCATGAACAACAACCGTCTTCCATTGCAAGCACTCGAATGGACATCAAAGGGGGTTCGGAAAAGAGGGAGACCCAAGGAAATACTCACAAGAACAATCATTCGAGAGGGCTCAACTATGGGCCTCAGCACCATACAAGATCTTCTTCTTCTTCTCCTTTTTCTTCGTACGCAGTCAGACAGTAACCATTATTTTTTCGAAAACAGCGGCGGTCATCCTGAGGGTGTCGCCACTGCCATAGAGCTTGTCTTGCAGTTCCACTGGTGATGGCCACATCTGCTCTCTCTGATCCTCGTATGTCGGGCAGTTCTGCAGCAGATGTTCAGCGGTCATTTTACCAGTACTGCACGGGCATTCGTCGGTACCACCTATCTTCAATTTGTTGAATAGGTGGTACCTCAGTCTATTGTGGCCAGTGCGAAGTCTGAAGAAAACGACCTGCTCTATTCGGTTCAACTGGTAATAGGCATGGTTTTTTGTGTAACCAGTATGTTCGGTTTCCCATTTGGTCATGTATCTGGCTTTGATAAGCCGTTTTGACTCTTCGTACGTCATACTAGTATCTGTTTGTGGTAGTCTAGCACCTTCTTTTGCCAGTCTGTCTGCCTCCTCGTTAGCTTGGATGTTGCAGTGTGATGGGACCCACTGTACCACTACCCTTTTTGGTGCGGACTGCTGGCACAGTTTGCAGAGTGCTGCTCTTAAGTCATTAAGCTCAGTGTTTTTCTGGCTTTTTAGCGCTGTGACTACGGCGAGAGCATCTGTAAGCAGGACTATATGGCTTTCATTTTCCTTGTGTGTTACCATTTCTTCCACTGCCGCCCTCAGTGCCTCTGCCTCCGCTCTGAAATTGCTTGTGTACTTACCAGTAGCGAATGACAGTGTTATTTGTCTTCCATTTGGTAGGTTCAGGAGTGCTCCTGCCCCTCCGTTCTGTGTAGTGTTTGTTACAGAACCGTCGGTGTATGCATGGGTCCAGTCCATGCTTGAGTAGCTTTTCGATATGAAGCTTAGCGTAGTATCTCTCCTTTCTTTTTCAGTCTGGCAGTTTTTGTTTACAATACCTGGTATATTTTCTACCACCTCTGGAAATATATCCTGCCTCCAGGTAGGTTTTCGTACAGTAGTGATGGGTTTTGGTGTTAGTGCGTTTGTGGGATCTTCGTGCATCTTTGCTTTGGATATTTCTGCAAAGTTTCTCTGCTTTAGTTTCCCATTTCCCAAATTGTTTAGTCTCTGGTGCATTGGATGGTCAGTCAGTCTTCGGAGTTTCTCTGACTGCAGCTGGGCTCTGCAGTCTCCTCTATCGGTCATGGATTGCAGTTTTGTAATCTTTTCAAGTTCTACAATTGGCGTTGACTTCATGCCTCCTGTTATAACTCTCATGGCTTGGTTTTGAAGTTTGCTAACTTTATCGAAGTTCGCCTTTGCTGCTGTTGTCCATGCCGCAATGCCATACTCGAGAACTGGTCTCACTCTTCCAGTGTACAGTTTCTTTAGTATGCCTTCTTCTGCTCCCCAGCTTGTGCCAGCCAGTTTCCTCATGATTGCCATTCTTTCTCTGGCTCTCATTCGGTTTCTCTCGATCTGACTTTTCCATGTCATGCGCCGATCAAATGTGACTCCCAGATAGGTTGGGTTGTCGTTTGGCTACAGGAATTTGCCATTTAAACTTAATTTGGTATTTTGGGGTTTTATTGAAAGCGAGATTATTGAGCATGTGGTTTTCTCCTCGTTTATTTTGACCAGCCATGAGTTCGCCCACTCTTCCAGCGATGTTAGCGCCTGCTGCATCCGATTTCTTGCTATGGTGAGATTCTTTTCAGAGGTCCACATAGCCAGATCGTCTGCAAACATTGAGCTATGGACTCTCCTTGGTATATTCTCTGTAATGTCGTTTATATATACCAGGAAGAGTGTGGGTGACAGTACTCCCCCTTGGGGTACTCCCTGCTCGATTAATACCTTTTTGCTCATCTGCCCTTGTACTTGGACTCTGGCCGTTCTTTGTTTGAGGTAGTGGTTGATCCACTTGTACATTTTCCCACAAACATCGCTTCTTCTTAGCTTGACTCTAAGTCCGTCTTTCCAGACTTTGTCAAATGCCTTTTCCAAAGCCACCCAAACAGCTACTGTGTGTTTCTGTGCCTGGCAGGCATCTTTTATTTCCTGAGCTATGAGGATGACCTGGTCCTCAGTGAATCTGTGCTGTCTAAAGCCGGCTTGCTGTGGAATTAGTATTCGTTTTTCTTCCAGATGCCACATCAGTCTGGTGTTTATCATACGTTCCATCAGCTTGCCGACACAGCTCAGTAGGCTGATGGGCCTGTATCCATTTGGATCTGTTTTGTCCTTTCCTGTTTTTGGTACTGGCACCAGTACTGCGTCTTTCCATGCCTGGGGTACAATTCCCCTTTTCCAGCTTTGGTTCAGGACCGATAGCAGTTTCCTCTTCACTGTTTGGCCCAGCCCCATCAGCATTTCGTTTGTTATCCCGTCTTTTCCGGGAGATTTCCTTTTCTTTAATGTTCTCATAGCCTCTTCCATTTCGCTCATTGTTAATTTGGCCATCATGTGCTCTTCAGGTGCCGTATTGATGTTGTCGTGCCCCTTTAGCTCTTCGCTAATGTCTGTATGCCTATCTGCAGGGACCTCGATGTGTTTGCTCTGGCATAGTGATCGACAAAAGCGTTTGCGTCTTTCTTACCGGTAAACAAGTTTTCGCCCTGCTTGATGGTAATTTGTTTGTTTGATGGGGTTTCGTCGTTCATGGCTCTGACTAGCTTCCATAGCTTGTTCCCGTCTTTATCCAGGTTTAGGCTTTCCGTTTTGATTTTCCAGCTTTCTCTTGCTGTTTGCTTGAGAGTGTGTTTGTATTTCGCCGTGGCGGCTTTGAGGGCGATGTTTGCCTCCATAGATTGTTCTCGCTCTGCCATGTTCCTAGCATTTGTTACTGCATCTTCCACTTTCTGCAACTCATCATTCCAGTAGGGCTTATATTTTTTCCTAGCTCTTCTTGGGATGGTTTCAGTGGCTGCTTGCATTATTGCCTTGCTTAGGCTTTCCACCATGGGCTTCATTTTGTTGTTTCGTGTGTTGATGGTTTCACAAGGCCCATCTGTCAGGATTGCAAATCTGTCCCAGTCGGCTCGTTTGTAATTCCAACGTGGGAGCGGTTTTGTTTCCTGTGGGCCTACTTCCATATCGATGTCTAACCTGATCGACCTGTGGTCGCTACCTGCCAGTTGGTTTAGCACCTGGCGGTCTATTTTATGATGTATGTCCTGTGTGGAGAAGGCCAAATCTGGAGTCGAGGTGGTACGCCATGTTCTAGAATAGAAACTAGGGGTATCCTCCGGCCTATTGATTAGGGAGAGATTTGTATCTATCTCCCAATCTTCCACTTCGTCACCTCTGCTGTCTGTGTCAGAGTATCCCCATCTCTCCGAGTGGCTGTTGAAATCTCCAACTACTATGCAGTTGGAGTCTCTGACCTCCATACTCGAGAGCGATAGTTCTCTATTTGGTGGTCCGTACAGATTGAATATGCGGAGCTTCGTCTCTTGAGCCATTATGTCAACTCCTACAATTTCTGCTTGTCCGGTGTGACTGACAGGTACCGCGCTACTCGGTATGCAGTTTCTGGTCAGTATCAGGACCCCTCCTTTGTGGCCTTCTCTATCGAGACGGAAGGCCTGGTATCCTCTGATTGAGAATTTATGATTTTTTGTTGAGGTGCGTTTCCTGGATACATGCCACGTCAATCTTACCTTCATGCAGGTGATGTGTTAGGGAAAGTTTTTTGTTAATGACTCCCTCCGCATTCCACTGTAGTATTTTGAGGCTCTTGAGTTTTTGGTCAACAAAAGTTGCCCCATAGCCATGTGCCTTGAGTCCACGACACATGGGTGGGTGACCACCAGTAGTCAAGGGTGGGCCCCTTCGAGGCGTGAGGCCCGGCACTATCGCTGCCTGGCGGGACTCCGCAGGATGAGCGCCATACGTTTTTCTGATCGGTTGTACTGTCATCATACTGCGATTTACGTTGCACTGTTTTGTTAGGCTTGTGGCCCCGTGCATCCGATTTCAACAGGCGTTTCTGTAGGGATGCCCTCCTTAGCCTTTGGCTGTCCCCAGCCTTGCCTATCTGCAAGGCAGCAGTTGTTTATGATCAGAGTTGTCTCTCTTATGGAAGTTGTCTTACCAGACCAATGATTCTTCACTACTCGTGTCTATAGGGTGCGGTGATGATATGTGAGATGATATATGATATATATGATATGGACTGGTTTACCTGGAAGAGAGGCAGTCCAGTGTGTCTGTACCCCAGGATCGTCACGTCCTGCCAGAAACGTAGCATTTGCATGTGAGTGAGGTATCTCTTTCTCCCTTTATTTTCTTGGCTTCTATGCAGGGATGGTACGCCTAGCATTCCCCGCCACCTGGGATGTTGACACAGTGGGGCAGGTGTGCAATGTCCGCTGGTCTGCATCTCTTCTGCGTCCATTGGTATGGCTGATAGCGTACAGAGGTAGATATCGACATACAAGATCTAAAAACAGTAGCGTCACACCGCTGTATTTGGCGCGGAAAGAATATAGAATAGAAGTTTGAGAACTACAATAACATTTTTACGATTTTGTTGTAAGTCAAGTCAAGTCATCCCGTAACTGGCGAGGTCGTTGGGTAACATATGATGACACCCTAAGCAGCCCCAATCCAGCTGCATGTGCCTTATCTGGTCAGAGATTGCTCCATTCTTTTATGTTGGCCTCCCATTTCTTTTTGGGACGACCTCTTCGTCGTCCGCCATGCACTTTTCCGTGCATGATCGTATTTGCAAGACCGTTTGATCTCGATTAGTGGCAAGAAAGACAGCAAGAGATGTAATGAATGTGTGAGAAACAGAGTGGGGGAAGAAAAAAAAGAGACAGAGTGTGGGAGGAGAAAAGCAAGAGACAGAATGTACAGTGTGGAGAGAAAAATAAGTTACAAAGTGTAGGGGGAAAATAAAAGACAGATGAGTATGTGAGAAAGTTAAAGACAATATCGGAATATTTATACAGACAAGAAAGAGTGAATACCTATTAGAGAGAGAAGGAAATATAAAAATATAGTCATACTTTGATCGTGAGAAAGAAAGTGAGACTAATACAGACACCTGTGATTGTTCACAATGCAAAAAACACGTTTTTTACGACTGAACTGGAAGTTGTAAATCGAGTGAATTGCAACCAAATCAAACGTTCGTATGTATATTTGATGAGCATCGTATATAATACTGTTATCAGTGGCTGAGAAAATATCGAACAGGCTCGTACTTGAGAGATTAGAAGAGGTCATAAACAGTCAGCTGAAAGAATAACAGACTTTCGGTAAAACAGATCCCGTGTAGGTGGGAAATTATACTGAGAACAATTGTTGAACATAGTGTGAAATGAAGCTCAACACTTTATATTGGATTCGTGAACTATAAACATGCATGTATATTAGGGTTGGACCAATATGCAAATCGAACGATTACCGATGAATCGGTCTTATCTAATCAGTCGATATCAATTAATTGGCCGCTAATTATTTATGAGCACTCACTTGTCATGACAAAGTTATGGAGTTCCAACTCCCAACACCGGTAGCTCGCGTCGAACAGCTGTAAATAAGTACCTCGTTGACAGCTAGGGAAGGACAAAAGGCCGACAGGAACGGAACTGTGCACCCTACCTCATAAATATGGGGCTTAGTACAATGAAGGCTCTAACACTTCGTCCCTGACGAAAAGCAGTGTCTGATTTGGGACTGCCTTGACATTGACCTAATTATGTTTTGTGATGTGAAATGCCTGTTGTTATTAATTGTAGATAATTTATTATTCAAATTCCATCATTAGTCACAACAATAGAGCTTCTTAAGGTAATAATTTTAAAACTATATAATTTAAACATTAAATGAGAAAGTACCCAATCATCATAACGCCATGATAATGTAGAAATGTGGATGTTTTCACATTATAATTTAAGAGTTTTCAAATTTGATTACTAAATTATTAATTATTTTTGTTTGACAAGGTCAAGATAACAGGAATTATAATGAAGTGAGACTTAGTAAAAATCTTTACATTAACATGCAATCGGAAACTTCATAATTTTGTAATTGAATTACTTTTTGAAAGATCGATTAAACACATATCTTTGCAGGGTGAGAGAGGGGGATAGGGGGTGGAGGAAGAAGGTTATTTCTTCTACTTTGACACCTTTTTACTTTTTACCTACGGGGAGTTACGCCACTGCGGCAGTTCATGGTAATTTCAATTCGCGTAGATCATTGTGTTCAAGCACTGGGAATTGGGCTAGATTGCACTGATGGGATTAGATTGTGTGTCCTAGGAAACCAAATGTGCTTCTGAGTTATTTTTACATGTTGAATCCAAAATGTTTTCCAAATATCTTTGTCTTCTTTGATTTCCCTATTGGAGCATACTTGCCGCGCATAAGATTGTTTTTTTTAAATTAGCTTGCATTATCGCTGTTAAATTGGCCCTAAAAGCCGCTGCCGATTAGTTGGTAAAATGGCCGATATGGCCGATTACCGATTATCTTCTGTTTAATCGGCGCAGCTCTATTATATATCTTTAACAGATAATCAACCTGTACGTTACGCGAGCACTTATAATAATTCAGGTGAAATTCACTACAAGAAGGAACATCAACTGGACCCGTTGAAGTTTGAACTGGGATGCGATAGTGATGTCTTTTAGCATCGTGTCTTATTCTGGTGGCAAGTGAATGGATTATGTAGAGAAAAGCAAAAATCAATACAAATCGAATTCATTGGAATTTAACAAACAGACTTGATGATCTGGACTTTGTCGATGATTTAGTCTTCTGTTCTATAAATCAGATGCAAAATTAAAATAAGTACTCCTGAATAGAGGACTCGTAAAATTGAAACTAAGAATGCACAAGAAAGAAAACAAAGAATATGGAAATAAATACAACTAACGGCATTCACCCAATTTTGGCACGCACTCCAGAAGATGGGACATTTTCAAATATCTTGATAGCAGTTTCGCCTAATTACAAGGAACATATAAATATATCAAAATGACATGGCATAATAACGGTCATGGTTTGGTGCGTTGTTAAGAGCATCGTAGATGGCGTCCAACAGGCTGTGGGTCTACTTTGCTGTAGTGTTTGAGTATAATAATATGGACTCGCACATCGGTTAATCACTCTCTGCGGCACTTCTTATAACACAGCGGAGGTATAAGCTGCTCGAGCCTAGCCCGCTGAATAGGAAATTCTCGTCTCGGCTAGATCGGCAGGGACCTGCACAGTGGCAACCATCCCTGTAGAAGTACAGGTCAACTAGATGAAACCTGCCATCGGCATCCACCCCTGTAGAAGTACAGGTCAACTAGATGAAACCTGCCATCAGCATCCACCCCTGTAGAAGTTCAGGTCAACTAGGTGAGACCTGCCATCAGCATCCACCCCTGTAGAAGTACAGGTCAACTACCTGAGACCTGCCATCAGCATCCACCCCTGTAGACGTACATGTCAACTAGGTGAGACCTGCCATCAGCATCCACCCCTGTAGAAGTACAGGTCAACTAGGTGAGACCTGCCATAAGCATCCACCCCAGTAGAAGTACAGGTCAACTAGGTGAGACCTGCCATCAGCATCCATCCCTGTAGTAGTACAGGTCAACTAGGTGAGACCTGCACAGGGGCATCCACCCCTGTAGAAGTACAGGTCAACTAGGTGAGACCAGCCATCAGCATCCACCCCTGTAGAAGTACAGGTCAACTAGGTGAGACCTGCACAGGGGCATCCACCCCTGTAGAAGTACAGGTCAACTAGGTGAGACCTGCCGTCAGCATCCACCCCTGTAGAAGAACAGGTCAACTAAGACTATGTTACTGAATAGTTACTGTGGAGCGTGTTACTTGTCGACAGTGAACTGGTTTGGTAGTCTAGGATTACAGCTTGCCAGGGTTCGAAATCACAGGTGGACAGAAAAAAATCATGGATACGATGTGTGCCTGGTACGAGCACTGCTTCAGTCGACCCAGCTGTAAATGGGTACCTGACGAATGAGTTGGAAAAAGTAAAAACAATAGGAAAAGAAACTAGCCACATCACATAGGCTGAAGTTTAGTAAATTAAGAGCTTTCTTCATCCCCAACGGCAATTGGGGTCATGGACTGACCTTTATATCAAAATAAGTATACAAAATTTGAGAAAAGCTTTCATTGCATTGTGGAACTTACGAGAATCAAAAGAAATAGAGTCTAACACCCAAAAAATCTCTTCAACTTCAAAGAAATAGTCCAACACCCAAAAGATATCTTAAACTCCAATGCAGTATATTATATTGTCTGGCTCTGCCACATATAACAACAACAACTACAAGGACAAAGCTGCAGCCTTTCATAATTAGGCCCTACCGTAGAAAAGTGAGATCGAAATTGTGTAATATTATCACTAATGTGGAATTGCTGGAAGCATGATCAACAAACACAATGTCCTCATTAGAGATTAGAGTATGCACAGAAAGACAGATATTGAAAATGATACACACATAAAGATTGAGGTGGCTGGGGAACGTCTTCTACAGAAGAAAATAGACAAGATTCACAAAATTAACAAAAAGGAATGGGGAGGACCAAAATTCACCTGTACATCACGGCATGCAGATACATTAAAGTGTCAAATGGAGAGACGTACTTACAACTAGTTTCAGGACTGATCAACTAGGGGATAGGGTCAAATGGAGAGACGTACTTACAACTAGTTTCAGGACTGATCAACTAGGGGATAGGTTCAAATGGAGAGACGTACTTACAACTAGTTTCAGGACTGATTAACTAGGGGATAGGGTCAAATGGAGAGACGTACTTACAACTAATTTCAGGACTGATCAACTAGGGGATAGGGTCAAATGGAGAGACGTACTTACAACTAGTTTCAGGACTGATCAACTAGGGGATAGGGTTAAATGGAGAGACGTACTTACAACTAGTTTCAGGACTGATCAACTAGGGGATATGGTCAAATGGAGAGACGTACTTACAACTAGTGTCAGGACTGATCAACTAGGGGATAGGGTCAAATGGAGAGACGTACTTACAACTAGTTTCATGACTGATCAACCAGAGGATATGGTCAAATGGAGACACGTGCTCAAACAACTTGATAACCAGTCTTACGACTGGTCAACCAGAGGATAGGATCAAATGTAGAGAATACTCAAACAACCTTACAACCAGTCGTAGGACTTATTAACCAGAGGATGATGATGGGAGATGATGAAAAAAGATAGAAATAAGCATACTAGCTAATAACATTACACGACATTCTCTGTTCTGGAATACCCATAGCAGAAGAAGTAGAGGAAGACAAGAACACAAATGGAGAAAAAACGCTAACAAAAAAGACGCACACAGCGCTAGAAGAAATGGCACAGGCTAGGATTACTTGCCGTGTATTTGTTCATGATCTGTGCTCGTAAGGGAACTGAGAGGTCTTTAATGTTTGATTGACTCACAGTGACGTAAAAACAATTTGGACTTGACATTGATCGAGCTCACCTCGATTACTACATCATGTATTGGAGCTGAATCTACATTTTTGCTGCAAAAACTGGCCATTAAGCATCCGACCAGTTCAACAGTTGGAGTGATTTTCCTTATTGTCAGAAGGCATTCATGCACGGTTCTCTCCGAACATTTTCGGAATCGCATAACACTTTTTTTTTAAAACGTTACTTATATTATTTTTCCACGTGCTTAAATATTGTTATATTTGCGACCCTCTATCTATCCAGCTGAAAATAGGCACCGTGACAAATACGTCGTTAATGTAACACCACGAGGAGGTGGCCGAGCGGTTTGATATCGAATTTCTGTCAACGAGGATACGTGTTCAAAATCTCGGTAACGTAAAGCCAATTTTTTTACTATCGCAGGTAAAATAAGAGGATAGTATGTACACTGCTTCGTGACTGCAAGGCCAAATGATGTTTATTCCACACTCCTAAAAGTCTTCGGGTGGATCTGAGCAAAGGGAATAAATATCGTAGTAAAAGTTGTAGTTATTTTGAAACTATCACTTTACAAAGCTAAGACATCACTCATTTGAGTCTGTAACACTCGATCACTGCCGGCAGTGTCAGCAACAAAATCAGTGAATGACAAGTGTGCAACATATTTCGACTTGAAAGACTATCAAAAGCAACGAATGACAAGTTTTTAACATATTTCTACTACAAAGAATAAGGAAAGCAGCGAATGACAATTTATTTGATGATCAAGCAAGTTTCAGACAAACCAAATCATGCGCAGACCAGATAGTCGTATTACGCATAATTGTAGAACCGTCATTAAAATGAGATATAAGTCTACGGAACAACATTATTGTCTACAAAAAAAGCCTTTGACAGCTTGGAAAGGGATACGCTCTGGAAACTATTAACACACTACGGGATCCCACAATCGCTGACCAGCATAATAAATCAGATGTATGAGGAAGCACAGTGTAGAGTTTTGCATGAACGACAAATTACATAATCTTTTGACATTAAATCTGAAGTTTGTTGGGCTGTCTTCTATCCCTGTGTCTGTTCACTCTGGCAGTTGACTGGATTATGAAGAAATATACAGCCTATATGAATGATTGCATCCAGATGACTGTGTTTAAACAATAAGAAGATCTGAACTTGCAAACGACAAAGTAAAGACCCCGTTAAACACACCATTGTGGCATATATATAGTGTAAGGCCCATAATTTTCCTTGACCAACGGCACACTAACGGTGGTCAGTATCAGGCCGGCCGATTTAAGTTGCCAGATTGTTCTGGTACGCACTTTTTGAGGCTGGGCTAGACCGCGGGAGGTGTTTTGCGATCTGAAAAAAAAATGGGGACCGAACCCTGATCGCTCGAAAATCGACTTCAAATGCAAAAGTAGCCTGACACACTTTATAGAATCTCAACAACTAAAATCATTCAACTCTCTCCGGAGCATAGGTCCTCAACAAATGCTCCCAGTCTTTCTGCAATGCCCCATCATTGCCAGTTTTCTCACGTCTTTCCTGCCATTTTTAGAGGTTTAGGTTTACCCTATTTTCCTTGTTCTGAGAGTTGCAGACCAGTGTCTGTCCTGTAATTCTATCAGCTTGTTTCAGTAATGTATGTCCTATCCATCTCCAGCATCTTCGTGTTATGTCTAGTCCCACTGACATATGTCAAGTTCTTTCCCACAATTCTATAGTAATGCCTCTATCATATTATTTTGTTCCCTGAATTCAGCTGAAGCATGCATTGGTGAAAGTCTGAACTTCTTTAGTTGTACTTTCCTTTCCTCCCCAAGACACAGAGCCATACAATAAGATAGTACATGGATCAGTACATCTGACGTTGTTAATATTGCGTCACAGAAGAAATCGAACGAGAAAAACAAGAGCACGACCCAAGGCATACAGTGTTTGGACATCAGGTACAGAGCACGAGACTTAAACCCAGACATAATAGACTGAGGTACCATTTATTCAACACATTGAAGATAAGTGGCACTGACGAATGCCCGTGTGGTACCGTGAAAATGACCGATGAACATTTGCTGCCAAACCGCCCGACATACGAGGATCAGAGAGAGCAGATGTGGCCATCACCAGTGGCAACACTAGACACGCTCTATGGCAGTGTCGACAGCCTCAGGACGACCGCTGCTTTTTTCGAAAAAATAATGGTTACTGTTTGACTGCGTACGATGAAGAAGAAGAAGAAGGAAACCCAGACATATTTTCCTAAAACCAGCATAGCCGATACATTCAAGCCACGAAAATCGTCGTATCAAGGGATGGCATGAATTGATGCAGTTCTCAGAGATGGAACTTTGTGAGGAACCTGCCCCTGGACATCATCTGCCATACACAACTCTGAACTGGTGTATCACGGTGCAAGAGGAAAATGAAACGATGGGGAAACTCAGATAGAGACACATAGGACTGTTGCGCAATACAGTATCAAGATCACCTGATGACCTGCCCCAATCTCCCAGAAACATGCAAAAGGTACGACATAATAATAATAATATTCCCTTACGCATCTAAGGCCTGTCGATCGCCCACCGCCATGTCCAGCTGAAGAAGAAACTGCGATCTGTCGGAGCCATGTAAAACGGGGGCAGCCTCTTCCACATCTCCAGCCGACCGGTGAGAGACAGTTGTTACACATAGATGGCATGAACATGATCTGGTGAGCCAGAATCCCCCGGTGCAGTCGAACCACTTGACCAACCACAGACAGACGACCGCGGACCAGAGTGTCCGAGATGGATGGACGACTCGTCTTTGCAGAGAACTCTACATTACGGTCAAGATCCGACCCCCAGATACCAAGGATGCATCGCTGGTTGCGCATGTGAATACGTGCGACATGTTTGGGGCAAATGATAAGGTAATACTGGATACTCTATGCATGCTGTAGGACGTAGTTCCTGGACACGGATAGTAAGTAGGTAATATTACTATCAAAATATATTCTAATACCGTGTCTCCCAATACAATCTGATAGTCGCTAGGTGCTTCTATTATTTCTGAAACCTCAGACCTAATTTCAGTGAAAATTCAGTAAGCATATTTATTTGATGTTGGTTTTGATTCTGGTTGATAAGCAGAAGAGCCAAGTCATCAGCAAGTTTCAGATCTTCACATCTTTTCATCAAAAACCATTGATTTCCATTTTCGTACGAAGAAGTCTTGTTCTTCATAACCCAGTCAAAAGCCAACAGAGAGAGGAATAGTGACAAGGGACAGTCAAATCTCTCCAGCTCTTCTTTCAAAAGAACGGGGACGGCGCGGGCTAGCGGTTAAGTGACATGGCTCACAACCAAAATAGGCTGGGTTCGATCCCCATCACAGCACTGCCGTTACCTAGGGGAAGCAAACCCTTAGAAAATGCAGGAGGAAGCAGACCCAAAAATGCATGCCGAAGTGGGATGCACTGGGCCAAAACGCGCAAAATAAAAACCGCACTGCAACGCACACCGCCTTGGGAAATGGAGAAATGAGGCAAACGCCAAAAAAACCAAAACAAAAAAAAATTCTAAAGACTCAGAAAGTTTTCCATCAGGTAGAACTCACGACTGCATATCTTCATTCATTTGCTTAATTATGTTAATGAACTTCAGAGGTACTTCATAGTGTCTGAGCAATGTCCAGATTTAGTTCCTGTCTAAACTGTCAAACGCGTTCTCATAGTTCACATAATATACAATCTCACAGCAAGAACATCTCTCGTTACTAGACATAGATCAAATGACGTTAGAGCATGGGATCAAACGGCTCCTGAGGTCTACCCAGCCTACACGTGTGTACCAGAATAATCAGGGACAGAAAAGGCGGGTGGTGTGATGCTGACCATATCCCCCCTAGTGTGTGGTTGGTCAAATAAAATATGGGCCTAACACATATTACAATTATGTAAAACTGACCTGTTAATGGGCTCTTTATTGGTTTAGGAAGGCTGGAGGCGTTGATATGAAAACCTGCAAATGGGAGGAACTTGCCAGAGACAGATCCGGCTGGAGGCAGACTTTGTGTGTTGGTCTGCAGGCAAGGAAAGACAGGCTGCGTCAAGGTGCAGACTCGAAACGTTTGCAGCAACAACTGATTTTCCCATCTCTAGCGTGAAGTTTATTGTCTCTCGAGACTGGCAGGATGCCAATCATGGGGTAGGCCAATTGATGTATGTGTATGGGGTAGGTCAATTGATGGTTGTGTACGAGCACGGTCAACTAATTTTTGTATACAATGACGGTCAATTGATGGTTGTGTATTGGGGAGGTCAATTGATGATTTGTGTATATGGACGGTCAATTGATGTTT
The DNA here is from genome assembly GCA_036924085.1 of Ariolimax columbianus. Lineage (NCBI taxonomy): Eukaryota > Metazoa > Mollusca > Gastropoda > Stylommatophora > Arionidae > Ariolimax > Ariolimax columbianus. Next base: position 21,678,516 of record JAVGWX010000018.1, read on the forward strand.
GTGTATGGGGGAGGTCAATTGGCATCTGCGAATGCTCACGTACCAAATGTTACTCGTTTATTAACGTGCAATAGGTTACAACATTACAAATGTATGAGGTTGTTAATTTCATCTCGTGTAACATGGAATTTGCAAAAAGTGGGAGAGGAGGGGGGGGGGGGGGAGTGTGGCGTAACAAGTTATTAGCGTCTGTAGCGCCCGCCATCTTTAAAACGACTAGGAACCGCTGCCGTACAAAATATAGTCATTTGGTCTTTACTATTAATTAGATCCTGATATCTTGACAAAGGTTACACGTATGGCATTCCATAGATCCCATGACACTGTTTCCACATAGGGGAATGTCAGCCAGTATTCCTGTTTTTAATTGTGCATCCTAAACAGCCCAAAGGTGTCTAATTATCATGTTAGGATATTATTTTGTTTTCTTGTACGTCACTGATGTCCATTCGGGAAATCATATGTGGCTTATTTATGAAATCATTCTTACTCCTGGTTATTTGACAATGTACAGGCACATTCGCGTGGTTATGGAGAGGTTTCTTGACCGGGCAATTGCGTGTGCTTCGTACATGGGAACCTTTACTGTTTCTGTTATTGATCTTTTGGGTCATGAAGGTCAAAGTTCATATATATCTGCGCAAATGCTGCCTTTATTTTGTTTTTTAAATGTGTAAATCACATATAATTTTCCATTTCTTAACCATGATTTGGTGTAAGGTGTTCAAATTCATGGAACCAGCAATGTCCTAACGGTCCATTTAAGGCAATTATGCAAAATTTAGTTGAGATATGTGGAACTGTTTAGAATTGTGTGCACAAACAGATAAACAGACTTTCAGTTATGTATATATATCAGAAGAAGTCCTGGCAATGCAGAGACTGGACAACCTGAACAAATTATGGCAAAGCACCAAGAAAACGACAAAATTCAAAGTCTTGACAGCCTGTGTTTTTCCTGTAACAGCATCTGGCCGCGAAAAATTACCAAAACTTCTAGACAATGAATTGAAAATGTTTCAGAAAGATCATCAGAATACCATGAACAGAGAAAAAAACAAGTATAGGCAATCGGCAAGAGTTGAACCTAAAGGAGAACTGGTTTATCAATTCCATTTTGGCCAGAAAATATAAATGCTTTGGTCCCATCAAGAGGCATAACGGTCTTGAGAGAACAGTGATGGAAGGTATGGTGCCAGGTAAAAGTTGCATGGGTAGACAAAAAGATATCCAGGAATGCCTGGGTATGACTGTGGCGGAGGCTTGAGTTTTGGCAAGGTAAAGAGTTTCTTTCAGACAGACTGTGATGGGAGCGACGTTCTATAAATGACATGCTTCATGATGATGATGATATATATATATACATATATATATATATAAATATATATATATGTATATATATATATATATATGTATATATATATATATATATATATATATATATGTGTGTGTGTGTGTGTGTGTGGGTGTGTATTTATGGACAGTTTGATGCATACATTGTTGTTTATATTTCAGAACCTAGACGATCAAAGAAATTGGATAAACATATGCTCCACTTACAGTACAGGAACAGAGGTCTTTAGACATGGCTAGCTTCAATCCAAATGACAGCATCAGTCAACTCACAATGATGGATTAGAGCAGCATTTTTTGGCTGAGTACCGAACACATTCCACTTAACGAACACCTGAGCAGAGCCCAACCACAACATACTCTAGAGTACCAGTTATGTATACACTCATACCCTTCCTATCAAACTGTTTGAGTACTTGCTACTCGACGATATTAGTCAAATACTTATTCTCTGATAAAGAGAATGTAGCCTAGTCGACAGATAGCTGTTTTACCAGACTGGGATTACAGCGTGCCAGGGGTTCGACTTCATGGACGGATAGAATAAAAATCCGGGCGTGGCTCTTGTCTGGTGCGACCGCTCCTCCAGTCCACCCAGCTGTAAATATGTACCTGAGGTATTAATTTTGGAAGGTAAAAAGAGCAAGAGAGGGAACTATCCACCCCACCTAACATAGTACATGAAGAGGTATATTCATCCCCGACGGCAGCTGTTGCCATGGGACTGACTTTTACCTTTACCTTCGAGATCAAATAAATGAGACACTTTGTATGGTACTGAACAAGAACTAATTAACACTTGTAGATACCATAACATAGCGTTTGGTAGAAGGTTGAGATCCCGGAAGGTGCTGGATCCGTCAAGATAATACAAATTTATCATATTTGTCTTTACACTGGTATTATCGTTAATGCTGCAACATTAATATTACATTATTTAGAATGTGGGATGAGCAAGGAACCGTATGTAAGATTTATTTTGTCATTTCCTCAAGTAGAATGAGAAAAAGAAGAAGAAGAAGAAGAGGAAGAAGAAGAAGAATGAGAAAATGTGAAGAAGAATGGTGAAGAGAAGAAGGACAGAGAAGAAGACGAAGAAGAAGAAGAAGAAGACGATGAAGAAAAAAGAAAAGAAGGAGGAGGATAAGTAGGAGAATGAGAGAAGGTGAAGGCGAATGGTGAAGAGAAGAAGGACTGAGAAGAAGAAGAAGAAGAAGACAAATAAGAAGAAAGAAAAGAAGGAGATAAGGTGAAGGAGAATGGTGAAGAAAAGGACTGAGAAGATGAAGAGGAATAGGAAGAAGAAGAAAGAGAAGAAGACGAAGGAGAAGAAGAAGGAGACGGAAAAGAAGAAGAGAAAGAAGGAGGAGAAGAAGAAGAAGAGAGATGAAAAGGAGAATCAGTAGGAGGAGAAGAATGAGTAGGAGAATGGGGAAAAATAGGAGGAGGAAAAGAAGAAGAAAGTGGAGAAGAAGAAGAAAGATGAACAGGAAGTGAAGAGGAAGAAAGAGAAGGAGAAGAAAGATGAGGAAGAGACGAAGGGGAAGGAGAAGAAAGATGAGGAAGAGACGGAGGGGAAGGAGAAGAATACATTGCCACACTCAATAGACTTTTGCGTGAATGGCAGATTGTCCAACCTATGTCTTGAGGGCCAGATACATGGCCAAATGGGAAACAGAGCATACTGGCTACACAGAAAATGATGCTTATTACCAGTTGAACAGAAGAGAGCAGGTCGTGGTCTTCAGACTCCGCACAGGCCACAACAGACTGAGGTACCATCTATTCAATTAACTAGAAGATAGGTGTCACTGACGAATGCACCTGTTGTGCAGTTAAAATGACCGCTGAACATCTGCTGCAAAATTGCCTGACATACGAGGACCAGAGAAAGCACATGTGGCCATCACCAGTGGCAACACTAGACAAGCTCTATGGCAGTGTCGACAGCCTCAGGATGACAGCTGCTTTCTTCTAACAAATTCAAGTTGACGTCTGACAGCGTGCGAAGAAGAAGAAGAAGAAGTAGAAGAAGAAGAAGAAGAAGAAGAAGACGAAGAAGAAGAAGAAGAAGAAGAAGACTTGGCACACCTTAAACAAATCGTGCCTTCACTTCCAACGTTTGAAAACCACTGTTCAAGGAATCAAATTGGATGGACAAAATGTCCCACTCAAAACTTCATCTCGCCATTTATTTGTTTAATTTCTCGTGATCAGAGAATCTATTGGACTTGAGGATTTTACAGCTCCTGGCAGAAAACAAAAAACCAACGGGATCAAGATGTTGAGCAACGAATGTTCTATATGGGTCAGCTGACTGCTAGTTTCAGGACTAGCGACCCAGAGCTGCCAAGATTCTTGTACACCTCCATGTGGTGATCCTGGATAACAAACTGCAAAAATGCAGACTGCCTAAGGAGAAGGGATCCAAGAGGGAAGGCTAACGAGGTGCCCAAAAATACCATGCTGAAGTTAGATGTGTTGGACCGAATGGTCCGAATATCGCAGTAAAGCTGTAAACTACGACACAACGCATTCCGTTCACTACGCTACATCCTGTTATTTGCAAAACTTTTTTCAGGGCTTGGTAGCAGGAGTTTGAGAACGAACGAGCGGCGAAGAAGAAGAAGAAGAAGAAGAAGAAGAAGAAGAAGAAGTAGAAAAAGAAGACGAAGAAGAAGAAAAAAAAAGAAGAAGAAGAAGAAGAAGAAGAAGAAGAAGAAGTATAAGAAGATCCAACTGATGTGGTTAAAGTTTCTCTGTTTTGTAGTACACATTCTTTTGAACGAAATTAGCCCGTTACAAATTTATAATAATAAACAGTTCATTGTTGTAGACGGATGTCGTTTCTTCCAACACCCAATAAAGTAGATTATTCATGTACCATAATAAGCGAAAAATTGTTTCTAGGTGTTACAAACCCAGATGTACATTCAAAAGTCAGCTGGTTTTGGCTTTAGTGAATGACATTTCAGGCATTGCCCTGTTTTCTTTCCACCCAAGATGAAGAAGCCGTTGTATTCATTTATTTTTTCACTAGATTAATGAAGGTCTTGCAAAATGTTACTTTTTTTTATCCATAGAAGTAATGTCAGAAATATACAGAATCAGATATCAAACTAGGCAACTTATGTTGTACTTATGTTGCGAAACATGCACCCCTTATATTTTAACATATCTATCTACCTTTCTATCTACGTATCTATCTATCTATCTATCTATCTATCTATCTATCTATCTATCTATCTATCTATCTATCTATCTATCTATCTATCTATCTATATATATATATATATATATATATATATATATAAATATATATGTCTGTCTGTCTATCTGCCTGCCTGTCTGTCAGCTCGTCCGACAACCGCCCGTCCCCGTGTCTATATATATATATATATGTCTCTATGTCTGTCTCTAAGTATCTCTCTATGTATCTCTCTATGTATCTTTCTATGTATCTCTATGTCTGTCTATGTGTCTGTGTCTGTCAATGTGTCTATGTGCCACTGTGTCTGTCTATTTATCTGTCTGTCTATGTCTGGCTGTCTTTATTTCTGTGTCACTGTCTCGTTGTCTGTCTCATCTGTGTATGTTTGCATATATAGGTTTGTCATCTATTAGTCTGTTAATATCTGTGTCACTAGTTATGTATGACTGTGTACTTCTGTCTGTCTGTCCATCCGTCTGTTCGTCTATATGTCCATCCGTCTATCGGTTGGTCATTCAGTCCATCCATTCACTATTTCATTAGTTTGTCCGTCCATCCACCCACCCATTCATTCACGCACCCACACACCTACTCGTTCGTTAATCCATCAATCTATACATCCAGTAATATATATTTCCCTTTCTTCCTTCCAAACTCCCTCTTCTATTTATAAAGTGGATCAATTACAACAAATTCAATCCTCAATAAATTCGAAATCGGAAATGCTTCAACAAAGCCGAATCATTACCTTCAGGCGCTATACATCTCAGTCAACACACTACACCAGCTTATTGAATTGAAATGTATACGAGTCATTAGTAGAACGGTTCTCAAACTATAGTAATCCTAACACCTATTGATGCAAAATTGTGTATCCATCCTTCAAGAGGCAGATGCAGGTCCGAGAGCTCTGTATAGTACTTCTGTATTTTTGTGTTTCCGCTCACCTGCTTACTTCTCACTGATTATGTTGTACCATATTTTGTGCCTTATGAAATGGTGCAACTGAATTCAGGACGAATTTTGAAATAGGTTTACAAGAGACAGCTATCATCGAGCGGAACAAGCGAAGCTGTTCCAAATGAAGACGGGACATAATAGATTGAAAAGCCACTTACACAAGCTGAAATTGGTCACGTTTTCAATGTGTATGCTCGGGCAAGCAGCACAGACAGCGGAACATATCCTGCAAGACTGTTATATGCTTAGCCAATTGCGTACTCACCACTGGCCCATTCATAGGCGTCCCAGTCTTTGCAGACGATGTGCGGGCCCCCTGTGAGTAGCGTCTTGCTGAATATGAAGACTCTAGGCTGCCCAAACTGCAGAATCCCCATCTCAGCATCGCTGGTTGTAATCCAAAGGAATGCAAAGCATGACAATTTTACACCAGATCAGCTGCCGGAATCTTCTTCTTCTTCTTCATCGTACACACTCAGACAGTAACCATTATTTTTTTCGAAAAAAGCGGCAGTCATCCTGAGGCTGTCGACACTGCCATATAGCTTGTCTTGTGTTGCCACTGGTGATGGCCACATCTGCTCTCTCTGATCCTCGTATGTCGGGCAGTACTGCAGCAGATGCTCAGCGGTCATTTTCCCGGTACCACACGGGCATTCGTCGGTACCACCTATCTTCAATTTGTTGAATAGATGGTACCTCAGTCTATTGTGGCCAGTGCGAAGTCTGAAGACAACGACCTGCTCTCTTCTGTTCAACTGGTAATAGGCATCGTTTTTGGTGTAGCCGGTAAGTTCAGTTTCCCATTTGGTCATGTATCTGGCTTTAATAAGCCGTTTTGACTCTTCGTACGTCATACCAGTTTCTGTTTGTGGTAGTCTTGCATCTTCTTTTGCCAGTCTGTCTGCCTCCTCGTTGCCTTGGATGTTGCAGTGTGATGGCACCCACTGTACCACTACCCTTTTTGGTGCGGACCGCTGGCATAGTTGACAGAGTACTGCTCTTAAGTCATTAAGCTCAGTGTTTTTCTGGCTTTTTAGCGCTGTGACTGCGGCCAGAGCATCTGTAAGCAGGACTGTATGGCTTTCATTTTCTTTATGTGTCACCATTTCTTCCACTGCCGCCCTCAGGGCCTCTGCCTCCGCTCTGAAATTGCTTGTGTACTTACCAGTAGCGAATGACAGTGTTATTTTTCTGCCATTTGGTAGGTTCAGGAATGCTCCTGCCCCTCCATTCTGTGTAGTATTTGTTACAGAACCGTCGGTGTATGCATGAGGCTGCCGGAATGAGTTCGCAATTTTGAAACCATTCGCCTTAGGTGCTACTACTCCTGATTTTCTAGACCCCTGGCCAAAGGATACGAATATCCAAAGAAAGCTGTTTGGAAGCCTTGAATAACTCTCCACTGCAGGAACTTTTATCCAGAGACCTGCACTTCGCGTGTATACGTAACAAGAAAAAAACATGGCGAACACGAAGAAGTGGGTAATTGGTTTACTTCCCATAGGAGTAAAGGTTGTCCTACAGCAGACATTGCTGTCGGGGATGAAGTATTCAGATACTTGTGCAAGGTAACTGTTTATGAGATGAAGCCGAAGGCACAGTTAATTATCTGACAGGTGCCAACTGTTCATTACTAAATGCTTGCATCCGTGCAACCTGGCAAAGAGAATAGGCATCGAAGAGGGATTGCAGTCCTGGTCCTACAAATGTGCCGTGTTGAAACCGAGGAGACCGGATGCAATGAATCACTGGTCACTCGCATGCACATGACTTGGACAATGACAGCACCCAGAATTCACTCCAGTTATCACTAGTCAAGGATCTTCCTGCTCAGACTGAAGCCCCCTTCCTACCGCCCCCCTCCCCTTTACCTGAAGTTATACATCTCCCAATCTAGTATCCTCAGCACAGCAAGGGTCATGCTGACTGAAGATGGACACAATCCAGAGGAAAAAACAGGGAGTCAGACACGGACAGACACAGAAAGCCTGACAAAAACATTAGTAAAACACATACTTCTCGTTGCCCCCATCCTAAGGCAGCGGAGTATTCAGCTACACCACGGGAGTCTGTAGTGATTTCGGTCGACCGATCGGTTTTGTATGATTGGAGATCAAATAGAAACGGAAGGAACGAATTTAACGAATTGAGAACGGCCTTGGCAAACATTTCTCAAGGGTTGCAGAAAGCAGCTTTTCAATACGTACTCTTCTCTCTTCATCTTTTAGCGTGTCCTGTTTTTCCTTTCAGCATCAGCTTATGAAGAGATCTCTAGAACGAGCCCGTCTGTGTGTCTCATGCACATTAGCAATCACAACCACATATATTTATGTAAGCCGTTTTTTTCGTGATCAGCCTTTGGTCTTGAATCCGTTGTAATTAAATAACCATGTTTATTGTGATGGGGGGGGGGGGGGGGGTGTGCAGTGTAGTGGATTCCGTGGTGAAGTGGTTAAGCCATCGGCCTCGTGATCAGGTTGTGTGGGTGCCATTCCGGACTCCGTCGCCTTTTTCACCGGTGCTTGATGCAGAGTCCCCTACATCTCGTAGCCCCCCCCCCCCCCCTTCCTAGTCGTCTTGTCCTTGACTTGCCACTGGAGTCGGCCGGCTCTAGACGAGAGAGTGAGGATGAAAAGTATCGCAGTTAATCCTTAATAAAAATAGCGCTAGCAATTAAATTATGCGATCATCGTTTACATTGAACGGCGGCCTTCGCCTTGTATGGTGGTAGCCTTGTTACGTGACTAAACCATTTTCCTTTTGATGTAGTCTAATCCTGGTGTTGTTCCAATTAGTCTCCTGATGTCATCGTTTCTGAACATGTATTTTTTTGTTACATCGAATATTTTTCTCAGGAATTTTATTTCTGTTGTTATGATTTGTCGTGTTTTATTTGATGTTACAGTCGAGTTTTGTCGTTCTCAATCTCCGCTACCAAACCCTGAAAAGGGCAAGAAGCAGAATGTAGTCCAGAGAACGGAATGCGTTGTGTTGTAGTTTACAGCTTCACTGCGACATTTGCAACGTTAGGTCCAACACATCCGACTTCAACAAGCATTTTTCGAGTACCGGGCTAACATTCCCTCTTCTGTGCCTTCTCCTTAGCCAGTCTGCCCTGTTGCAGCCTGTTATCCAGGATCACCGCGTGGAGGTGAAGAATGGTCTGTCTCTGCTCTAGTTCGCTGACCCTGGGGCTAGCAGTAAGCTACGGGTCGCTGACTGTCGCAGCTCAGGCATTGGTCAGCATGTGTTCAGTTTTGATATTGATAGCATAGTGTCGGGACGGAAATCTTGTTGTATAAAGCTCTTTTGTCACATGCTTGCAATTAAGTCTTGTAGATCATTGCCCAATGATCTTGGAATACTTGGAATGCTGGTATTTAAACAGGCATGTTAATGTCCGTTGTCAGGTAACCAAAGACTTCGGGTATACGTAGTAGGTATTTTAAATCTTCCTGTTTCTTACTAAGCCTGGGGGAAAGTACATATAATTTGGATAGATTTTAAACTATTATTGAATTATTTATGAATTGTTTAATTTTGTCCGGTCAGTGCCGTTAAGCCTGCTCTTTCCGATTTCTAACTGCCAAGGGATTTTTAACGTGTTCGACACTGAACACGGGAGTCCGACATTACTAACTTAGAGATCAGGGGAATTTTTACCAGAAGTACCACGTGAAATGGTACCGGTCTCCTCCGTGATTTGAACCCGCGACCTCCAGAACCCGAATCGAACGCCATACCTCCAGACCTCTGAGCCTCAATGATCTGATTTGCCTTATTGGATCTTTAATGGATTTCCGATGTAATTCTTCAGTTGCTGATAATACGCTTCATCTTAAATCGTTCACCTGTTTGATTTGCTGTTTTTTAAGGACGATATTGATGTCTCCGGCTGCTCTAGATATTTTCATGACAGTTTTATTTAATCATTCATTTTCATGTTGTATTTTTTACATGTTGTATTTAGTTTATCAATATATTGTTGCAATTGTATATCTGAAGTTTCTAAGACTGCTTGATTGTCAGCAAAAAGAAGTTCATTTAAGAGTTCACCAATGTTGCTACCTTCATTTTGGTTGGCTATTTTACAAATGTGGTCTACATATGTAATGAACAAAGAGGATAGCACACATCTTTGTCGTACTCCTGATTTGATTACAATTTTGCTTTGAGTCCGGTTATTTTTCGTACAGGCGATCGTTTATTCCATAATGAGCTAACCGGTCTACCCGGTCAAAAAGCTTGTTCTTGATCTACAAACACAACATACAGGTCCTGATCGTATTCAATTGTTTTCTCCATCAATTGTTTGAGAGTAAAAATTGCATCGGTACATTTTCTGTTCTTTCTAAAGCTCGTGTGAGTATCGTTTAGCTGATGTTCAATGATGTAGTGTAATATTTTTTTTCTAAGATTTTGCTAAATATTTTGCAAGTGTGGCCGAGGAGCGATATTCTTCTGTATATTGTATGATTATGGGAACGAGGATGCCGACAGTCTAACCAGAGTGGAAAGCGAAACTGATGATACCGTAAGAATACCAGGTCAATTACGAACAAACAAAAGCCATTATAAAAAGGCAATGTAATATATAGTGGTAGGAAGAACACTCCAAATACGACACAGACACTACAAACTGCACAAAAAGACCATTTTATCACACTACGTCTCTGAACACAATAGAGTGAGACGCAACCGTTAAACCAAATTCAATATATGTACCACCAGCCTATGTTACTGCATCCTTACCAACATAACAGCAGCTCAAGCACTTCAGGAATGTCCCCAGCACACAGATCTTAGGAGAAGGTTATGCCCTACGTCGACTCCTCTTAAGGAAAAACCTCACGGCCTTATTGGTACTCTGAAACAACTGCAGACTTTTTAAAGAATTCGAAGCCCTAATTTAAATGAGCAATGATAGCAAAAGAAAAAGAAGAATATGATAAAATGCCTACGTAGAATTATTATAGTAACACAAATGGATAGAATCAGAAACGAAGATATTAATAGACATGTAAGCCCAATATCATTACTAGACTACTTCGGAAAACAGCAAATCAAATTGTTTGTCCGCGTGACGCGTCAAACATCAGATGGTATCCCTCAGATGGAAATGCTTATTTAGATACAATGGATACATAGCCAACGCGCGTTCATAAAAAAGATGGATAGCAGAAACAATAGTAGCGGTGAAGCTCACGATGTGCGAAGCACATACTAGGGCAAGGTCAAGAAACCTCTTCATAATCCGACATTGAAACTCACAAGCACATACTAGGGCCCGGTCAAGAAACCTCTTCATAATCTGACATTGAAAGTCACAAGCACATACTAGGGCCCGCTCAAGAAACCTCTTCATAATCTGACATTGAAAGTCACAAGCACATACTAGGGCCCGGTCAAGAAACCTCTTCATAATCTGACATTGAAAGTCACAAGCACATACTAGGGCCCGGTCAAGAAACCGCTTCATAATCTGACATTGAAAGTCATAAGCAAATACTAGGGCCCGGTCAAGAAACCTCTTCATAACCTGACATTGAAAGTTACAAGCAGGGATAAAAACGAAAAGAAAGAAGACGAAGTAGACGAACAAGCGGAATAAATTGAAGAAGAAGAATAAAGAGAAAGAAAAAGATGAAGATAAAGATGAAAATGGAAGACGGAGGAACAAAGGCGAAGAAAATGAAGAAGACAAAAATAAGGGAGGAAATGTTCAGAAAGTGAAATAATCTTGCTCGACACGATTTTTGTATGACCTCTGCACGTGAAATCCGGTTCTCTTGAAGAAAAGGCTGCGGTTTTAGAAAGTTCATTTAGGCCTCTAAACAGCTTCGTGAGGAGGTTCATCTCCGTGATCCAGTGCCCAGTAGTAATTGATTAAGCATATAAGACAGACTATTGCAGGATATGTCAGGATGTATGTGCCACATGCCCGCTCATACACAACGTTAGCCTTTGTAAGTTGTCATTGTTATGTCCAGTTTTCATGCGGAAAAGAATCACTTGATCAAAGCAGTGATAGTTGTCTCGTGTTTGATCGATTTTTCTGATGACTTGGAAAAGGTCTTCGTTTTCTGGTTAGGCTATTGTGTGTTCATTTTGTTCTGAAAGGTGATTGTGTGTTCTTTTTTGTTCTGGAAGGTTATTGTATGTTCGGTTTTGTTCTAAAAGGTGATTGTGCGTTCTTTTTTGTTCTGGAAGGTGATTGTATGTTCGTTCTTGTTCTCGTGCTGCTTCCTCCCTTGTTAACTTGTCTGCTGTCTCATTTCTTGGTTAATGTTATTGAGTAATATTTACTTTTTGTGTGCGTCCTGAAAAAGGCGTTAAGTTGCGGGTTGTTGTAGATTTCCTCACATCTCGAGCGGGCTGATAAAGATGAACCGAAGTCCTCTAGGCGGTTGTATTATGCTTGGCTTAGTTTTTCCCGATCCTCCCCTTGTCGCCTACAAACGGGACAGGAACCTGAGTGACTTGCTGGTCAGTAGTCGCCTACACACCAGCCTTCATAGCCTTCCAGGCACCAGGCCGTGCAAAAATTAACGTGGCTGTGTTTCCTGCCCTCATGTCATCCTTTCTCGCTCCATTACCTTTCCTAAGGCTGAATTCTTCACCAAAGAGGGGTTCACATGCAAATCTCGTAACCTCATCTATTCCATCATCTGCCGCCAGTGTGGTATGACATACATTGGGGAAATTGGTATGGAACTGCAGGAGCGTTTCCGCCAACACCTCAACGACATCCGCAACCGTACTGGTTCCCCAATTGCCAGCCACTTCAATGGTCCTGAGCAGCGGGGTAAGGCTGACGTTAGTGTCACTGGTCTAGTTTCTTGCTTCTCTGACGATCGTCATCGCTTTTTCCTTGAGAATAGACTTATCTCTAGTATGGGCTGCCTCTAACCGCATGGCATTAATATCTTCCATACCTTTTCTTAAAACCTCATACTGGCCCCCATATATTTGTTTTCCTTTGCCTCCCCCACCCCCATTCTTCTATCAGTTCTCACCCCCACCCCCCTTAATATATTAATCTCATACCCTCCCGGCTTATATCACCTTCTCTTTGTTCTCACACCCTCCCGGCTTATATCATCTTCTCTTTGTTCTCACACCCTCCCGGCTTATATCATCTTCTCTTTGTTCTCACACCCTCCCGGCTTATATCATCTTCTCTTTGTTCTCACACCCTCCCAGCTTATATCACCTTCTCTTTGTTCTCACACCCTCCCAGCTTATATCACCTTCTCTTTGTTCTCACACCCTCCCGGCTTATATCACCTTCTCTTTGTTCTCATACCCTCCCGGCTTATATCACCTTCTCTTTGTTCTCCCATCTGGACCACTATTTGGCCGTTTACATATTTGGCCACCATTGGCGCATTCCCCACATTTCTTACGCTCTCCTGGCCACCTTGTGTTTGACCGCTCCGATTCATTTTCAGTCAAGCATCTGGCCCAACTGGTCGCTTAGACAGACTGGGTCTACTATCAGATACAGATGAGTTGTTCATTTTTTCTTATATGTTGATTTGTTAGATCAGTATTGTTGTCCCTGATGAAGGCCTATTGGTCGTAACGTAGGTTTTGTTTGTGTTCTCGTCTCGGTGCGGTGTCTGACCATACCCATTTTTAAATTTTGATTAAACTCAACTTTAATCAACTTTTACAAGTTTTTGTTCGTGTTTTTTTCCTATTATGCTTATCTTCATCTTCGTGATGCTCACTACTACTGGGATCACGTCAATCCACTTCTCGTCAGCCTGATTGCCTTGAAGACTGTCTGTTTCCAGGTAACGCTACGTAGAAGAGAGATAGTGGTCTTGGTCAGTATATTCTGCCTGTCCCTGGCCTGACTTCCTATTCAATATGTTGTGTCTGACCGGACTAGCATCTCAGTTATACCACATAGTGATGATATCCACTTTAGTACTACCATTCTCTTAGCTGTCAATCCGCCAACGCTTTTTTTCTGTTTATCATTCTAAGAAAGTGAAATTAATTCTAACCTGTTCAGTAAATTGCGACTGCAGGAACAAGCGACCTTTATTCCTCAGCTCTATAAATTCTTCATTTGAACCTCAGGCACGAGTTATAACGCTGTAAAGATAGTTGTTATGCTAATCAGGAGATAGAAAGCCAGGAAATGTTACCGAGAATCAGTTAAGCTCAGCTGTGATCATTGACTTTGTCCAATCCCATGTACTTGTCTGTATCCGCGAGAGCTAGCCACATAACTCACCGCGGTGTAATACATTTCGATAAAAAATCGCAATCTGTCACAAGAACCGTGTTTATCGATCTCTCTTATTTGTTGTTGTGTCTGCTATTGCCATTATCGTTGTTATTATCGCTGATGTCACCCTATGTCTTTCAGATGCTGATAATGTTTGATGTATTCTTTCTTGTTGTCGATTTGGTTTCTCTATGAGTGTTTGATTTATTTTGCAGGTATTTTAGTCAGTTCATGGACGGGCCACGATACATCTAATATTTCTTCTATCTTTTTTTTCCTTTTCAGAATTGAGGTGAGGGAAACAATATTTATTAATCATAACGCCAATCGCACTGTATGGAGCTAAAATATGGACTGGAAAGGAATAACGCTTGGATTCGTTTGAAATGTGTGGATATCGTTGAATGGGAAGAGTGAGTTGGAAGGAAAGAAGATCTAAAGACAATGCACTCACTGAGGTAGGCGTACAATGACAAATATTGAAAATGATACAACTTAGATTGAGTTGGATGGTACTAACGCGACATGAAAGTCTTCTACAGAAGATACCAGAGGGAAAGATCTAGGGAAAAAGAGGAAGGGTGCGAACAAGACTCATCTTTACATCTCAGTTAAGCAGGGACATTAAACTGTGAACTATGCTGAAATGAAGAGAGCTGCAGATGATAGGGTGAAATGTAGAGAAATGCTCAGACAGCCTTACAATCAGTCTTAGGACTGACCAACCTGAGGATAGGGTGAAATGTAGAGACATGTTCAGGCAACCTTACAATCAGTCTTAGGACTGACCAACCTGAGGATATGTTCAAATAGAGATACATGCTCAGACAGCCTTACAACCAATCTTAGGACTGACCAACCAGAGGATATGTTCAAATGGAGAGAAATGCTCAGACAACCTTACAACCAGCCTTAAGATCTTTCGATCCAGAAAACGAGTTATTATCTGGTTTGTTCCTGTATATTACACTGGATTTCACCTTCGAAGGACTGACTAGATAGATTTGCAGAACAAAAGAACATGTTGATACTTTTTATCAGACACTGATCTTCCTGACTGAATTAACTCCACTGATCGAGCATTCCAATATATAGGGCATTACTCATAGCAGCACATCGAAATTGAAAAGCTAACCCACACTCAACACACTTGTGACATGTGTGAATGGATCGTGACCAATGGCATATGATGCAGCAATTTCTAACATTGAAGGTTTAGACTTCTCTATTAGTCACCTCTTACGACTTGCTCTCAGTACGACATTATACCTTTTTTCGTCTCTTTAAAGAATATAATAACACTGCTAAAACCACTCAGGTTATAAAAATAGTATATTTAAAGTAGGTATCCACTGATTTTGGTTTTTAGCTATTCGGCCCAAAACTAATTGTGGCCTTTAACTATATGACTCAATACGAAATATGGCCTTTAACGATTCAGGATAAAACGAACTAGGCTTTAACGGTTCTGCTCAAAACGAATTGTAGCCTTGAACGATTCGTCTCAAAACGAATTGTTTTCTTCAGCTATTTGGCCCATTACGAGATATGGCTTAAATGAATCAGCTCAACGAATCGTGGCCTTCACCTATATGGCACAAAACGAATTATGGCATTAACGATTCGGTTCTAACCGAATTCTGGCTTTAACGATTCGGCTCAATACGAAATTTGGCCTTTAGCGATTCAGTCTATTACGATCTGTGGTCTTTAACTATTCGGTCCAAAAATGAATTGTGGCTCTTAACTATTCTCCATTTTTGGCATCAACACTTGTGTTCAATACTTCTAGCAAAATTACCTACAGATGTAAAGTAAACACTGATTATATTTCCGCCATCTCTGTAATTGTCTGCTCTTTAATAAAGTAGTTTAGTCCAGACCCTGATCTGTGGTGATGGTAGTCGTTCGATGTCCGGTCATTATGGAGGGTTGTAGGCGCTTATTCGAAGTAAATCTATGGATTAACTGTGAACCCATTGCATCATTCACAGAGAAGCACTCACATCAAAGTATCTGAGCCCTTCACTGAATCTGGTCTTACAATGTGTGATGAATGTGATAAACTTTATAAAAACTCGTCTAGTGAATGCTAGGTTTTCCAAAAATCTGTGTGCGGAAATTGGAGCGGAATACACGTTTTTTTTGTACTATTGCCTCTCACGATGGCGCTCTCTTTGCAATGTATTGTCCCGCGCGTTTGAATTGCAACAGGAAATGTACATTTTTCATGAATATAAAAAAGCACAAGTATGCAAAAAACACATCGTCGAAACATATTCTCTGGTAAAACTAGCATACTTGTGTGATATCTTTGACAAGTTAAATGGGCCGAATCTCTCCATCCAGGAAAGCAACATGCACGTTTTGAGATTAGTCAAGAAGGTTTTAGCTTTTAAAAAAAAAATATATCTGAGAAACAGAATGGGTGAAGATGGAGGCAAACATTATTTCCCCTTGTTGCAGCAGATTGTGATCTCCCTTCTGGTTATTTCTCACCCAACATAACATCTGTAACCACCTCTTACAGCTTATCAATTTGTTTGAAAAAAAAACTTTCAAGAAGATAATATTGATGTTCTCATAGATTCAAGACCCATTCAGGATCAACGCTCTATCTGAATTTACGTCTGTAGAAGAAATAAATCTTATGGAGCTAATTGGCTTTTCTACTAGGCGTGTTCAAATGAAACCGGACCTAACTGCACCAAGTGAACATACATTAGATGCGCATGATGCCGTCACTTCTGATGTAAACAGCACATACCAACAGTTAAGTTTACACAATTTCATTATCTTCCTATTCATAGTTTCCTCAGCAGACCGTTGAAATCATGGCGGGTGTGAAGGGAATCCGTCCAGAGTTGATCAGCGAGCGGTGAGTCGGTTGAAGGATGTCGACCAGTTGACATTCATCGTAGGCAGTGTATGGTGACAAAAGTGTGGCGAACGTGAGTTCCGTCGACGGTCTACCTGAATTGCTGCATCAATTTTGGCGATGGCATCTTCTGACGCCACAATATAATTTTCTGTGGTTTTTTTAAGAAAAGCAATTTCATGGTCAAATACTTTTCAACGCTGCATGAGAGTTTAGGCTTGGAAAGCACCAAAATGTAGATGGTTTAGGATTGATACAACCTACAAGACATACTGTGGTTGAAAAAGCGTATCACAGGTAAAACAATAATAAAGGTGTAGTTAAAAAAAAAAGAAGAAGAAGTAGAAAAAGAAGAAGAAAACAATAGAAGAAGAAAAAGAACACGTAGGCATAAAAACTAGAAATAGACAGAAGACGTAGAAAGAAGAAAATATAATAAGAAGAGAAAGAAGAAGATGTAAACAAAAAAATAAGAAAAAGAACAAGAGGAAATAGACACAAAAGGAATAAAATGGTGAAGGAAGAAGAATAAATAAACAAAGGAAAAAAAACAGAAGTAGAAGATGTAACCAGAGGAGAAAACAATGTAGAAGTTGAATCAGATGAACATGAAGAAGAATGCAGAAGGAGAAGAAGAAGAAGAAGAAGAAGAAGAAGAAAAAGAAAAAGAAGAAGAAGAAGAACAGAAAACAATGTAGAAGATGAATCAGATGAAGATGAAGAAGAATAAAGAAGAAGAAGAAACAAAGTACACAATAAAAAGAAGAAACAGAATAGCAAGAAAAAGAAGAAAATGAAGACCGAAGAAGATAAAGCTGAAGAAAAGGAAGAAGAATAAGAAGAAAAACAAAAAGAAGAAGATGTAGACAGAGAAAGAAGGCAACGAAAAAGATGAAGGTGAAGAAGAAGAATAAGCACAAGAGGAACAAGAAGATCAAGATGATGATGATGATTATATAATTCCTTTACCGATGAGCTGGTAGATCTTTACAGCCCAATGCCTTCAGTACAAAGGAAATGAGAACAAGAAGAAGACAGAAGATGAATAATACGAGCAAGAAGATGTAGACAGATGAAGAAGTACAACGTTAATGAAGAAAGACGAATAAAAAAGCGGAAATGTGATTACGGAAGAACGAAAACGTTATATATTTACTGAGTGTGTTCGTGCAATATTTCTAAAAGTGGAATCTTTCTATTAAATCTACCACTTATTGAAACCCAACATTTCACACGAGTAAGCATTCGGGCGAGCAATCGACCAGTTGAAAAAAGCTTGCTCCATTTACCGTGTCAATGCGCGCCAATATCAGGCTTGACAAGCCATCTGGATCGAAATATTGGGGTGAAACTAGGACCTCTACAGAAATACGCTTTGCATTGACATGCTTAGCAATACTTTGATTACTGGGGCTCGATAGTCTAGGACAGCGCTCATCAAAATGTGTATACCCCGTGCCCACTTGTATAATTTGTGTGAGGGTAAATTCTCTTTCCCGCTCACTAAAATCTAAATTAATGAACGTTTCGCGAGCGTCCACTAAGTCTGTAAATTGTGGATGTTTTTAATACATCGTCATCATCATGATGTTGCAAATCCTTTGCAGAACGTCGCTGCCATCACAGTTCATCTGAAAGAAACTCGATCTCTGTCAAATCTACAGCTTGCTCCAAAGGCATGCCCAAGCAAGCATTCCTTGGCATGTTTATATCCTATTGCCTTCTTGGCCTGCCTCTTCGCCTTACCTTCCGTTACCGTTTTCTCAAGACCGTTGTGTCTTTTGATGTGGCCAAAGTATTTTAATTTTGTTGTTGATGATAGAATTTATGAACCAGTTGTCCTGTATGTCAACTCTTGTCGAATGTTTTCATTCTTTGTTTTTTCGGTCCATGGAATTCTGAGAACCTTTCTATAAAATTTTGGCTCGACTGATTCGATTCTCTTTCTTGAGATTTTGAAAATTGTCCATGTACAGATTCTCAAAATGTTCACTTTTGTTGTTTTACTGGTATTCTGCCAAAGTTTCCTCAAACTTTGTAGCCTCTGCATTGCCATAATAATAATAATAAGTTTTTAAAGCAGAAAATAATTAGTCTACTACCGCCCACATGAAAGCTAAAATCACCTACTAGTGGACGGTAACGCCCATGTTGAAGAGCACTGGTCTAGATGCAAGAACTGATGCAATCACCCGTTTCTCATATTCAATATGTGTATAGTGTGTGATGAAATGGCCATTATGAGGAATTCTGTGTATTATATCGTTTCTGGGTACTTAGATCATTCTGCTCGCAGGAACCCCGACTGGTTTGATGAGAACAACAAGGATTATTTCGACGCTGTTGGGTAAAACGTCATCTTTGAAGACTTCAAGAAGATGGTTCCTCCTAGTATTCCAAAACGGCAAACTTCACTAATGTTCGCAATGTTGTTGAGAACAAGCTATGGACAATGCAGAATCAGAGGCGCACCCAGATTTGTTCTTGTGTGAGTGTTTGTGTTGAATTTTTTTTTTAAACATAGCTCTGGCCTCATTTTCCTTCTGATCTATGGTCGAATGTAACGAACATTATTGCACGTACAGTTTCGATTTTCATTCGGGTTATCAACTTGGTTTTCGTTAGGTTCCTGTGACTCAATAGCCAGTGGATCCCAGAAGTAGCCAGCGGATCTCAGAAGTGGCCAACGGATCCCAGAAGTAGCCAACGGATACCAGAAGTAGTTAACGAATCCCAGAAGTAGCCAATGAATCCCAGAAGTAACCAGATTCCGCAAAGGAACAAACGAAAAACGAAAATTGCGTTTCAACCTGTAGGTCTTCGTCAGGAACAGTAACCAGCATAAATTATAATATATAAGAACTACAGCGATGAACATAAACATTTAGCGACCCCAAAATATGGCGGCTAATGTGTTTATAACGGTAAAAAAGGTTTCTTTTCGTCTCTTTGTCGACTCGGTTTCTGGACCATACTTGTGTATGTTGCTACCAGCTTATAACAAACTGAAAACAGATAAAAATGGGTGGTTACAGTTAAATGGTGGACGTTCACCAAAAATAGTGTAAAATTAGCGAACCGATGTTGCGGTCTAAATTTTATGTTTTTTTTTGTTTTTTTTTATTTATTTATTTTTTTGTTTTTTTTCATTTATTTATTTTTTATTATTTTTTTTTTGGGGGGGAGGGTTGTGTTCTCCCCTTATTGTTGTATTCCCCAAGGCGGTTAGCGTTGCACTATGGTTTTTATTTTGCGTCTGCCAGTATAGTGCATCCGACTTTGGCATTCATTTGACGACTACTCTAATGCAGATGTTAAGAGGATGAAAGAGGCAGCGAACCACATAATCTGGGAAGATATTGTCGTAGGAACAGATGTTGAACAGGAGTTGGAGAGTTTTTAAACAGTTCTAGAAACGCTAAAAGAGGAATGTGTTCCATGTAAGGAGGTAAACCCCAAGCGTAGAAAATTGGATAACTAGATTTGTAGTTAAATGTAGAAGAGCGAATAATAAAGCATGGAGAAAATATATAGTGGCAGGTAAATCAAAAGAAACATATTTAAAATATTTGGACGAGCAGAACATATCTCAGAAAGCGAATAAAACAGCAAAAATAGACTTCGAAAAAAAACTTGCTCAGAGGATCAAGAATGACAGTAAAAGCTTCTTCTCTTATGTTAGAAATAAACAAAGAACGAAAGACAAAGTAGGCCCTCTCATAGACAGCACAGGGAAAATAATAAGTGAGAATAGAGAGGCAGCTAAATCTACTCAATTAGTACTTTGGCACAGTCTACACAAAAGAGGACTGATCCAAGATCCCAAAGCCTATAGATAGTTTTCAAAGAGACATGGATACAGCGGGATTAAGATCAATCTGTATTACAGAGGAAATGGTTTTTAAAAAATTGGAGGGGTTGAAAGTGAATAAATGTCCAGGTCAAGATGGTATTCATCCAAAATTGCTGTATGAAATTAGAGACCAACTAGCAAAACCATTGGCTGTATTATGTTCTCAATCACTTACAAAAGGGATTGTTCCACGGGATTGGAAAGATGCAGGAGTGATCCCCTTATTCAAAAAAGGCAAAAAATCGGATCCAGCAAATTATAGACCGGTGAGTTTAACGAGCATAGTCTGTAAATTGTTAGAGTCAATAATCAAAGAAAACATTGTAATGCCTTTAGACAAATTTAATCAAATTAGAAATAGTCAGCATGGGTTTATTAGAGGGAGATCATGCTTAACAAATCTATTAGAATTCATAGAGGAGGTTACTAAAATCATAGATAAAGGGGAGCCAGTGGATGTTATTTATCTAGACTTTGCAAAGGCCTTTGATAGAGTACCTCATCAAAGATTATTTGGAAAGTTAAAATCACATGGAATAGGTGGGGAAGTTGCCAAATGGATTGAAAATTGGTTAACGGGAAGAAGGCAGAGGGTGGGCATAAATAAGGAGTACTCTGAGTGGTGTCAAGTGAAAAGTGGTGTGCCTCAGGGCTCGGTTTTGGGACCAATTTTTGTTCTTGATAAATATAAATGATTTGGACATTGATATGGGATCCTTGATTGCAATATTTGCTAATGACACAAAACTATGCAGTTGTGTCTCATCTAAAGCGGAAGTGGATATATTGAGGTCGGATTTCGATACAATTCGAGAATGGTCTGTAAGCTGGCAAATGGAGTTTAATGTAGATAAATACACAGTCATCCACATGGGTAGATCCAATATGGAACATAATTACAGAATGGAAGAGAACAATATTAGAAAGATAGATAAGGAAAGGCACCAAGGGGTTAAAATAGACCATACAGGAAAGGTGAGTGAGCAAGTTAAGGTAGCAGCGAAAAAGGCAAATGCAATGTTAGGTATGATAAAAAGAAATATTAAACATAGGAGCAAGGAAGTGATAGTCAAACTGTATAAAGCTTTAGTTAGACCTAGATTGGAGTACTGTGTACAGGCGTGGAGTCCTTATCATAGAAGGGACATAAACATGCTAGAGCGAATACAAAAAAGAACGACAAAGATGATAGTGGGATTCCAGAATTACAGTTATGAGGAAAGACTCAGAAAAACAGGCCTACAGTGTCTAGAAGAGATAAGAATTTGTGGTGACTTAATACAGGTTTATAAGATGATCAGATAAATGGATAAATTAGACTATAACGACGAAAAATAACAATACGGGACTCTTTCGAGGCCCCGTAATTGGAATGAGTACACTTTAAACCCTTTAACGAGGATCTATTGGAGGGCAAGTCTGGTGCCAGCAGCCGCGGTAATTCCAGCTCCAATAGCGTATATTAAAGTTGTTGCAGTTAAAAAGCTCGTAGTTGGATCTCAGGCGCAGGCGGGCGGTCCGGCTCGCGCCGGTTCACTGCCCGTTGTCTCCTGCCCTACCGTCTGCCGGCTCTCTCCCACGGGTGCTCTTCGCTGAGCGTCCTGGGTGGCCGGCGCGTTTACTTTGAAAAAATTAGAGTGTTCAAAGCAGGCCTCGGCTGCCTGAATAATGGTGCATGGAATAATGGAATAGGACCTCGGTTCTATTTTGTTGGTTTTCGGAACTGGAGGTAATGATTAACAGGGACAAACGGGGGCATTCGTATTGCGGCGTTAGAGGTGAAATTCTTGGATCGCCGCAAGACGAGCTACTGCGAAAGCATTTGTCAAGAATGTTTTCATTAATCAAGAACGAAAGTCAGAGGCGCGAAGACGATCAGATACCGTCGTAGTTCTGACCATAAACGATGCCGACTAGCGATCCGCAGGAGTTGCTTCGATGACTCTGCGGGCAGCTTCCGGGAAACCAAAGTGTTTGGGTTCCGGGGGAAGTATGGTTGCAAAGCTGAAACTTAAAGGAATTGACGGAAGGGCACCACCAGGAGTGGAGCCTGCGGCTTAATTTGACTCAACACGGCCAACACTGAAATGATTGACATGCCGAGACCACTCTTCTGGAGTCTAATATGGAACTGGTGCTGGACTTAGACCCCCAGAAATCTGGGGTTATGTCCCCTGTGGCTCGGTTTTGTCTGCATCCAGTGTTTGATAAAGGAATTGACGGAAGAGCACTATCAGGAGTGGAGCCTGAGACCTAAGTTAACTTACCACGCCAATACTGCAGAATGACTATCGAAAAGTACACGTTAGTGGGGTCTAATAGAGAACATGTGCTGGAATTAGACCCTCGAAAATCTTTGGGGCTACCATTTAAGAAACTTGATTATCTCGCTAAGGGAATTGACGGAAGGGCACCACCAGGTGTGGAACCTGCGGCTTAATTTGACTGAACACGCCAATACTGTAGAACAACTGACAAATTGAGAGCACTGCCGTTTGGGTCTAATAATGAACGTACGCTGGTATTAGACTCACGGACGACAAGTCAGCTCAAATGAAAGAACGCTACGGAAATCGTGTTTAACTCCGCAGATTTCAAATACCTGGTCATCGACAAACAAAAGCCCTCAATAAATTCGTCTGACCAAATAGTGAACGGGTGCTGGAAATAGATCTGAAGACAGGTCAGTTTTACCCTACTAATTACAGGGCGTTGCTACGGAAAATTAGCTCAAATCGAGAGGAGCCGCAGACACTTTGGTTCACGTACCAGGCTGATAAGCCAAGGGCGCGAGGCTACCATGTGGGGGATTACGGCCGAACCCTTGTAAGCCGCAATCCCGCCCAGAATCTCAGCACCACTGCAATGGGAGGCTCCTACATGCTCGGGACCTGGGGCTTGCGCCCCAGCCCTATCAGGTAGAGCCACAGTAAGAGGTACTTGCCGCCCGCAAATCAAAGCGGGCGGACAACTGCTTGATACTCACCCTATACGGCGATGGGGTGCGAAAAACACCAACCAAAGACTTAGAACCTGGTCGGGGTGTCGAAAACAGTAGAGCAGCCACCACACTGTGAACTGTCAAGACTCAACCACTGACCATGAGAGTTGTCCGCACACCAGGCGATCAACATCTCTGTGACATTACCAGGCTTGTCCTCTGGCGAAATGCACTCCGGCTACGATATCTACCTCTGTACGTTATCAGCCATAACTATCATGCTGGACGCAGAAGAGATGCAGACCAGCGGACATTGCACACCTGCCCCACTGTGTCAACACCCCAGGTGGCGGGGAATGCTAGGCGTACCATCCCTGCATAGAAGCCAAGAAAACAAAGGGAAAAAGAGATACCCCACTCACATGCAAATGCTACGTTTCTGGCAGGACGTGACGATCCTGGGACACAGACACACTGGACTGCCTCTCTTCCGGGTAAACCAGTCCATCTCATATATCATATCATCATTGCACGCTATAGACACGAGTAGTGAAGACTCGAAAGTCTGGTAAGACAACTTCCATAGGAGAGAAAACTCTGATCGTAAACAACTGCTGCCTTGCAGATAGGCTGGGGACAGCCAAAGGCTAAGGAGGGCATCCCTACAGAAACGCCTGTTGAAATCGGATGCACGGGGCCGCAAGCCTAACAAAACAGTGCAACGTAAATCACAGTATGATGGCAGCACAACCTATTCGAAAAACGTATGGCGCTCATCCTGAGGAGACCCGCCAGGCAGCGATAGCGCCGGGCCCCACGCCTCGAAGGGGCCCACCCTTGACTACTGGTGGTCACCCACCCATGTGTCGTGGAGTCAAGGCACATGGCTATGGGGTAACGTCTATTGGCCAAAACTTCAAGACCCTCAGAATACTACAGTGGAATGCGGAGGGAGTCATTAACAAAAAACTTTCCCTAACACACCACCTGCATGAAGGTAAGATTGACGTGGCATGTATCCAGGAAACGCACCTCAACAATAACCATAAATTCTCAATCAGAGGATACCAGACCTTCCGTCTAGATAGAGAAGGTCACAAAGGAGGGGTCCTGATACTGACCAGGAACAGCATACCGAGTAGCGCGGTACCTGTCAATCACACCGGACAAGCAGAAATTGTAGAAGTTGACATAATGGCCCTAGAGACGAAACTCCGCATTTTCAATCTGTACGGACCACCAAACAGAGACCTATCGCTCTCGAGTATGGAGGTCAGAGACTCCAACTGCATAGTAGTTGGAGATTTCAACAGCCACTCTGAGAGATGGGGATACTCTGACACAGACAGTAGAGGTGACGAAGTGGAAGATTGGGAGATAGATGCAAATCTCTCCCTAATCAATAGGCCGGAGGATAGCCCTAGCTTCTATTCAAGAACATGGCATACCACCTCGACTCCAGATTTGGCCTTCTCCACACAGGACATACACTATAAAATAGACCGCCAGGTGCTAAACCAACTGGCAGGTAGCGACCACAGGCCGATCAGGCTAACCATTGACATGGAAGTAGGCCCACAGGAAACAAAACCGCTCCCACGTTGGAATTACAAACGAGCCGACTGGGACAGATTTGCAACCCTGACAGATGGGCTGTGTGAAACCATCAACACACGAAACACCAAAATGAAGCCCATGGTAGAGAGCCTAAGCAAGGCAATAATGCAAGCCGCCACTGAAACCATCCCAAGAGGAGCTAGGAAAAACTATAAGCCCTACTGGAATGATGAGTTACAGAAAGTGGAAGATGCAGTAACAAATGCCAGGAACATGGCAGAACGAGAAAAATCCGTGGAGGCAAACATCGCCCTCAAAGCCGCCGCGGCGAAGTACAAACACACTCTCAAGCAAACAGCAAGAGAAAGTTGGAAAAATAAAACGGAAAGTTTAAACCTGGACAAAGAAGGGAACAAGCTATGGAAGCTAGTCAGAGCCATGAACGACGAAACCCCGTCAAATAAACAAATTACTATCAAGCAAGGCGAGAACTTGATCACGGGTAAGAAAGCCGCAAACGCCTTTGTCGATCACTATGCCAGAGCAAACCACATCGAGGTCCCTGCAGATAAGCATACAGACATTAGCGAAGAGCTAAAGGGGCACGAAAACATAAATACGGCTCCTGAAGAGCACATGATGGCCAAACTAACAATGCGCGAAATGGAAGAGGCTATGAGAACACTAAAGAGAAGGAAATCTCCCGGAAAAGACGGGATAACAAACGAAATGCTGATGGGTCTGGGCCAAACAGCGAAGAAAAAACTACTATCAGTCCTGAACCAAAGCTGGAAAAGGGGTATTGTACCCCAGGCATGGAAAGATGCAATACTGGTACCAGTACCAAAAACAGGAAAGGACAAAACAGATCCGAATGGATACAGGCCCATAAGGCTACTGAGCTGTGTCGGCAAGCTGATGGAACGGATGATAAATACCAGACTGATGTGGCATCTGGAAGAAAAACGAATATTAATTCCACAGCAAGCCGGCTTTAGACAGCACAGATCCACTGAGGACCAGGTCATCCTCATAGCCCAGGAGATAGAAGATGCCTACCAGGCACAGAAACACACAGTAGCTGTTTGGGTGGATCTGGAAAAGGCATTTGACAAAGTCTGGAAGGATGGACTTAGAGTCAAGCTAAGAAGAAGTGATGTTTGTGGGAAGATGTACAAGTGGATCAACCACTACCTCAAACAAAGAACGGCCAGAGTCCAAGTACAAGGGCAGATGAGCAAAAAGGTGACACTCGAGCAGGGAGTACCCCAAGGGGGAGTACTGTCACCCACACTCTTCCTGGTATATATAAACGATATTACAGAGAATATACCAAGAAGAGTCCATAGCTCAATGTTTGCAGACGATCTGGCTATGTGGACCTCTGAAAAGAATCTCACCATAGCAAGAAACCGGATGCAAACGGCCCTAACATCGCTGGAAGAGTGGGCGAACTCATGGCTGGTCAAAATAAACGAGGAGAAAACCACGTGCACAATATTCTCGCTCTCATTAAAACCCCAAAGTACCAAATTAAGCCTAAATGGCAAAATCCTGCAGCCAAACGACAACCCAACCTATCTGGGAGTCACATTTGATCGGCGCATGACATGGAAAAGTCAGATTGAGAGAAACCGAATGAAAGCCAGAGAAAGAATGGCGATCATGAGGAAACTTGCTGGCACAAGCTGGGGAGCAGACGAAGGCATACTAAAGAAACTGTACACTGGAAGAGTGAGACCAGTTCTCGAGTATGGCATCGCGGCATGGACAACAGCAGCGAAGGCGAACTTCGATAAAGTTAACAAACTTCAAAACCAAGCCATGAGAATCATAACAGGTGGCATGAAGTCAACGCCAATTGTAGAACTTGAAAAGATTACAAAACTGCAATCCATGACCGACAGAAGAGACTGCAGAGCCCAGCTGCAGTCAGAGAAACTCCGAAGACTGACGGACCATCCAATGTACCAGAGGCTAAACAATCTGGGAACTGGGAAACTAAAGCGGAGAAACTTTGCAGAAATAGCCAAAGCAAAGATGCACGAAGATCCCATAAACGCACTAACAACACCAAAACCCATCACTACTGTACGAAAACCTACTTGGAGGCAGGATATATTTCCAGAGGTGGTAGAAAATATACCAGGTATTGCAAACAAAAACTGCCAGACCGAAAAAGAAAGGAGAGACACTACCCTAAGCTTCATAACGAAAAGCTACCCAAGCATGGACTGGACCCATGCATACACCGACGGTTCTGTAACAGACACTACACAGAACGGAGGGGCAGGAGCATTCCTGAACCTACCAAATGGCAGAAAAATAACACTGTCATTCGCTACTGGTAAGTACACAAGCAATTTCAGAGCGGAGGCAGAGGCACTGAGGGCGGCAGTGGAAGAAATGGCAACACACAGTGAAAATGAGAGCCACATAGTCTTGCTGACAGATGCTCTCGCCGTAGTCACAGCGCTAAAAAGCCAGAAAAACACTGAGCTTAATGACTTAAGAGCAGCACTCTGCAAACTGTGCCAGCTGTCCGCACCAAAAAGGGTAGTGGTACAGTGGGTTCCGTCACACTGCAACATCCAAGGCAACGAGGAGGCAGACAGACTGGCAAAAGAAGGTGCAAGACTACCACAAACAGATACCAGTATGACGTACGAAGAGTCAAAACGGCTTATCAAAGCCAGGTACATTACCAAATGGGAAACCGAACATACTGGTTACACCAAAAACGATGCCTATTACCAGTTGAACCGAAGAGAGCAGGTCGTTGTCTTCAGACTTCGCACTGGCCACAATAGACTGAGGTACCACCTATTCAACAAATTGAAGATAGGGTGTACCGACGAATGCCCGTGCGGTACTGGTAAAATGACCACTGAACATCTGCTGCAGAACTGCCCGACATACGGGGATCAGAGAGAGAGCAGATGTGGCCATTGCCAGTGGAACTGCAAGACAAGCTCTATGGTAGTGGCGAGAGTCTCAGGATGACCGCCGCTTTTTTCGAAAAAATAATGGTTACTGTCTGACTGTGTACGCAGAAGAAGAAGAAGAAGACTATAACAAGTTGTTTTTTTAAATACAGCCACCCACAATAACAAGAGGGCACAGCTACAAGCTGACTAAAGAGTGGCCCAGATTAGATATTAGAAAATATTTTTTTAGTCAGAGAGTGGTGTCTGCTTGGAATGCATTGCCAGGAGAGGTAGTGGAGGCAGGGACAGTTAATGCATTTAAGAATAAACTGGATGTGCACAGCTTTTAGAGCAAGGTGATATAAATGTAACTGGTTGTATACAGACTCTGCAGGGTCTTCTAAACCAGTATAAAGACGATAAGTTAAGTAAGGGTCTGCTTCCTCCTGCATTTTCTAAGGCTTTGCTTCCCGGGGGCAACGGCCAGTGCTATGATGGGGATCGAACTCAGAACCTTCGGGTTGAGAGCCATGTCACTTAACCACTAGCTTACGCCGTCCCCTAAACAAAATTTGATATGAAAGGCTTTAGTCGAAACATTGAATAGTAAATTGAAAGTTATGAAAACTTACAGAGCTCCCTGCACAACCAAAATGGTACCTGCTAAGTCATCTTCTGCTTCTCCACCTTTTCTTTCTCCTTCGTCTTCTTCTTCTTATTATTTGTATTTTCCTTCTTTTTCTTCTGTCCTTCTTCTTCTTCCTATTCTTCTCCTTCTTCCTTTCCTTCTTCGTCTCCTCCTTATTTCTTTTCTTTTTCCTTCATCTTCCTTCTTCTTCTTTTTATTTGTCTTCTTCTTCATCTTCATCTTTTCGCTTTTATTTTACTTCACATCACCGTTGTCAATTTGCTTTGACTTCTACTATTTCTCCTATTTTATCCAACTTCCCGATAACTCTCATAACAGTAACTGTGCACACAGCCTCTACTGCGACCTGTTTAACTATACCAAATAACACTCCTGTAGTAAAATAACAAACCAACTAATAAGGTTTTTGTATAATAAAAGCTTTATTTTTATATTCATTTGTTCTTGTCCATTTTCAATCGAATCGGTGTATACGACCTCCTATGAGAAGACTGAAAAATTCCTTCGTGAGCTATTGCAATGTGATTTATGTAGCAATTTGTTTTGCCCGATTATGTTGGAAGCACCATGCACACCTCTTTTTCTGTTGTATATAAGGCCAAGCGTGGACGTTCCGTATTAATATTCTTTCCTCTCCAGTTAGGGGTCCCATGATCCGCTCAATGAATCAATTAAGTGTTAGATCAAGTAATCCAGGGAAGTCGTTGGGGCACCTATGAAGACACCCCCACAATTCCACCCAACCCCTCTAAATCAGCGGCCGCTGCCAGTGAATTCCTCTTTTCGGAGATTGGTCCATTCTCGTATGTTGCCCCCCCCCCCCCCCCACCTCTTTTTGGGACGACCTCTTCGTCGCCCGCCTTGCACCATTCGGCAACGGATCGTATTTGCAAGACCTTTTGATCTTATGTGACCGTACTAAGCTAGTATCCGTCTCTTGATCTTGCCAAGAGGTCTTCAAACGGCTCTTTTTCTGCTGTAATTATTTCTTGTATTTCAACTAAGTGTGCTGGAATTTTAAAGGTTATAACACAGTGCACTTCTAGACCAACCACTTTGAAAGGCCATTAGGTAATTAGAATTGTACACAAGTGACCTTTTACTAGATATTCTAATACTTTCGATTGAATGAGTAGGTGGTCGACCTTTTTATTCAAAGGCACAGTCTCGAATCCAAGAAAGGTCTGGTTTTTGTTTTATATCTAGACCGAAATCCAACGTAGTCTGCACATTGCTCGGTGTTTATCTTAACGAGCTGCATTTAGACCTTTATCATATAATTGTCCTCTTTCTGGTCCCAATCAGTGGGGTAAGTCGTTCTTTTTGTTGTTTTGTTAGTGTGAGTGCGTTTTTCCTCAATTAATCAGTTGAAGAAAAAAATAGTTTGCTTTTGCAATGAATGATAGCAAGAGCGGAAAGATTGAGAGATTTTAGCAATCATCTAAAGTCTGACACTGTGACTCGAACTTTAATTAGATTTAAGTGTGGAGGATTTGCGAGATTATCAATTCGTACTTTCTTGGACTGATCTACCCTGGTCCAGTGGCAAGACGTGTTAGCCGATACGATTGGAGATTTTAGCAATCGTCTAAAGTATGACACTGTGACTCGAACTTTAATTAGATTTAAGTGTGGAGGATTTGCGAGATTATCAATTCGTACTTTCTTGGACTGATCTACCCTGGTCCAGTGGCAAGACGTGTTAGCCGATATGATTGGAGATTTTACTGGCTGCATATTTTTCCTTTTTATTTGTCGGGGTTACTACCGACCACGCAACTTTGGTTAGGATTTAATTAATTCCAATTGGTTTTGCCTGGACAGCGGTTAACAAATTGCTATATTTGTTTTTCAGCTGCCAATCGTTCTTTTACGGGCATTCACGGGACATCAGAGTGTTTTGTCCATTTCCGATAAAAATAGACCTACGATCTAATCCCTTGTCTGATCAAGGACCCGATCCACCTCATTTAGCACGCTCGGGATGTAAGGAAAGCTACTGCAAACCGCCATCTAAGGCCCTTTTTAGGGGGCACAAAATAGTAAACTTACTCGTCATGGTCATCGACAGCAACAACAACAACAACAACAACAAACCCCGTTATTATTTCCTTCTTTTCGAGCTTCTTCTGTTTGTGAATTTTAGCGCCAGGTTATGAAGAGGTTTTTTGACCCGGCTCAAAGTATGTGCTTCGTGCATGGGTGGCTTAACTGAGGTTTCTTATTTCTGCTATCCATCTTTTGCGGGGTCGGCCTTTGGCTTTGCATCCATTGTATCCGTATAGCAGAGGGAAACTATCTGGTGTTTGTCGCGTCACGAAGCCGAATCATTTCATGTCTTGTCTTCTGATAAAGTCTAGAACTAGTGTTGTGCTTACTTGTCTCCCAATTTCTTGGTACCTGATTCTATCCATTCGTGTTACTCCAATGTTACTCGTTGCATGTATTTCATCTCTGTTGTCACAATATGTCCTATAATTGTATATTCAACATCTCGCACTGATAACACAAGGTTAGAAGGAATACTGTGTTGCATTGCTTGCTATCTGTGTCCATTGTCCCATATTTGCATTATAATATCGGGTTCACTTGTCAACTGATTTTAATTGCTTTATTACATCCGTTTTGGTTTCGGTATCTCTTTATAATAATGTAAATTATTCAGTGGCATGCACTGGTTCTGGGTGGAAACAGGTTTCTAAAACAACAAGTTCCGCGGAGAGAAGTAAAGGTGGCGGTAATTATACAGCGGGCACTGCCGTTTGGGATTAAACGTTAGAAACTTCTTTTTGTTAGTTGTCCTGTCAATATTCCTATATGCTAGTGAGACATGGACAGTTACAGCTGACCTTCAGCGAAGGTGACAGGCCTTGGGGATAAGATGTTTCCGAAAACTTTTAAACATCACGTACAAAGATCGAGTTACTAATGAGGAAATACGAGATAGAATTACAACGGCAATAGGGCCTTTTGAAGACCTCTTACTGTCAAAAGAAGGAAACTCGATTGGTACGGTCTTATATGGACATCAAATGGTCTTGCAAATACGATCCTCCACGGAAAGGTGCAAGGCAGACGAAGAAGAGGCCGTCCCAAAAAGAGGTGGGAGGACAACATGAAAGAATGGACCAATCTCGGACTAGAAGAGGCACAGGCTGATGATGCTGACAGAGAAGGGTGGTGTGGTATTGTGAGGATGTCTTCATGTGTGCCTTAACGACCTCACTGGTTACGAGATGACCTGACCTGAATAGTTGTCTACCTTTTTCAGTATGGGTGGACAATTCCCTTTCTCGCTGCCCTTTCTTTCAAAACAGTTATTCAGGTACCTATTTATGACTGTGTGAATTGGGGAGCCAAGAAGAATCATGGTCAGGTGAAACATACTGATCAAAACCCCACCTCACGTCAGGTGAAACATACTGATCAAAACCAAATCTCACATCAGGTGAAACATACTGATCAAAACCCCACCTCACATCAGGTGAAACATACTGATCAACACTCCACCTCACATCAGGTGAAACATACTGACCAAAACTCCACCTCACATCAGGTGAAATATGCTGATCAAAACTCCACCTCACATCAGGTGAAACATACTGATCAAAACTCCACCTCACGTCAGGTGAAACATACTGATCAAAACACCACCTCACATCAGGATAAAAATACTGATCAAAACCCCACCTCACATCAGGTGAAACATACTGACCAAAACCTCACCTCACATCAGGTGAAACATACTGATCAAAACCCTACCTCACATCAGGTGAAACATACTGATCAAAACCCCACCTCACATCAGGTGAAACATACTGATCAAAACCCCACCTCACATTAGGTGAAACATACTGATCAAAACCCCACCTCACGTCAGGTGAAACATACTGATCAAAACCCCACCTCACGTCAGGTGAAACATACTGATCAAAACCCCACCTCACGCCAGGTGAAACATAAGATCAAAACCCCACCTCACGCCAGGTGAAACATACTGATCAAAACCCCACCTCACATCAGGTGAAACATACTGATCAAAACCCCACCTCACGTCAGATGAAACATACTGACTAAAACCCCACCTCACGCCAGGTGAAACATACTGACCAAAACCCCACCTCACGTCAGGTGAAACATACTGACCAAAACCACGCCTCACGTCAGGTGAAACATACTGACCAAAACCCCACCTCACGTCAGGTGAAACATACTGATCAAAATCCCACCTCACGTAAGGTGAAACATACTGACCAAAACCCCACCTCACGTCAGGTGAAGCATACTGACCATAACCCCACTTCACGTCAGGTGAAACATACTGTCCAAAACCCCACCTCACTTCAGGTGAAACATACTGATCAAAACCTCACCTCACGTCAGGTGAAACATACTGACCAAAATCCCACCTCTCGCCCACGATCGCCCTCCCTGGTAACAGGTTGATTCTAACCATTTGGCGAAGGAAGTGGGGATAGACACTGTAATCCCCGTAATGTTGAGCTTACCAAGTAGTGTATTAAGCTGCTCGAACCTATACTTCAAAGCAAGAAATCCTTTTCCCGGCTACATCGACCTCATACTAGAGCTAGGACCTGCACAGGAGCATCTGCCCCTGTAGAAGTACAGGTTAACTAAGAACCGAGGACCTGCACATTGCACTAAATCCCGGAGGACCATTTTCAACTTTCTCATGTACACCTCGCGATGTATGAAGAGCCACTGTAACCTGCTACCAGAAACATTAAGCACGTGTGGCTATCACAACAATTGGGTATACTGGATCGTGCCTAGTGAACCATGTGGGCATATGATCATTTTAGATGAGAATAGAATCGGTTAATTGACCTTTCAAGTATCTTCCATTTCTTACTTACATATGAAGCACGGCATTTTCAATGAAACTTCTCACGGTATTTAAAAGCAGAATTATGTAATTTAACCCTCTTTCCTCTTTGAATGTTGACCTTTCTTTTTGCCCTTCCTTACACCGGAGACATAGTCTTTTAGGTTATATTAGGGTGTGCCATCCGGTAGTTAGATCAGAGTATTTATACGTTTGTGCTGAGGTCCTTCCATTGCCCTGTATTCGCTTTGTTGATTGTCTCGAACCTGTGAGTGACCTCCGACATTTCATTAGTCATTTTCGGGACTCTATCGGAGTTGGGTTTTATTTTTTACGTTTGTTTGGGTAGAGAGCACAAAAACAATACAAAAGAGAGCGAGAAGAGAGAGAGAGAGAGAGAGAGAGAGAGAGAGAGAGAGAGAGAGAGAGAGAGAGAGAGAGACTCTGCGTTCATAGGTTGGAGAGTAGGTCAGTAAGTAGGTCACAGAGTGTGAGGGGGGTAAAAGGACTTTCTGCAAAGGATGTTCATAAAAAAATGTTTCTTCCTTACGTTGAGAGGTGTTTGACTCGTACAACGGTGCATGACTCGGTCGATACATATTCTCTAAGACGCTAACAAATTGCTCATGATGCCTGACATGGTCGTCCCGTTCAGATTACAACAGCAGAAATGATTCGAGTTTCCAGTCGGTTAACGATTTAACCTACATCACAATGCATGAACTCACTTTGTCGGAAGACTTTGGAGGGAGACGTTACGCGAAATACGAACAGATTTAACGTGGTTCAAATAAGCCTGAGACGGCAAACAAAAGACTTATATGTTTGCAGCTGTTGGTCCACTGTTATATGGACACTGAATAACAAAGTAAAGAGTATCGACACCTTCGAAATGTGAGTATATAGAAGACAGGCGCGGTTTTATTGGATAAGGAGACAACAAATGTGTAGGTATTGAAAAGGTTGTAGGTGAAAAAAGAATTACTGACCGAAATCACAGTTAGACAGTTAAGATATTTTAGCCATATAACAAGACTAGGGTATTGATGAAAGACGGTCCTCCAAGAGGTAGACAGCCTTACGTGTGGGTGGATAACATCAAGAGATGGACTGGCAAAAGACTGTCAGATAGCACCATTACTGACTGTCGTAGTTCTCAGAATAACTGTTTGTAGCCCAGAAACTGACTGCTCTTAGCCCTCAGAAAGACTGTTTATAGCTCAGAAACTCACTGTCCATAGTCCTCAGAAAGACTGTTTATAGCTCAGAAACTCACTGTCCATAGTCCTCAGAAGGACTGTTTGTAGCCAAGAAACTCACTCCGCGTAGTCCTCAGAATAACTGTTTGTAGCCAAGAAACTGACTGCTCTTAGCCCTCAGAAAGACTGTTTATAGCTCAGAAACTCACTGTCAATAGTCCTCATTAGGACTGTTTGTAGCCAAGAAACTCACTCCACATAGTCCTCAGAAGGACTGTTTGTAGCCCAGAAACTCATTCCCGTAGTCCTCAGAAGGACTGTTTGTAGCCCAGAAACTCACTCCACGTAGTCCTCAGAAGGACTGTTTGTAGTCCAGAAACTCACTCCCCGTAGTCCTCAGAAGGACTGTTTGTAGCCCAGAAACTTACTGTCCATAGTCCTCAGAAGGACTGTTTGTAGCCAAGAAACTTACTGTCCATAGTCCTCAGAAGGACTGTTTGTAGCCAAGAAACTTACTGTCCATAGTCCTCAGAAGGACTGTTTGTAGCCAAGAAACTTACTGTCCATAGTCCTCAGAAGGACTGTTTGTAGCTCAGAAACTCACTCCCCGTAGTCCTAACAAGGACTGTTTGTAGGCAAAAACTCACTGTTCATAGTTCTCAGAAGGACTGTTTGTAGTCCAGAAACTCACTCCCCGTAGTCCTCAGAAGGACTGTTTGTAGCCCAGAAACTCACTCCCCGTACTCTTCATAAGTACTCGAAGAAAAACAGGAAAAAGAATAAGTTATTGAAAAAAATTGAAGTAAAAAGTAGAACAAGAAAAAGAACACGGGGAAGATAAACAAAGGTAAAAGTAGTTGTGAAAGAAAAAGTAGAAAAACTAAAAGAAAAAAAGAGAAACAAGAAGAAAATAAGAAAATGAGAAAAAAAAACATAATGAAAAAAAAAGAAGAATTAAAAAAAGAGGCAGGAAGCCAGAAATGAAGTAGAGTAGGAAGAAAAAGAATAAGAAGAGGATAATTATGAGGAAGACAGAACGAAGATACACAAGAAAAAAATTAAGAGAAGTAAGAAAAATGAAAAAGAAGACAATGAAGAAACAAACAGAGAAAGAAGAAAAAAAGAAGAAAACGAATAAGAAGAGAATAAAACCAGGAATATACGAAAAGAAGACGACAAATTAAGAAGAATAAGAAGAAGAAACACATAAATAGAGAAATTAGAAGATGAAGTAGGAAGTAAGAAATGAAGCAAAGAAGGAAGAAGAAGAAGAAGATGGTGATGTGGAAGACAGAAAGAAGTTACACAATAAAACAAATTAAGAGAAGTAGAAAAAAAGAAGATGACGAAGAAGTAAAGACAGAAAGAAACAGACAAATAGACGAGAAGAAAAAGAAGAAGAAGACGAAGAAGAAGAGAATACGACCTGGAATATTCGAAAAGAATCTGAAGAAGAATTAGCATTTTTTAAATAACAGAAACCAGAAAATGAAAGCAAAAGTAAAGTAGGTGATGAGCAAGTAAATAGCAAAGACTTGAGATTAGAGTAAGAATCAGACAGAAAATAGTCGGTCTGTGCCAACACAGGAAGGTGGCTGAAATTGAATCATTACAGTCAATACTAGATGGGGCATTGCACTTGATCTGAAGAGATGGCATTAACTCTATAGATGAATTGTGTGGCATAGTTAAATAGAGTAGTCTTGCTTCGTGTACCAGGGATCTGAATCTAGGGTCTCAAACATTAGCTGCCTTGAGGGCGAATGTAGTTGAAAGTAATGCATCAACCGTCCTGTTATAACATGTTCATGTTTCCAGGCAAATTACAGCCAAGTTAATTGACAATTGGTAACGTGACGTCAAGTTAAGGGACAGAGAATAACATGAAATCAGGTTAATGGACAGAGTAATATGAAATCAAGTTAATAGACGAAAGGTAACATGAAGTTGAGTTAATGGCGGAAAGGTAACATAAAGTCGAGTTAATGGCGGAAAGGTAACATAAAGTGGAGTTAATGAACGAAAGATAACATGAAGTCAAGTTAATGAACGAAATATAACATGAGGTCGAGTTAATAGAAAGAGAATAACTTGAAGACAAGTTAATGGACATAGAGTAACATGAAATC
Organism: Ariolimax columbianus; assembly: GCA_036924085.1. Lineage (NCBI taxonomy): Eukaryota > Metazoa > Mollusca > Gastropoda > Stylommatophora > Arionidae > Ariolimax > Ariolimax columbianus. Next base: position 21,715,264 of record JAVGWX010000018.1, read on the forward strand.
AAGTTAATGGCAGAAAGATACATGAAGTTAAGTTAAGGAACAGAGAGTAACATGAAGTCAATATACAGAGAGTAACATGTCGTCATTTTAATGAACAAAGTGTAACAGAAAGTCATGTTATTAGACAAAAGACAACATAAAATATGTCGAAGCTTCAAGAGCAGTTTGAAGTCTGTTATAGGACCTTTAAAAAATATCAGTCTCGGTTCCAGTTTAAAGTCTTGCTAAAGGACCAAAACAGCATAAACAATGTCGGTGCAGCCTCTCAAGAAAAGAACAAAAGCACGAAACAGTTGGTGTTCGAAGCCTTTCAGGTGTTCCCTAATCTCAAGGTGGTTAGATCGAGTGTCTAGTCCCTTCGTATATGGACGATACACTCGGATGTACCTGTGTTAACGCTGTACACGTAAAAAAACGATTGACAGTTGAAAATCACTGTACGGGCAAATATTTGAAAGATTCAGAATTTCCTACCCATTACGTCATCGACCTTGCCACAGGCCTAGTACGTCGCAAAAAAGCAAAACTACAGAAAGAACCTACTACGAATAGCTTCAGCCACCTGTCTAAGTACCAGGATTCAGAGTATTCCAAGTAGGACATTGTGTCTACAGTTGGGATAGCTAAGCTCATCCCCAATTTGTCCCCTCAGTCGTATCTGTGTCTTCGTTCAACGCCTGATCAAAGTCTCAGTTTCTCTTTCAAAGGATACAGTTGTTTGTAACGCTGTTTTATGTCCGTACAGCTTTTTGTTTCATTTCTGTCTGTTGAAACCTGTATTGTCCTTCTTTTTTCTGCGTAATCCTGCAGCTTTGTAGGATGTGTTCCACGGTCATGGTATGCTCCCCATACTAAAATATGTCTTTGTCTCAATCCTCATTTTGTTGTAAAGATGGCCATTGAGTCTGTTATGCTTATTTCTCATTCAGAATGAGACGACATGCTTTTCTCTAGTTGAATTATAGTAATTGTCTTCTTTTGGAAAGTCGAGGTGTTCATTAGCCCATCTCCTCTCGAAGGAGACTTTAATTATGAACTTGCTCTCATTATACGTAATGCTCAGGTCTGTTTGTGGGGATGCTTCTCCATACTTTGCTGGTTAGTTTGTCTGCAGCTTCATTGCCTTCGATATTGCAGTAGGATGATATCCACTGAATGACTAACCTTGGGTGTTCTTCTGAGGGATGTGTCGTGCTGTCCTTGTTGCTGGTTTTGTTGTTGTTGCTTAATGCCCCAAATGAGTATGTTTATTATTTTGTGCGTACCTAAACGGATGTTAAGTGGCGAGTTGTAGTACCTTTCTTCACATCCCGAGCGTGCTGATGAAAGTCAACCATGGTCCTCTAGGCGGTTCTGCTATGCCTGGCTTCATCTGCGTGACTCTCACTACTACGGGGATCACGTCAATCCACATCTAGTCAGCCAAACTGCCTTAAAAACCGTATGTTTCCAGGGAATGCTACATTGAAGAGAGATAATGGTCTTGGTCAGTATGTTGTGTCTGACCCTGAAGTGACGTCCTGGTCAGTATGTAGTTACTGATCCTGAAGTGAGGTCCAGGTCAGTATGTTGTGCCTGACCCTGAAGCGACGTCCTGGTCAGTATGTGGTGCCTGACCCTGAAGCGACGTCCTGGTCAGTATGTTGTACCTGACCCTGAAGCGACGTCCTGGTCAGTATGTTGTACCTAACCCTGAAGCGACGTCCTGGTCAGTGTGTTGTGCCTGATCGGACTAGCGTCTCAGTTCTCCAGATCTGTTTCGGGCAGTACATGCGCTCGAGATCTCCATCTTTGTTTTGTTCTAGCACTGTTAATAATGATGAGGCATAGTTAATGAGAGTTTTCATGCAAGATACCTTACGACTTGCGTTGCAGGTGTTACTAGCCTTTTTTCTACTACCTGTAAATCCCTCGACGTCTCCTAAATTGTATCCATAACTGTATCGACTGGGAGAAGCGGTCATACCTCGTAAAAACCTCCGACAGGCAAGGTCTATCAAACTGCACCAGTGATTTGACAGAATGGATCGTACTCAGCATATTTGCTATGAGTAGCAATGTGGTACACAGACACCTGTGCCACTTACTTGCGATTGTACTTAATTTGTATCCAAACAGATGGAAGATGCAATTACGAAATAAAATGAGAATGACCCAAGCAAAATCGGTCTTCCAGACCATGAAGGGAATATTGTGCAACAAATCCTTGTTGCTGGAACTAAGAAAGCGAGTCCATTTATGCTACGTGGAACCAGTGCGGACATATGGGAGTGAATTATTGACAATCAGCAAGCTAGCGCATAGATCTTTGGAAACAGCGAAGATGTGGTTTTACATAAAAGTATTGGGGATCTCGTGGACTGCAAGGAAGATTCATAATGCGGTACTCGAAGGGGCACAAACACGAAGACAACTCATTGCAAGGATCAGAACAAGGCAGTCATCCTTTCCTGTGCATGTTATGATAAGAGGAGGCTTGGAGCACGTTGACAATGAGAAAGATAGCAGGAAAGAGAGACAGAGGAAAGCCGAGAGAGAAGATGTTTGACAGCCTGAGATCACGGCATGGGCAACAATCAACAACAGAGTAGGTAAACGACACACGTGATAGAAGCGGTTAGAGTTTCATTGTCGTCAACGCCAATCGACATGGCACCTGATGATGATCCAAATTAACTTTGCTCCCCCTTAATTCTTTACCTTAGACCTCAATAGTTTAAGAATCCCCGATTCGAACACTGACCCAACTTCACCGAAAGAGCTCTTGTGCTAAACTTGCGTAGCAGACACAAACAAAACTGTTGTGGGAACTTAACACCTGCTGCAGAAGAACAAGAACTCTGTTGGCCCGACCTTCTGATCAATATGGAACCAAAAAACAGTAGCTATCTTCCCTGAACTATTTACCATCAGCCTCATCTTAAGCAATTCTAGCCAAGTCTATTTATGAAACCTTTCAAGCGATGAAAATGAAGTGGATATCCAATATGCAAATGCTCGTAGTTCAGTATTAGTTCTTGTTGGGTGGTAAACTGCGTGAAAAGGGCATATTTTGTGCACAGCTGTGTACCTTTGTAATGTTCCGTTAATTTGTAATGTGTACCGTTACGCACACGCACACACGCACGCACACACACACACACACATACACACACACACACACACACATATATATATATATATATATATATATATATATATATATACAGTTCAATACAATCGTAATGTACACAATTTTGTTACCTTTGTTATACAGTTGCGCCAAGTAGATGTTAGCGCCATGTCCACGTATATATATATATACAGTTGGTGGCATCACATCTCGCTAGTGTTTCCTGAACCATTTGGCGCCACTTCTGTCTGTCCAACCCCATAACCTCGATGTCTGTCAAGGTTTTGACAGTTCACTTTAGAACATAATCTGGCCAGAGCCGCTAGGGGCGACCTTTTTTTTCACTTGCCAGTGACTGCGTCTTTGAGTAGCTTGTTTGGGAGTCCACTCTTTCACATTACATGACCGTACCACTAGAGCTCGTATGCAGTGGCATGCGATGACTTTTCTCAATTGGGACTAAGTTCGAGGATGCCTAACAAGTAGTAGAAATATCGTTCAGTTGTTGTTGTTGTTGATGTTGTTGTTGAATGCTCACAATGAGTAGGATTACTCTTTCATGCGCCCTAAAAAGGGCGTTAAGTGGCGGGTTATCGTAGCTTTCCTCACATCAGAGCGTGCTGATGAAGGTGGATCGAGGTTCTCCATACGGATGTGCTATGCTTTTCTTCACCTGTGTGTCGCTCACTACTACGGTGATAACGTCTATCCTCACCTTGTTAGCCACGCTGCCATGAAAGCAGCCCGTTTCCAGGAAAGGCTACGAGGAAGCCGAGGTGAGAGTGAATGTTTTGCCTGACACTGACTAACATGTATGATGAATTTATTTTGCCTGACCAGACGTTAGTATTCCTTCTCATATCGTAGAGTACTGCAACGCAACGTGGTACGCAGATAGTGAGGATTTAACTAAAATGTCTGGTTTAGTCCTACCAGACCAATGACAGCACGCTACTGCTTGCGTGTTTGACCTCTAACAGGAGACCTTGATAAAGCTCGACAGACTGTGTAATTGTATTTCCTGCGTTGACATCTGTGACACGGTCCCAAGGATCCGCCTGAAGTATCTTATCTCCATCTTCTGTCCGATTCTGCATTTAGCGTCCATGTCTCACACACGTAGAGGTAAACAGAGAGGATTAGTGCTTGTATTAGTTTGGTCTTAGTTTTAAGCGAGATGTTCTTTCCACAAAAGATTCAGTTAGTTTGAGTGTCGTTGTTGCTTATGCCAGGCCTTATTCTTAGCTCTGCCTTTGTTCTTTCTGCCCTAATTACAGGTGTCAGATATTTGTGTTGTGTGTCTCGATCTGTTTGCCATCTATATTGAAGATGTCATTGAATCCACTCCTGTTTGTCCTTAGTTGTGTCTTTTCGTGGTTGATTTCTCTGCCACATTTCCGAGGTGCGGTAGCAATCCTTGTCGTTAGGTTTGTAGCTATTTTCTAATTTCCAAGCCATTGCATGTATATCATCAGTGAAACGGATGTTTGTAACCTTCAGGTCAGGTCAGGTCCTCCCGTAACCGGTGAGGTCGTTGGGGCACACATAAAGACATCCTCACGACACTACGCCATCCTTCTCTGTCAGCGACCGCTGCCTGTGCCTCTTCTGGTCGGAGATTGGTCCATTCTTTTATGTTGTCCTCCCACCTCTTTTTGGGACGGCCTCTCCGTCGTCTACCTTGCACCTTTCCACGGAGGATCGTATTTACAAGACCAGTTGATCTCGATATGTGACCGTTTCAAGCGAGTTTCCTTCTTTTGACCGTTGCCAAGAGGTCTTCAAAAGGCCCTATTGCTGTTGTATTTTCTCATTTGTATCTCGATCTTTGAACGTTACGTTTAAAAGTCTTCTGAAACATCTCACCTCCAACCTTATGCTTTGTAACCTTGCGCTCACATATTAGTTCTGTAACCTTGCGCTCACATATTAGTTATGTAACCTTGCGCTCACATATTAGTGCTGTAACCTTGCGCTCACATATTAGTTCTGTAACCTTACGCTCACATATTAGTTCTGTAACCTTGCGCTCACATATTAGTTCTGTAACCTTGCGCTCACATATTAGTTTTGTAACCTTGCGCTCACATATTAGTTCTGTAACCTTGAGCTCACATATTAGTTCTGTAACCTTGCGCTCACATTTTAGTTCTGTAACCTTGCGCTCACATATTAGTTCTGTAACCTTGCGCTCACATATTAGTTATGTAACCTTGCGCTCACATATTAGTTCTGTAACTTTGCGCTCACATATTAGTTCCATGGTGACCACCTGGAGCATGGCGACAATCCTTTACAGGAATATATTCAGCAGAGTGAATGACAATAGACAGCCCTGTCTTACAACGACCGAAGTTGAAAACCAATCTCCCTGTTTGCCATTTCTGAAGTCTGCACTCGAAGCCTTGTCATACAGGTCCATAATGATATCGATAAGTTGGTTGTCCATTCCACACTGATGTAATATGTCCCAGAGGGCATCCTGCCACACTTTGTCAAACATCTTTGTGAAGTCGACAAAGATATTTTAGATGTTTCTTTGCTATTCGCCATTCTTTTCACACAGCAGTCGCATGTTGAATCTATGCTCAGCGAAAGCCAACCTGCTGTTCCGATACAATCTCATCTGTTTTTGATTGTAGCCTGTTCATTATGATCTTTAGCGTAACGTTACTTGCGTTGTTGATCAGACTAATAGTAAAATAGTTAGTACATAGTTGTGTACTGCCTTTCTTTTGGATGGTAATGACGGGGTAGTAGTTGGCAACCCTCTCCAGTTAGTTCGATCTTGAGCTGCTTTTTTCAGCTTCCCTTCGGTTGAGAGCCAGCCATCGAAGTTCACATTTACAGTCTCTATTCCAGGTGTTTCTTGGTTTACCTCTATATAGGATGATCCTAGGCTATGAAGAATTGAAATATGAGAGTAAAGAAAATCGTGATCAACTGGAGGCAAATAAGTATACTTATGACCAATAGCAGAGACAGAGGATGATCTACAAGCACTGATGAATAATATCAGTACGGAAGTTCAAACACTCTAGGTAGTATGTTCGCTGATGACGGCAGAGTGGATAGAGAGATCGCACATATAATTCAGAAGGCGAACAGTGTCCAATGTCAAATTGCTCTGATTTTGAAAGACCCTAAACTGCTTCTTTCAACTAGAGGAGGCTGATAAATACACTATTTATTTCTACATTGTGTTACCAATATCAATCTTGGTCCTTACTAGCAACCCATAAGAGTAAAATCCAGAGCCAATACTGTAGAATGACTGACAAATCGAGGGCACTTTCGTTGGATCTAATAGTGAACATGTGCTGGTATTAGACCCACGGAAGACAGGTCAGTTGTACCCTCCTAATGAAAGAGCGTCTGCTACGGTAACCCTGCTTAACCCTACAGAAATCGCAGGTTCCAGACACTTGGTCATTGACTGACTAAAAAACCCTCTATTGATTAGTGGGGTCTAATAGTGAACGGGTGCTGGTATTAGACCCTCGGAAGACAGGTCAGTTTTACCCTACTAAAGACAGGGCGTTGCTACGGTAAGTCCTGCTCAACTAGAGAATAATCGCAAATTGCAGACATTTGGTCCACATGCTAGGCTGATAAGCCAACGGTGCGGAGGCTACCATAGGAGGGATTACGGCCGAACGCCTCTAAGCCGGAATCCCGCCCTAAATCTCCCTCACCACTGCGATGGGAGGCTACGATAGGGTTGGGACCTGGGGCTTGCGTCTCAGCCCGTCCCGGTCGAGCCGCAGAAATGCACCTGGCCAAATACATTCCTGCCTCGCTCTTTACCTCTGTCTGCTATCAGTCATCCCAATGGACGCAGAAGAGATGCAGTCCAGCGGACATTGCACCTCCTGCCCTATTGTGACGACGTCCCAGGTGTCGGGGAGTGCTAGGCCGAGATGAGCCGAGAAAATAAAGGGAGCAAAGAGATACCTCATTCATATGCATATGCTACGTTTCTGGCAGGACGTGACGATCCTGAGACACAGTCACACTGGACTTCCTCTCTTCCGGGATAGTACAAACTAGTACATAGTCCATCATATCATTGCCAAACCCTATAGACACGAGTGGGGAAGACTCGTTAGTCCTGCAAGACAACTTCCCTAAGAGAGACAACTCTGACCAAAAACAACTGCTGCCTTGCAGATAGGCTGGGGACAGCCAAAGGCTAAGGAGGGCATCCCTACAGAAACGCCTGTTGAAATCGAATGCACTGAGCCACAGGCTTAACCAAATAAAACAGTGCAACGTAAATACCGCTGTAAACAGCGTACGATGAAGAAGAAGAAGAAGATCCAGAGCTGTGAGATGAGCTGCGTGAGGAGTATAGCCGTAAAGACAATCAGTTACCGAATCCGCAATACGACGCTGGGGATGATAGTGTGGATAAACCTAGTAAGTGTCTACATTGACTCTCAACAAATCAAGTTTTTTGTCATTTAGTCAGAATGCACAGCCTGCAACGAGAAGCATACCATATGCAGGTCTCCGGCCCACGAGCAAGGGGCATACCTCGCTGTCGGTGGATCTAGGGTGTCTCTGACAATCTCAGGCAGTTACACCTAACGATAGCACAAGCCTCCTACTTGGAGATAACAAAAAATCGACGTATCCCACCTCTCTGCGACGCCGTATAACAAGAGCAAGATGACAAAAGAAGAAGAAATAGAAGAAGAAGAAGAAGAAGAAGAAGAAGAAGAAGAAGAAGAAGAAGAAGAAGAAAGAAAGAATATCAGCGAAATGACAAGTCAATGACACGAAAATAAATATAGAAAAAACCAAGACAATGAACATAGCAAAAGAACCAATGGCAGTGAAGGGGTCATTAAAGAGGAAAAGAACGAGCAAATATATCAATTTCCATACCTGTGTCAATTCATAACAGAAGATGTTCGATGCCAAAGAGAAATAAGAACTAGAGTATGTTTGATAAAGAAGGCAATTAGAGAGAAATAGAGTGTCCTGATATCAGGTAGCATCAATATGAAAGTAATCATGGCCACGTGTGTCTGGAATGTTGTACGGTTCGGAAACATGGATATTATATTTTTTTTGAAAGACGTTTAGGTTCTTGAAGGCTTTGGACTGGTGGAGAAAATTAAACAAGGGTTTTGGCGGAAGTGGAGTGTAAAGAGAGCTGCTACAAAAGATATAAATAACAACGATTGGACTGGCTTAGTCACAACTTACGTCAGAAGGTCTCAGTGAAGAAAGTCTTGGAAGGCAGAACACGAAAAGAGAGAGGAAGCAGACCCCGCAATACCTTTGTGACACAAGTATGCAGAGATCTGGTAGTGAAGATTTATGCAGAGGTGAAAAGTGACAAGAAGAAATGAAAAGGCAGAATCATGAGCTTGCAAACCAGTATCAGGAGTGAATGGCTTGATGATGACGATGGAGCCGGGGTCTCAAAACCAGTCCCAGAACTGAATGATTTAATAACGTAACTTTATGTCTTTATACTGCTTTAGAAGACTCTACAGAGTATGTATACAACCAGTTTCTTGGAGGGTTGTTTAACCAATACGCAAGTCCATCTTAATAGATATGAGAACCATGATTGCAAAATTTGCTGATGACACAAAACTATGCAGTAGTGTTTCATCTAAAGCGGAAGTGGATATATTGAGGTCGGATTTAGATAAAATACGAGAATGGTCTGTAAGCTGGCAAATGGAGTTTAATGTAGATAAATGTACAGTCATCCACATGGGTAGATCCAATATGGAACATAATTACATAATGGGAGAGAACAATATTAGAAAGATGGATAAGGAAAGGGACCTAGGGATTATAATAGACCATACAGGAAAGGTGAGTGAGCAAGTTAAGGTAGCAGTGAAAACGGCAAATGCAACGTTAGGTATGAAAAAAAGAAATATTAAACATAGGAGCAAGGAAGTGATAGTCAAACTGTATAAAGCTTTAGTTAGACCTAGATTGGAGTACTGTATACAGGTGTGGAGTCCTTATCATAGAAAGGAGATAAACATGCTGGAAAGAATAAAGAAAAGAGCGACAAAGATGATATTGGGATTCCAGAATTACAGTTATGAGGAAAGACTCAGATAAACCGGCCTACAGTGTCTAGAAGAGAGAAGAATTTGTGGTGACTTAATACAGGTTTATAAGATGATCAGAGGAATGGATAAATTAGACTATAACAAGTTTTCTAACATACAACCACCCATAATAACAAGAGGGCATAGCTACAAGCTGACTAAAGAGAGGTCCAGGTTAGATATTAGGAAATATTTTTTTAGTCAGAGAGTGGTGTCTGCTTGGAATGCATTGCCAGAGGAGGCAGGGCTTTACTATAGTCGCTTCTCTATGCTTCGTAGGGAGGAGTTAATAATGAAAGAACGTTGTCATGACTTCTTGTTGTGTCTTACATTATGATTGTTGTCTTCTTGATTGTATCGTACTCTGGTGAGCCAAGAGTAATCATGGTAAGATACTTACTTCCCTTGTCTGAGCACCACGTCATACAGTATGCATCTAGAGTTCTGCGACATGGAGAACCTTGTCATTTGTCTCAGCATGTCGCACCTATTGCATGCTTACTGGATGTTTGGGCAGGTCATCAGAAGGTCAGGGTCTTGTATTGCGCCACGGTCAGATGCATCATCATCGGTGAATCCCCATCGTTTCATATTCCTCTTGCACCGGGATACAGCAGTTCGGAGTCTATTCACCGACTTCCATGTTGTGTATGGTAGATGGAGGACACGAAAGAAGCCTTCACGAAAACTGCAGTTGCCATTGACATCGAGCGTCCTCTGCAAAAGGCTTCCATCTACTAATTCTTTCAATACATTCGTTCTTTGTCGACCTGTACTTCTATAGAAGCAGATGCCCCAGCTCCGGTATGAGCTGGATTTAGCCGGGTGAAGGGTTTCCTGTTTAGCGGGCTAGGCTCGAGCAGCTTAATACTCCGCTGCATTGGAGCAAGTGCTAACGGAGGGTGGTTAACCGATGTACAAGTCCATCCTAATAGACTCAAACACTACAGCAAAGTAGACCCGGAGCCTGTTTGGTGCCATCTATGCTGCTCTAAACAAACCACTTAACCATGGCTGGTGTTATGCCACGGCACATAGGTTCAATACCAAAAATTAAAAATGGTCAGGTGAGATACAGTCAAGTCAACAGAGTGGGGATTTACACTGTAATCACCATAGTCCTTATCTTACTGGGAAACCTCGCAATGCACACAAAAAATGTTAGGTAGACAATGGTTCACGTTCTCAAGCAATCTTTGAAGAGAAGCAACTGTCACCTGCTTCGAAGAGAAACACTGTGAAGACTAAACTCAATTCATCACGGATATCTGAGAACAACACAACTTATGCAAAGATAAATTGGAGTAAAAATAAAATTGGCAACGAAAAAATATTTTGGATTAAAACAGCAAAAATATATAGGATTTGAAATTGCAAAAATGTTTTGGTGTAAAAATTGAAGAAAAAACAATATTTATTAGAATTTAAAAAAAAAAATTGAAATGGCATACACATATACAAGTTAAAATACCAAAAAAATATAAAAATAAATTAGCAATAATATTTAAAAAAAAAGTGAAAAATTGGTTAAAATATAAAATTGTAAAAATAGCACAAATATGTAGGAGTAAAAATTGAAAAAAATGCATTGAAGTAAAAAATTGCTAAAATATGTATGATTATAAATGGCAAATATGTTTATCATTAAAATTGTAAAAAATGTAAAGGAGTAAAAATTTCCAAGCTATAAGGGAGTGAAAATTGTCAAAAATGCGGAGGAGTAAAAATTGCTTAATTATATTGGATAACTATATTGGATAATATATATTATAATGAATTAAAACTACTAACATTTTTTATTAGTAAAATTGGCAATACAATATATAAGTAAATTTTTTTTTTAATGTATAGGAATAAAATGGCAAAATTTATATTGGAGTCAATATAGCGAACATAAAAATGGCAAAAATATATTAAAGTGAAATTTGCAAAAATTAAAATGACCAAAAATATTGGCGTAAAAATTGCAAATATATATATATATGAATAAAAATTGCCAACGTAAATAGAAGATACATTTACAAGAGTAAAAATTGCAAAAAATATTTAGGGGTTAAAATTGCAAAAAATATGTAGGGGTTAAAATTGCAACAAGATATATTGCACAAATATATAGGAGTTATAATGACAAAATTAGATAGAAGAAGCAATTCTATAAATATTAAGAAATTAAAATTGCAAAACTAATATACAGAAATAAAATTTGCAAAAAAATTAGCTACAATAGCAAATATTTGAGTAAATGTGCGAAAGTACATAGGAGTAAAATTTGCTAAATTATACGGGAACAAAGATTGCAAAAATGCCCAAACTTACTTTCTCGCTCTTACCCCATGTCTGGAAGGTTGCAGTGCCATATTTCTCTAATCCATTTTCGGATCAGGTTGTACGGCACATAATAGGTTTAATGATACCGGCATTTTGATCAAAAGCTAAGATTTGGGACAATGAAGGTGTAGACATTATGACGAGATATGCTGAGTTGTATGTTGAGCAATGAAAATACGATTTTAGAAAGCCAAATTCAACCCTCTAAGCTCTGCCTTCGAACAAATACCAGATTGCCAGACCTGTATGTGTTCCAAGAGCGAATACACTAGAAAACTGCAAAGCAAGGAAGTTCTCTTTCGTCTTCATATTGCAAAGAACTATTGTTCCTGAGTCAATGTAATCATCATTATATTTAAGAAGGAGTGGCGGTTTTGTGTGTATGTCTAGATAGAAAGTTAGGGCATTTGATGAATGTGTGTGGGAATGATCTATTGGTGGGGGGTCTGATATAAGTGATTCAGGCCCAATTTGTTTCTGTTGGTATTCGTGGCTAATAGCATCTTTCTCCCAAGGTGTCAATACAGTAAAGGTTTCCTCCCAAGGTGTCAATACAGTGAAGGTTTCCTCCCAAGGTGCCAATACAGTGAAGGTTTCCTCCCAAGGTATCAATACAGTGAAGGTTTTCTCCCAAGGTGTCAATACAGCGAAGGTTTTCTCCCAAGGTGTTAATACAGTGAAGGTTTCCTCCCAAGGTGTTAATACAGTGAAGGTTTCCTCCCAAGGTATCAATACAGTGAAGGTTTTCTCCCAAGGTGTTAATACAGTGAAGGTTTCCTCCCAAGGTGTCAATACACTGAAGGTTTCCTCCCAAGGTGTCAATACAGTGAAGGTTTCCTCCCAAGGTATCAATACAGTGAAGGTTTTCTCCCAAAGTGTTAATACAGTGAAGGTTTTCTCCCAAAATGTGTTAATACAGTGAAGGTTTCCTCCAAAGGTGTCAATACAGTGAAGGTTTCCTTCCAAGGTATCAATACAGTGAAGGTTTCCTCCCAAGGTGTCAATACAGTGAAGGTTTCCTCCAAAGGTGTCAATACAGTGAAGGTTTCCTCCCAAGATATCAATACAGTGAAGGTTTTCTCCCAAGGTGTTAATACGGTGAAGTTTTCTCCCAAAGTGTCAATTCAGTGAAGGTTTCCTCCAAAGGTGTCAATACAGTGAAGGCTTTATCCCCAGGTGTCAATACAGTGAAGATTTTATCCCAAGGTGTCAATACAGTGAAGGTTTCCTACCAAGGTGTCAATTGCAGTGAAGGTTTTCACATTTCTATTAAAGAATAAAGGGACCGAATGAAACTGTAAAACTCCAATTAACAGAAAGTATGGTGATAAGTCAGTAAATTGGTCACGAAGAACTATTTTGAGAAACAAATTTAAATAAGATACTCTCCCTGAAATCCGAACTGAGCCTTTACATATCCTGCGTCATTTCAATTAATCTGTGAGGCTCCAAAACATAGACATTCTTATAAGGAGATCAGAAGAGTTTTGAAGCCGTCAAGAGCGCAATTTTGGAATCCATCTGTTTAACCTGGTTACCAACTATGCTGAACCGTCGCCGTTACACTTATCATTGGTCATTTGCCGTCCATCTTCCTCCTCCTCCTCCCCTTCCCAGATCTCCCGACCCATCAGATCCTGCACCTGGCTGTCGAAATCAAAGATGGGAAAATACATCGTCCCGCATGGGGGAATCCGGGATCGCCTATGGAAAACCTAACTGTAATAAACGCCCGAATACCATCAGAACTATACGTCTCTTGTACCTCGGTCATCAATTACTGTCACAAACGATCGATGCGAAGGGCCTTGGTGACATTAAAGGATTATTATTATTATTATTATTATTATTATTATTATTATTACTTTTGTACGATTTCCCGATATTGGATACCACTAGAAAATAGAAATGTTTGGATAACCAGACAGAATGAACTGAGAAAACAGCAGACGTACTTGGAACCGTTCGTTAATGTGGTTGCTGCCTGATGCTTTTCACGCCAAGCGTTTCGCTATGGACGAACGTCCACGGGTAGGCGGTCCCAGCGCATATCACAGGGCGTACGTACTGTTCGGACGTACTGTTCGGACGTTGTTCGGACGTACTGTTCGGACGTTGTTCGGACGATTTTCGGACGTGCTGTTCGGACGTACTGTTATCGATCCGCGTAATTAGCGAGCTGGCGTTGCATCTGAGTGGCCCAGGGTTCATTCCCGAGTTGAGCCGGACATGATTTTTCAGACCGCAACGGAACCCGAGTCGACCCAGCCTTAAAGGGGTACCGGTTCAGTCCGGGAAGTTACAGCGGAGAGGGAGAGGAGATGGCTACCGACCTCATATAGCCGAGCCTTTGAAATGTGAGATCGCTAAACACCTCAGACCCCAATGGCAGTAATGCTATTGGTTTCTTTACGTTTTTTACTGTTCGGTTAAGAATTGAAGTTATTGCACATAGGTTAAACCACATATTCACAGTCCCACTGCGAAAATGGTAAAGATGGTTCGCGTAGATCGCTGGTTGTACACACTTCTGCATCGTCCTTTCAGGCGCGCCTCTCTACTGGACCTAAGTATGATTTCAAAACATTTCAATCCGGTTAATCTATTGCATGTCTTCATCCAGGGTCCAGTCGCTGATCAACATCAATTTGCCACCTATATCATTAGGAAATGTTTCTACTACGGGTGTCGACAGGATGACAAATACATGGTGTCCCACTCGCTACCAGCCCTTGGCTGTCCCTGATAAATTTATTTTAAACCAATGACCGAATTCATTGAACTATTACATGGACCTACCTTCGTGTGTGGGTAGCATTATGAGTTCATAGAATAATAGCTGTATTTGGGTTAATGCAAACCCCAATGCTGTGCATAAGATCCCTCGTACTGATAAGAAAATCGGCGTTTAGTGCGCTCTGTGAGGTGGTCGCATTATTGATCCCATCTTCTTCCATACAACGGTGGATACAGCAGCCTGAAGGGACATCTCCCATGAGTTTGTTAACTAGTGGACGAGGTAGAACTCCGTATCTAGCACTGTTTAGCAGGATGACGCCACATACCACACCTCAAATATCGGCATGGCTGAAACACCGCCCATCTTTGAAGATCGTGTCATTTCTAAGAGACTTTGACTACCTTACCCTACCTGATTTCTTCCAATGGGGCATGTTGAAAGGGAAAGTCTTTCTTAACAAGCCAATGAGTCTCAGGAACTACAAGAACATTGTCGGTGAGAAATTGAGTTAGTGACTCCTGATGCGTTTGTGAATGTCTTCTGTAACATGGAAAGCCGTGTGCAGGCCTGCTTAGATGCTAATGGCAACCGCTTTCGACATTTGCAATGAACTAGTAAACTCATCATGTTCCCCCACACACCCAGGTATGTCCACGTTGAATTTTAATGAATTTTGTTTATTAGTTTAGAGATTTTCCGGGAAAAGCACGGGTCGGTAGCGAATTGGACACCTTGTATTCCATTCCTGCAAATCCCAACTTGACCAGGACAGTAGTATATCAACCCACAATCCTGAAGGTTAGAGGTCTGTATGACAACTTTCCTTTCAAGCCATAGTCAGCCATGATGTACCTTTGCAAGAACGTATTGAGATTCAGAAACATTATAGATGTCTCAGATAGTCAGCCACCTCCGAGCCAAAGTCACAGCTTGGATCTCCATTCTCGTATTGGAGGTTATTTAGGGTATGCACTGATCCATTCCACATCGACCCCGATTGCTGAATTAAATATATATCACTGTAGTGCAATTTAGGTTTCTCAGCAGGCTAAACCACTAAAGCAATCGATCCCCACCTCGTTAGCAATGTTACATTAACACGCCTATTTTCTAGATACACTTCGTGAATGTGATGTGTGTCAGGGCCGGTACGTTTCACCCGATCCAAAAGCAATCCACTTAGCAGCCTGCACGTCAATGTCTTAAGCTGACAAGATCTCCAGTTGATTAGCCCAAGAGATTGCAATGTCTCTTACAAATAACCACCTCAAGAAAACTCTAACCTTTGTCAAGTGCAAAATTTAGAAGTACTGTATTGAGATTTTGTCAAAGTTTTTTTCTTCCGCGTTGAGGGTCGATTTTGAGTGCAGAAAAAGACAGCATCAGGGCAAAAAGAGCTACTTGGTGTGCAGTTTATATTGCCGGGTTCGATCAGGTCAGCTTTATGAAGGTAAACACATACACGGAGAGATGTGTCTGTTGAGCTGATGAGTACTATCTCAACATACTATTTTATATGGATATATAGATATAATGTATGTATTTTGTATGTATGTATGTATGTAAGTGGGGATTGTACATGTATGTGAGTGCATTTGTAAATGCCTTTGAATGTGTGTGTGTGCGGGCGTATATGTGTGTATGTGGGATCGCTGCGTTCGAAAAATAAGGATCCCGCATGAGCGAAAACCGTGGACAATCGAATCCCACAAGTTTCTAGCAACCCCGGGCCTCATGGAAGGTGAGACCAAAGCGCCTGCATCCTGAGCTACTGTCATTCGTCATGACATGCCTTGCCACTCGTCCAAGGTAGAAGTCTATCACTGGTTCTTCCTCACTCTGATCCAAATACAGTGAAGTTACTTACTTACTTACCCTGTCCTAGGCACTACGTCACACTTCATGTTTCCAGTATTCGGCCACGTGGATTGCCCTGTCACTGGCACTCAGCAGGTCATCCATGCTACAAGTCTCCGGGAGGTTTGCGCAGAGCATCAGATGGTCTTGGTCTTGTGTTACTCCACATTCGCAGGTTTCATTATATCTGTATCCCCATATTTTCAGGTTTTTCCTGCATCATGATACACCAATTCGAAGTCTATTTAGTGACTTCCATGTTGCGTAGGGCAGGAGATATCCAGGCACAGGTTTCCCATGTAACTCGATCAGAAAAGACTGTTTCCTTCTTCTTCTTCTTCTTCTTCTTCTTCTTTTTCTTCTTCTTCTTCTTCTTCTTCTTCTTCTTCTTCTTCTTCTTCTTCGTACGCTGTCAAACGTCAACATGTATTTTTTTCGAAAAAAGCCGCGGTCATCCTGAGGATGTCGATACTGCCATAGAGCTTGTCTAGCGTTGGCACTGGTGATGGCCACATCTGCTTTCTCTCATCCTCGTATGTCGGGCAGTTTTGCAGCAGATGTTCAGCGGTCATTTTCCCGGTATCACAGGTGCATTCGCCAGTGCCACCTATCTTTAATTTATTGAATAGATGGTACCTCAGTCTATTGTGGCCAGTGCGAAGTCTGAAGACCACGACCTGCTCTCTTCTGTTCAACTGGTAATAGGCATCATTTTTTGTGTAGCCAGTATGTTCTGTTTCCCATTTGGTCATGTATCTGACTCTAATAAGCCTTTCGGACTCTTCGTAGGTCACAGTAGAATCTGGTTGTGGTAGTCTTGCACCTTCTTTTGCCAGTCTGTCTGCCTCCTCGTTGCGTTGGATGTTACAGTGGGATGGAACCCACTGCGCCACTACTCTTTTTGGTGCGGACTGCTGGCATAGTTGACAGAGTACTGCTCTTAAATCATTTAGTTCAGTACTTTTCTGGCTTTTTAGTGCTGTGACTACGGACGGTGCATCTGTAAACAGGACTACCTGGCTTTCATTTCTTTCGCCTGTCAGCATTGCTTCTACTGCAGCCCTCAGTGCCTCTGCCTCCGCTCTTAAATTGCTTGAGTATTTTGCAGTTGCCACTGACAGTGTTATTTTTCTACCATTTGGTAGGCTCAGGAATACCCCTGCTCCTCCGATCTGTGTTGTGTTTGTTACAGAACCGTCGGTGTATGCATGGGTCCAGTCCATGCTTGGGTAGTTTTTCGTTATGTACCTCAGGTTTATGTCTCTTCTTTCTTTTTCAGTCTGGCTGTTCTTGTTTTCAATACCTGGTATATTTTCTACCACCTCCGGAATGATATGCTGCTTCCAGGTAGGTTTGCGTACAGTAGGGATGGGATTTGGTGTTGTTAATGTGTTCATAGGGTCTTCGCTAATCATTGCTTTGGCTATTTCTGCAAAGTTTCTCCGCTTTAGTTTCCCATTACCAAATCTATTTAGTCTCTGATGCATTGGATGGTCTGTCAGTCATCTGAGTTTCTCTGCTTGCTGTTCGGCTCTGCAGTCTCTTCTGTCGGTCATGGATTGCAGATTGGTAATCTTTTCAAGTTCTACAATTGGCGTTGACTTCATGCCTCCTGTTATAACTCTCATGGCTTGGTTTTGAAGTTTGCTAATGTTGTCAAAGTTCGCCTTTGCTGCTGTTGTTCATGCCGCAATGCCGTACTCGAGAACTGGTCTCACTCTTCCAGTGTACAGTTTCTTTAGTATACTTTCGTCTGCTCCCCAGCTTGTGCCAGCAAGTTTCCTCATGATTGCCATTCTTTGTCTGGCTCTCATTCGGTTTATCTCGATCTGACTTTTCCATGTCATGCGCCGATCAAATGTGACTCCCAGGTAGTTTGGGTTATCGTCTGGCCGCAGATATTTGCCGTTAAGACATATTTTGGTGTTCTGGGGTTTATTTGAAAGCGAGAATATCGTACATGTTGTTTTTTCTTCATTTATTTTGACCAGCCATGAGTTCGCCCACTCCTCCAGCGATGTTAGGGCCTGCTGCATCCGATTGTTTGCTATGGTGAGATTTTTTCAGAGGTCCACATAGCCAGATCATCTGCAAACATTGAGCTATGGACTCTTCTTGGTATATTCTCTGTGATGTTGTTTATATACACCAGGAAAAGTGTGGGTGACAGTACTCCCCCTTGAGGTACTCCCTGCTCAAGTGTCACCTTTTTGCTCATCTGCCCTTGTACTTGAACTCTGGCTGTTCTGTTTTCGAGGTAGTGGCTGATCCATCTGTACATTTTCTCACAAACTTCACTTCTTCGTACCTTGACTTTAAGTTCCTTTTTCCAGACTTTGTGAAGCGCCTTCTCTAAATCCACCCAGACCGCTACTGTGTGTTTTTTCTCCTGGTAAGCATCCTCTATTTCCTGGGCTATGAGAGTGATCTGATCCTCAGTGGATCTGTGCTGTCTAAAGCCTGCTTGTTGTGGAATTAGTATGTGTTTTTTTTCCAGATGCCACATCAATCTGGTGTTTATCATACGCTCCATCAGTTTGCCTACGCAGCTCAGTAGACTGATAGGCCTGTATCCATTTGGATCTGTTCTATCTTTTTCTTTCTTTGAGCATGGCAAAATGCTACAGCATCTTTCCATGCCTGCGGTACAATTCCCCTTTTCCAGATTTGGTTCAGGACTGATAGTAACTTCCTCTTTGCTGTTTGTCCCAACCCCATCAGCATTTTGTTTGTTACCCCATCTTTTCCGGGCGATTTCTTTTTCTTTAAAGTTCTCATGGCCTCTTCCATTTCATTCATTGTTAGTTTTGCCATCATGTGCTCCTCTGGTGCCATATTGAAATTGTCGTGGCTCTTTTGTTCTTCACAAATATCTGTATGTTGTCTGTAGGAACATCAATGTGGTTTGCTCTGGCATAATTTTCTATAAATGCGTTTGCTGATTTTTTTCCAGTAAGCATGTTGTCGCCCTGCTTGACGGTAATTTGTTTATTTGATGGTATTTCATCATGCATAGCTCTGACTAACTTCCATAGTTTGTTCCCTTCTTTATCTAAATTGAGGCTTTCTGTTTTGTTTTTCCAGCTGTCTCTTGTTATTTGGTTTAGTGTTCTTTTGTATCAGCTGTTTCCAACTTTCGACGTTTCGATTTGCTAGACTAGCCTGTAAGAGACTTCGTCTTGACTTTAGCCTTGGGCGCTACACCTAACGTCCGAACATAGAGTGTCTTGGGTCATTTGCCTGTTTCTCTCTTTCTGACGCGACAGTTCTTCGTATCTCTGGTGGCCCTAGCCCATTATTGAGTATATTTTTTCAGTTGGTGCAGGCTTTAAGCTACACCAGGTTGCATCGTCAAAACAAAACAGTCTCACAATGCTGCCGTTGTGGCTTACGATCGGAAACGAACTAAAAAGTGTGTGTTTGTTGTAAATAATATATATATAAATATTTCTGTTGTTAAATGCCCACAATGAGTAAGATTTTATCTGTCGTGCTTCTTGCTGTTTTTTGTTGTTTAATGCCCACAGTTAGTAAATTTATTCTTTTGTGCGCCCTGAAAAGAACGTTAAGTGGCTGGTTGTACTATCTTTTCTCACATACCAATCATGCTAATGAAGGAGGACCGCGGTCCTCCAGGCGGTTATGCTATGCTTATCCATCTATGCTTATCTATCCCTGTTGCACATCGATCCACGTCTCCTCAACCAGGCTGTATTGAAAACAGCTAGTTTCCATAGAACGCTACATGGAAGAGAGATTGTTGTCTTGGTCAGTGTATTGACCCTGACGCGATGTTCGGGTCAGTATTATGTGCCTGTCTGTACTAGTGTCTCAGTTCTCCATTCGTTCGCCCTGAAAATAGCGTCAAAGGGCCGATTTCAGTAGTTTCCCTTATATTCAGAGCGTACTGATAAAGGTTGACCGTGGTCCTCAAGGCGGTTGTGCTATGATTGGCTTCATCTGCGTATCACTCACTGCTACGGAGATTACGTCGATCTCCCAACCACATTAGCCAGACTGTGATGAAACGGCCTGTTTCTAGGGACATTTGCGTTGAAGTGATGTCGGTATCTTGGTCAATATATTTCTCCTGACCATAACTAACATTGTCCGGTCAGTATATTTCTCCTGACCATAACTAACATTTTCCGGTCAGTATATTTCTCCTGACCATAACTAACGTTGTCCGGTCAGTATATTTCTCCTGACCATAATCAACATTGTCCGATCACTATACTTCTCCTGACCATAAACTAACATTGTCCGATCAGTAAATTTCTCCTGACCATAAACTAACATTGTCCGATCAGTATATTTCTCCTGACCATAACTAACATTGTCCGGTCACTATATTTCTCCTGACCATAAACTAACATTGTCCGGTCAGTATATTTCTCCTGACCATAAACTAACATTGTCCGATCAGTATATTTCTCCTGACCATAACTAACATTTTCCGATCAGTATATTTCTCCTGACCATAACTAACATTGTCCGGTCAGTATATTTCTCCTGACCATAAACTAACATTGTCCGATCAGTATATTTCTCCTGACCATAAACTAACATTGTCCGATCAGTATATTTCTCCTGACCATAACTATCATTGTCCGGTCAATACATTTCTCCTGACAATAAACTAATATTGTCCGATCAGCACATTTCTCCTTACCATAAACCAACATTGTCCGGTCACTATATTTCTCCTGACCATAACTAACATTGTCCGGTCAGTATATTTCTCCTGACCATAAACTAACAGTGTCCGGTCAGTATATTTCTCCTGACCATAAACTAACATTGTCCGATCAGTATATTTCTCCTGACCATAACTAACATTGTCCTGTCAGTATATTTCTCCTGACCATAAACTAACATTGTCCGGTCAGTATATTTCTCCTGACCATAACTAACATTGTCCGGTCAGTGTGTTTTGCCTGACCAGAAGTTAGTCTCCTATCACCATAAATATACATATGTAAATGTCCAACACTACGACACCATATACCCAAAGCTTTTAACAGCCAGACTTAAAGAGATTTTCCAACAATCACATTAGATCAACAAAGGAGTTAATATAGATGTCAAGTGGCTGAACGATTTACACTTTGCAGATGACATCGTGCTCATCAGTCATATAACATCGTTCTCATAAGTCATTTGACATCGTGCTGATCAGTCAGATAACATCGTGCTCATCAGTCATATGACATCGTGATCATCAGTCATATGACAGGGGAAATAAACACACATAGCCAGTACACGGCGTGGCGAAGGCAGGTGAACAAAAATTTCTTGGAGCCGAGACATTGAAGCCTTTCTCTTATGTATCTTCTATTGCAAAATGTAAACAACGTAATTCCTGATTTCTCTCTCTCTCTCTCTCTCTCTATCTATCTATCTCTCTCACTCTCTCTCTCTCTCTCTCTCTCTCTCTATCTATCTATCTCTCTCACTCTCTCTCTCTCTCTCTCTCTCTCTATCTATCTATCTATCTCTCTCACTCTCTCTCTCTCTCTCTCTCTCTCTCTCTCTATCTATCTATCTCTCTCACTCTCTCTCTCTCTCTCTATCTATCTATCTCTCTCACTCTCTCTCTCTCTCTCTCTATCTATCTATCTATCTCTCTCACTCTCTCTCTCTATATATATATATATATATCTATCTCTCTCACTCTCTCTCTCTCCCTCTCTCACTCTCTATCTATCTATATATCTCTCTCACTCTCTCTCTCTCTCTATCTATCTATCTATCTCTCACACTCTCTCTCTCTCTATCTATCTATCTCTCTCACTCTCTCTCTCCCTCTCTCACTCTCTCTCTCTATCTCTCTCTATCTATCTATCTCTCTCACTCTCTCTCTCTCTCTCTCTATCTATCTATCTATCTCTCTCACTCTCTCTCTCTCTCTATCTATCTATCTCTCTCACTCTCTCTCTCTCTCTATCTATCTATCTCTCTCACTCTCTCTCTCTCTCTATCTTTCTATCTATCTCTCTCACTCTCTCTCTCTCTCTATCTATCTATCTCTCTCACTCTCTCTCTCTCTCTCTCTCTATCTATCTATCTCTCTCACTCTCTCTCTCTCTCTCTCTCTCTATCTATCTATCTCTCTCACTCTCTCTCTCTCTCCCTCTCTCACTCTCTATCTATCTATCTCTCTCACTCTCTCTCTCTCTCTCTCTCTATCTATCTATCTATCTCTCACACTCTCTCTCTCTCTATCTATCTATCTCTCTCACTCTCTCTCTCTCCCTCTCTCACTCTCTCTCTCTCTCTCTCTATCTATCTATCTCTCTCACTCTCTCTCTCTCTCTCTCTATCTATATATCTCTCTCTCTCACTCTCTCTCTCTCTCTCTCTCTATCTATCTATCTCTCTCACTCTCTCTCTCTCTCTCTATCTATCTATCTCTCTCACTCTCTCTCTCTCTATCTCTCTCTCTCTCTATCTATCTATCTCTCTCACTCTCTCTCTCTCTCTCTCTCTATCTATCTATCTATCTATCTCACTCTCTCTCTCTCTCCCTCTCTCACTCTCTATCTATCTATCTATCTCTCTCACTCTCTCTCTCTCTCTCTCTCTCTATCTATCTATCTATCTCTCACACTCTCTCTCTCTCTATCTATCTATCTCTCTCACTCTCTCTCTCTCTCCCTCTCTCACTCTCTATTTCTTTATCTCCCTGTGTCTCTCATTCTCTCTTCAATTGTGCGCTAAGCTTTTCTATATTATGTGTCTCTATCTCTCCCTGTCACTCTCACTCTCTCAGTCTCTCTTCCTTTGGGCGTTAAGCTTTTATATATTCTGTCTCTCTCTCCCTGTCTCTTTCACTCTCTATTTCTCTCTCTCCCTGTCTCTCACAGTCTCTCTTTCTCTCTTTCTTTGTGCACTAAGCTTTCCTAAATTTTCTCGCTCTCTCCCTGTCTCTATCACTCTCTATTTCTCTGTATCCCTGTCTCTCTCACTCTCTCTTTCCCTCTTCCATTGTGCACTATACTTTCCTATACTTTCTTTCTCTCTCTCTGCCATTGTGCTGTATGCTTTCCTATACCCTCTTTCTCTTTCTCTCTCTATCTCTGCTATTGTGCGCAATGCTTTCATATACTCTTTCTACTCTTCTCTACGATTCGAGAAATTCAACACGTGATTATCTGATGTTTCAAACCTGTTAACGAGTGACATTTTATAATCCAGAAAACAGAAACCAATCTATTGTAATAGCCCCCCTTGTGAACGAAGTGATTTCCGGCAATAAAAATTGTGTATTGTTCACTGCAACTTTATCAGAAACGAAACATTTTTCTTTTTGCATTCTAAATATATTTCTCCAAGTTGCGACGTTTGTATGTGAACAAAATCTGAACTGCGTGACCATGTTTTTTCGCTATGCTGTCTCCACTTTGATGTCTTTTATCCGATATTGCTGATAAATAACATGTTGTTTTGTAGAAAGGTCAGATGTTTTACTGGATAAACATTCAAAAATTGAATTTCTTAGCGTGTTTATATCTACGGGATAATCTGCTTCTTGTGTATGGAAAAAACTACATTAAAAGGATAAATTGTTTTGTTAGGTTAAGCCGAAAATACACTACAGCTCTCTGGGAACACAAGTAAATGCTTCGTCTCTTTCATTGTATGGTGAAGGGGTTTAACGTGTCCTCATCGTCTCTTCTTCGCCTCTTGCACTACAGCCAGTTGTTTCGACCTGGACTGCAGGTCTATATTTGTGACCCCATCAGACCACTTCACATTCGAAATTCCACGCAGGGAGACTATCGTCGTTATTATTATTTTTATTATTATTATTATTATTATTATTATTATTATTTTTATTTTTATTATTATTTTTATTTTATTTTTTCCTTTTGGGATCAAGATGCTGAGCAGCGCATGAGCTGCATTGGTCAGCGACCGATATCTGACTGCTAGCGTCAGGGCCAGCGAACCAAAGCTGCCAGACTCTTCTACACCTCCACGCGGTGATCCTGGATAACAGGCTGCAGCAGGGCAGACTGGCTAAGGAGAAGGGATCGAAGAGGGAATGCTAACCCGGTACTCAAATAATGGTTGCTGAAGTCGGATGTGTTTTACGGAAAGGTGCAAATATCGCAGTCAAACCATAAACTACGACACAACGCATTACGTTCTCTGGACTACATTCTGCTACTTAATCCCTTTCATGGTTTGGTAGCGGGTGATTGAGAACGAACGAAGCCAAGTCAAGCCATTCTTCCTCTTTGTCGTCGTTCGTTCTCAAACTTTTTTTTACCAAGCTCTTAAAAGGATTGTGCAAGTAACTGGATGTAGTCTAAAGAACGGAATGTGTTGTGTTGTAGTTTACAGCTTGACTGCGAAATTTGCACCTTTTTGTCCGACACATCCGACTTCAGGAGTCTTTTTTTTTAGTACCGGGTCAGCTCTCATTCTTCGATCATCCGTCTCTAGCCAATCTGTTCTGCTGTAACAAGTTATCCAGGATCACCGCAGGGAGGTGTAGAACGGTCTTGGCAGCACATGGTCGCTGGCCCTGACGTTGGCAGTCAGAGTTTGGAACGCTGACCGCTACAGCTGATGCACTGCTCAGTATCTTGATCCAATTTATCAAGCGGACAAATACGATTGATAGCATTCAGTGACTTACAACTGCTGCTGGGGTCAGAGTCAGCGAATCAGAGATGACCAAAGCCACATTGTGCTTATAATGGCGGCATAGGGAATAGACTGTTCCTCTTCAGACTGACAGACAATAGGGATGAACGCTGGAAATGTTCTGAAACCAGATATGTGGCGCCGAAAGATTCAGAGTTTGTAACCTAGATGTAAACTACAAACCATGGTAACAACGCTCGTCTCAGAACAAATAAATCGAAGAGAAGAACGCGTGTCCTCGTGGGACGAAGAAGAAGAATACGAGTCTATCTCGTTCAATCTATCTTTGGTTGAGAATTGCTAAATTATGTTGATTGGCCATGTTATCATTTAGGAAGTGACACATTTTTTATGTAAGTGCGTGTTATTTGAACACGAATAATGGCTCCTTCCTGAGCGTATTCTTCTTCTTCTTCACCGTATGCTGTTTACAGCGATATACGTTGCACTGTTTTATTTTGTTAAGCCTGGGGCTCAGTGCATCCGATTTCAACAGGCGTTTCTGTAGGGATGCCCTCCTTAGCCTTTGGCTGTCCCGACCCTATCTGCAAGGCAGCAGTTGTTTTTGGTCAGAGTTGTCTCTCTTAGGGAAGTTGTCTTGCAGGACTATCGAGTCTTCCCCACTCGTGTCTACAGGGTTTGGCAATGATATGATGGACTATGTACTAGTTTGTACTATCCCGGAAGAGAGGAAGTCCAGTGTGACTGTCTCAGAATCGTCACGTCCTGCCAGAAACGTAGCATTTGCGTGTGAGTGAGGTATCTCTTTGCTCCCTTTATTTTCTCGGCTCATATGCAGTGATGGTACGCCTAGCATTCCCCACCACCTGGGAGGTTGTCAATAGGGCAGAGGTGCAATGTCCGCTGGACTGCATCTCTTCTGCGTCCATTGGGATGGCTGATAGCAGACATAGGTAAGGAGCGAGGCAGGAGTGCATTTAGCCAAGTGTATTTCTGCGGCTCGACCGGGCCGGGCTGAGACGCGAGTCCCAGGTCCCAACCATATAGTAGCCTCCCATCACAGCGGTGCTGAGACTCCTTGGTCCGTGTTCAAGTTCCTTGGTTTCTGAGCGTATTCAACTCATGATAATTAATTAATTAGTTGCCCAGCGATAATGTCGACATCATTGGACGGGTTTGTTTTGATGATGTAACTGGCACTGAATTTATGTTATAATGAGGAAGAAACCGCGCTGTTCATCAACCTCACTCTCTGATCCCGAGCTTGCCTTTGACCAGGGGCAAGACATAAGTCAAGACGGCTGGGGGATAACTCAGGATACAGGCACTCTGGTGAAGTCTTGATCAAAATGTTGGTTGGCGTGATGTGGAGTCTTGATCAAAATGGTGGATAATACGAAATATAAACATAATTTTACTTGAAGAAACACGTTGGATAGATTGCTGACTCATTTTCCGGCTAATATGCGACTGGAAGTGGTCATGCACTGCCTGGCTGTGGAAGCTTCTGAGGATTAGCTGGCAGAACATGGTGAAATATGCAAATGTGTTAGCGCGATCTGGCAGGACCAGTATATACACCAGCATATGTGCAGCACAGCTGAGGTGGGCTGGTCATGTGGTACGCATGCTGAATCAACGTCAACCAAAAGCGCTGTTCTATGGGGAACTGCAAAATGGCAAAAGAGCAAGCAGTGGTAAGCGGAAACGGTACACGCTTAAGAGATCAATGATGCAGTGTGGCATTAGCCACGATGACTGGGAAAGAACTGCCACCAGACTGGCGCATCACTATTGCGGAGGATGTTCAGGGACATGAGGCATCAATAACAAATCAAACTATACAGTGATGATTGCGTTCGCACGTCGATTCACATCAACCCTTCAAGATCAAGATGCTGAGCAGCGCATGAGATGCAGTGGTCAGCGACCCATAGCTGACTGCTAGCATCAGGGCCAGCGAACCAGAGCTGCCAAGACCCTTCTACACATCCACGCGGTGATCCTGGATAACAGGCTGCAAAAGGCAGACTGGCTAAGGAGAAGGGATCGAAGAGGGAATACTAACCCGGTACTCAAAAAATGCTTGCTGAAGTCGGATGTGTTGGACCGAAATGTGCAAATATCGCAGTCAAGCTGTAAACTAGGACACAATGCGTTCCGTTCTCTGGACTACATTCTGCTACTTAAGCCCTTTTAGGGCTTTGTAGCGGGAGATTGAGAACGAACGAAGCCAAGCCAAGCCAACCCAAGCCAAGCCAAGCCAAGTCAAGCCAACCCTACAACCTCGGGGGAACAGTGTGTTCTATTTCCTTGTAATAATTGCGACGGACAATTCAGGACTCCAATTGACCTATTTAGCCATCTTCTCATACGGACCGTGAATATTTGATAAGGTGTATCCCCGTCGATTACGATGAACGAGCAACAACGCAGTAACAACAGAATGCTACCAAGCATGCACTGGATTTGAACCCACAATGGAATGTTCAAGTATGGAAGTTCAAAGAATACCTGACGAAAGTGGAAGTGGATGCCCCTCAAGAAGACGACCCAGAATTGTGACAAATGGGGATGACCCCATTCCATCCCTGTGTCTTAATCGAGAATCAGTCATTCAATCCATTTATAGCGTCTTCTTCTTCTTCGTTCGTTCTCAATCTCCCACTACCAAACCCTGAAAGGGTAAGTAGCAGAATGTAGTCCAGAGAACGGAATGCGTTGTATTGTAGTTTACAGCTTGGCTGCGATATTTGCACCTTTCGGTTAAGCACAACCATTTTTTGAGTACCGGGTTAGCATTCCCTCTTCGATCCCTTCTCCTTAGCCAGTCTGCCCTGCTGCAGCCTTTTATCCAGGATTACCGCCTGGAGGTGTAGAAGGGTCTTGGCAGCTATGGTTCGCTGGCCTTGACGCTAGCAGTCAGCTTTGGGTCGCTGACCACTGCAGCTCATGCGCTGCTCAGCATCTTTATCCCCATTTATAGCGTCTGATTAGTGTAGTTTTAGAGCACGTGCTTTCATGCGAAAGGTAAAGCGTTCAACAACCTGTACACTCATGATCAAGATTACCTAGCTGTAAATGGGTGCCTGGTTGACTGTAATGGAAAAGAAGACAGCAAGGGAAGTAAATGACACCCCTTCTTCGTAAACAAGCTGTAACCTCCTGCAATGAAGTCTCTTAACACTTCATCGCCGACAACAGTGTCGTCTAAAGAACCACATTTACCTTTAAATATGCAAGACACAGAGTAGTATGTACTTACTTACTTAGTCGCTCCTTTTCTACCCTGGGGTGTAAAGGTTTGCCAGAAAGAACTGCAGACCTTTCTATCCGCTGTCTTCTTCGTGGTCTGGTTCCAGTCTTGTCCGCAGATCCCTCACAGACTGTCTTATGTTGTCATCTCAGCGAACTTTAAGTTTTCTTTTCTTAGTTTTTGTGAGAACTAGAATTTCCAATTTGGATTTCTTAAATCTATGAGCTCTTTCTCAAGTCCTGTTTAGGCTTCTAATTTTCAATGTTCCAAAAATCGTTGTCGGTAATTTTCGCCAGTTTCTTTTTCTTAAGGTCTGGTTGGTTGTCTTCCTTTGTTGATTTGTAATTGGATGGGTAGACAAACAGGTCATTAGCCTGTGTCTTTACATGATGGAGGGGTTTGTCTCCATCCAGGTGTGTTTGATTCGTGGATGTTTTTTTGGTATTCACAGCTTAACCTACCAATTTAGAGACCATTCGGCCATCGACCACATAGATCTAGTAGCATGTCCGACTCTTCACCTGTCGGGGGAAAAAGGTAAGTAGAATGTTCTTTGCAGAACAACCTTCAACCTATTTGTTTGTTATAAGTTGCTTGGCAAGTGTGCAGTACGGCTGGTTGCCATTACTTTACATACGTGAAGAATAAAAAGCCAGTGTCTGCCAAATTGGACACGCTGGGAGTCGAACCAACTACGTTGCGATTGTGAAATGGGCGTTTCACCCCTAGGTCACCCTACCTTAACCATCCCCTCCCCAGCCCGGGGGAGTAGGATGTATTTTACATTATTGATTAAACTCTATTTTCCTGGGAAGAGATTTCCAAGTCCAATGCTTAGCGGAAAGAGCTGAGAGCTCAAATTATATGGTTGACATCTTAGGTTTTCTATCCATCTTTGTCAGTGTTAAATATCGCATACACACCTAAGAGTCTTGATTGCACCAAAGTAAACTACAAGGAAAACCCAGAACATCAGGATCATTGATGTAATTCAAACGTTTAGAAATAGAAGACATACTATCAAAGTTGCCGGAAAAGCTAAAGACAGTTTTTAGAACTCCTCAAGGACATGGACACGTTAGTAAAAAAAGTAATAACGATTGTTTTTCTCCAAGCCTCGCCTTAAAATCCGTTGAGGATGGTTTTTTATTTGCTAACTCTTAGGCATGTTTCTGATCCTAGAAGAAAGAATTCCGGATCAAGATTTAATGGAGTTTTAGATCTGGGTTCAGACTTTAGAACGCGGGTTTCCATTAAATATCTTGGATCAGTGGTATCAAATTGAAACTACACAAAGGACGCAGTGAAGACAAGTATATGAGCCAAGCAGATAATAAAGTAAATACATGAGCCAAGCAGTTAATGAAGTAAAGTATATGGGCCAGGGACAGAATAAACTAAACTACATGGGCCAGGGACAGAATGAAGTAAAGTATATGGGCCAGGGACAGAATGAAGTAAAGTATATGGGCCCGGGACAGAATGAAGTAAAGTATATGGGTCAAGGACAGAATGAAGTAAAGTAAATGGGCCCGGGACAGAATGAAGTAAAGTATATGGGTCAAGGACAGAATGAAGTAAAGTATATGGGCCAGGGACAGTATTAAGGCAATTTGAAGCTAACGACAGAATAAATTATGTTAGTAGTCTATTTACACAATAAAGTCAAGTTAAAGGACTAATCACATCATGGTCATGTTAATAGACTAATCAAGAAGTCAAGTTAATAGATAAATCACATCATAAATTCAAGTTAATAGACTAATTACATCATAAAGTCAAGTTAATAGACTAATCCCATAATAAAGTCAAGTTAATAGACTAATCACATCATGAAGTCAAGTTAATTTATAAAACACATCATAAAGTCAAGTTAATAGACTAGGCACATCATAAATTCAAGTTAATAGACTCATCAAATCTTAAAGTCAAGTTAATAGACTAATCACATCACAAAGTCAAGTTAATATACTAATAATATGACAAAGTCAAGTTAATAGACTTATCACATCACAAAGTCAAGTTAATAGACTAATCACATCATGAAGTCAAGTTAATGGTCTAACTACAGGTTCACCTCGTGGAGGCGCAGAATGGTCATGGCAGATCTGGTTTGCTGGTCCTGACGCTAGCAGTCGGCTATGGGTCGCTAACCATTGCAGCTCACGCAATGCTCAACATCTGGATTCCTATTCTAATTTTGATTTCATTATCAGTTCCACATGCTATGTCTACATTACAACCAAGATATAAGAAGATTTCTACATTTTGTAGGAGTTTGTCTCTTAACACAATCTCCTGATTGTCGTTAGTTTCATAATTAGTTTTATATCCACTTTTACCGATAAAGAAGGTGGGAAGCTTAAGTCGTCTATCCTGCGCCAAGTGCGTTGAGTCGGTCAATGTGAGCCCATGCTGTACAATCACTCTCATGTCATCTATCAACTAGCTTAGTTTCACTCCTTCTCAGAATCGATATTTTGTTTGTGTATTCCCAATTTCTGTGATCTCCCAAGTATATTTAGTTCTTTATACTTCTGATTGAGCTAATTGAGCAAAAGAGCCAAGTAATCAGTAAAGATCAGGTCATTACGGCGTTTTGTCAAATTCCACTAGGATTCACTGATAATCTGAATAGGTACCAGAAAGACAAATTGTGATAGAAGACAACTCAGAGAAGTGGTGCAATTAGGCCCGGTTTAAATTGAACACGCCTCGTAACTTAACTTAACGTCTTTATACTGGTTTAGAAGACCTTGCTCTAAAAGCTATGCGCATCCAGTTTATTCTTAAATGCATTAACTGTCCCTGCCTCCACTACCTCCCCTGGCAATGCATTCCAAGCAGACACCACTCTCTGACTAAAAAAAATATTTCCTAATATCTAATCTGGACCTCTCTTTAGTCAGCTTGTAGATAAATCACACCATAAAGTCAAGTTAATAGACTAATCACATCATAAAGTCAAGTTAATAGACTAATCACATCATAAAGTCAAGTTAATAGACTCATCACGTCATGAAGTCAAGTTAATAGACTCATCACATCACAAAGTCAAGTTAATAGACTATTCACATCATCAAGTCCAGTTAATAGACTAATATCATCATAAAGTCAAGTCAATGGTCTAAATACAGGATCACCGGGAATTTTGTTATGGGTATTATGTCGTAGTAAGAGACATCTCTGTCAAACGCCGGTTCTTATCAACAGACTCAAAAACAACTGATATTCATGTTGAACTCTATGTTTCCAAAGCGCTTAAAATATCTTTCTTTGTTGGTGGTGTAACTACTTTGTACTTTGATTATACGAAGAGACTTCAAATGAAAACATTAAGAGTGTGATATAAATTATAAAAACCATGTCTTTATATTGTAGCTTGTTAATATGGTTGCTAATAATGTCAAGAGTATCCTGCAAGTGCCATCACGGTGCAGACAAATAACACGACGTTATACCTGCAATTAAAAGATGTCCGCCCCACTATTAACATCCACCAGAGAGGGCCAGCGGTCTGTTATCCGGTTTTTGAGCAGCAAAGAAAAAACGTACAGCTATTAATATGCGAATGAAGGTCCAGTACAGGTGATGCATATGCCTTTCACGTTAGTGTAGGAGTGAAGTAGGAAGTTCCAAAAAGGCGTGAGTTCTGTGACATACTATTCACGACCGAGTCAGGCACACTGAGTAGTGACCACAGAATTGATTGCAGCATATGACCGAGTCGAAAAGAAAATTGCAGAATGACGGTGAGTGAAAGGGATCCATCACCGGATTGGAACTTTATTCGCTGACTGACTGTGAGTGAAAGGCATCCATCACCGGACTGGAACTTCATTCGCTGACTGATGGTGAGTGAAAGGCATCCATTACCGGACTGGAACTTCATTCGCTGACTGACGGTGAGCGAAAGGCATCCATCACTGGACTGGAACTTCATTCGCCGACAAATTACTAAA
The DNA here is from genome assembly GCA_036924085.1 of Ariolimax columbianus. Lineage (NCBI taxonomy): Eukaryota > Metazoa > Mollusca > Gastropoda > Stylommatophora > Arionidae > Ariolimax > Ariolimax columbianus. The sequence goes on from JAVGWX010000018.1 coordinate 21,747,221, forward strand.
GTTTTCACCCCTTCGCTGCTAAACAAATATGGATAAAAGAATACTGCTCCTCTTTGGTGCATGTCAATAGTGGGGCGGCCATTATTTAACTGTAATTATGACGTTATGTTGTTCGTCTGCTACGTGATGACACGTGTAGGACATTCTTGCCATCCTTAGCAACCATATTAACAAGTTATTATACAAAGACAGTTTTCTTAATGTATGTCCCACTTTTGAGGTTTCCATGTGAAACCCCCTCGAATACTAGCATAGGATATTCCATGTGTTTTATTATTAATCAAAGTCCAAGGTGCTTTCCTTTCTTCCAAGGTAAGGGACACCCGTATGCATACCGGAGCTAATACAAACTGCTAAGGAAATTATGTGAAATTTTAAGGTTCTGATACAACGTGCATTTTGTTTTGTGGTCTGGAAAACTCAATCAGTTTGTAAGGTTAGGGCTTGATGTCAATTTCGTGTAGAGAAAATGTATTATTTGCTTACAGAAATAGGAACAGATAAATAACTTGACATTCAGATAGATAATTAGAAGAGAGGTAATATGAAAGATTGCTGATGGCAAAGGAGAAAGAGGAAGAATTTTGATGAAAAGCGCAAGTAGATTATGATGAGAGTTTGAGGAATTAACACGTGTAGGGAACTGTAAATGTAAGTGAAGACGAGATGAAGAAGGAAAGGTAAAAAAAGACGATGTAGATGAGTTAAGGAACAAATTTTATTGGTGATAAGAAAAAAAATTAGACCGGGATAGATGAATAAGGAGAGGATAACGACAAGGAAAATATGTAAAAACAGAGGGAGCAAAGAGGAGCAGAGGGGAACAGCAACATTTAGAGATAGTGGAGTCAGGCGAAATAAGGAAAAATTCAAAGAAGATTAAAATGGGATTTATTACAAGGAGAGGAAGAGAAGGAGAAATAGGATAAGGGAGAATAGAAAGAAAGGCAAGATGTTTAAGAAGAAGTCGAGAAAGAAGAAGAAGAACAAGATTAAGAAGAAGAAGATTAGGAAGAAGAAGAAGAAGTATATGAAGAAGAAGATTTAAAAGAAGATTAAAAAGAAAATTAAGAAGAAGATTAAGAAGAAGATTAAGTAGAAGATTAAAAGGAAGATTAAACAGAAGATTAAAAAGAAGATTAAAAAGAAAATTAAGAAGAAGATTAAGTAGAAGATTAAAAGGAAGATTAAACAGAAGATTAAAAAGAAGATTAAAAAGAAAATTAAGAAGAAGATTAAGTAGAAGATTAAAAGGAAGATTAAACAGAAGGTTAAAAAGAAGATTAAGAAGAAGATTAATAAGAAGATTGAGAAAAAAATTCAGAAGGTGACAAATAAGGAGAAAGAAACGAAAATTAAAAAGAATATTAAGAAGAAGACGAGAAAGAAGAACAAGAAGAAGAAGAAGATGAAGAAGAAGAAGTTTAAGAAGAAGATTATGAAGAAAATTAAGAATAAGATTTACAATATAAATAAGACGATTAAGAAGAAAAAGGAAGAGACAAAGAAAGATAACTAGGGATACAATAGCAATGAGAAATGGAACGACATAAAAACATATTTATAGGAGAATTATAAGGAGAAAATAATAAGTATAGGGAGTAAAAGTAAAGTATCCCATAGCATTACTGCCGTAGGGGTGTGAGGTGTTAGCGATCTCACATTTCAAAGGCTCGGCTATATGAGGGTGGTCGGTAACCATCTCCTCTCCCTCACCGCTTTTACTTCCTGGACTGAACCGATAGCCATTTAAGGTTGGGTCGACCCGGGAACCATTGCGGTCTGAAAAAAACATTACCGCCTCAACTGGGGATTGAACCCAGGACCACTCAGGTGTGAAGCCAGAGCGCTACGCGGCTCCCGATAGGGAGACAGAGAAAAAATATAGATATAGGGAGGATGAGAGATGGGAGAAAGACAGAGAGAAAAAGAACGAAATTATAGAGAGACATGGAAATATAGAGATTTAGTATAGTGAGAGAAGGCTTCCGAAGACGGATGTGCCGGGCAAAAGAGTGGAAATATCGCAGTCAAGCTGTAAACTAGCGACATAACGCATTTCGTTCTCCGGACTACATTCTGCTACATGCAAAACCCTGTTCAGGGCTTGGTAGCGGGAGATTGAGAACGAACGCAGAATAAGAAGGGGATAATGAGTTATAGAGAGAAATAATGTTACAAAGAGGTAAAGTTAAAGCGAGTAGAAATGGAGTAATGCAGATAAAGGTAGAAAAAGAGAGGGAGCGAAAGGGAGATCTTGAGAGAACGATAGAAATTTGGAGAAACAGAATGTGAGAGGGAACACTGGCAATAGCGAAGATAGAGCGAAAGTAGAATACATGAAAGACGCAAGCAGGAGAAGTAGAAAGCAGATTAGATATCTGAAGAGATTGGTAGATATACAAATTTAGAAGAGTACTAGACGATAAGGACCAAGAATCTAATAGATACGATGATGAAGAAGAAGAGAAGAAATGATTTTCATCTAGAGCAAGCTTAAGAATGAAATTGGATTTGGTTATAAGGCTCCATAATGAGATGTGAGTGGTGAGAAGTTGTTGTGGATTGGTGCTGAGAGTGTCATCAAAGAGGGAGATGGGGAGGGAGTGAGGGAGAGATAGAGGTAGAGATTGAGGGGAAGGGAGAGGGGAGAAATGAAGAAAGAGAATGGCCGAGGAGAGAGGCGAAGAAGAGGCAGAGGGAGTGAGAGGGGAGAAATGAAGAAGAGAGAGAATTGGTGAAGGGTGAGATGAAGAGTAGAGATGGGGGGTGAAGAGGTGAAGAAGGAGAGTGGGAAAGGGGGAGATGAATAAGGGATAGAGGGAGGGAGAGGGAGGAGATGAAACTGGAGATGGGGAGGTGAGATGAATGGGAGAGGGGGAAATGAAGAAGGAGAGTGAGAGAGGTGATGAAGAGAAACACAAAAAGGGGAGATGAAGAAGAGAGAGAGAGAGAGGAAGAAAGAAGGAAAAGATGAAGCAGAAAAAATGTCGGTTAGGCGTTGAGGTGAAGAGGAGACATGAAAACAAGGGAGAGATCAAGAAGAAAGAAACGGAGGGGAGACATAAAAACGAAAGGCGACATGAAAAGGTAATGTCTAAATAGAGATTGGTTGGAGGAGATAAGCAGAAAGAAGTGAGAGATAGAGTAGAGAATGGGAGAGTGGTGTGGTGAAGAAGAGAGGGGAGGGGAGACATGAAGAAGAAAGATACAGGGGGAAAAGATGAAAAAAGAAAGTGACAAAAAGATTGAGAGAAAAAGGAGAAGAATGAGATACACAAGTCGGTAGATGGAAGCGAATCGTAGCAGAGGATTATGGAGGAAGGAAGAGGTAAGAAAAAAAGAAATATATAAATTGAGAGGTAGAGAGAAAGTGTGATAGATAGAAAATGGAAGCAGAAAAATAGTGAGAAAGATATATAGATAAAAGGGCAGAGGAGATACAAAGGGAGGTTGGGGGGGGGGGCAGATAAAAGCGATAGAAAAAAGATAAGAGGGAGGATGAGAGACGAAAGAAGAGAAGGAGAGAAAAACCAGTAAATAGCGATCGGGGGAGGGGGGGGAGAGAGAGAGAGAGAGAGTTGTCGTGAAAAGACTACAATGAGTAGATTCACTTTTTTTTTTAGCGCCTTGGAAAGGACATTAAGTGACGCATTACTGAAGCTTTCCTCACATCCCGAGCGGGCTGATGATGGTGGACCGGGTCATCCAGTCTATTGTGCTATGCTTGGCTTCGTATGCATGTCGCCAACTACTACGGAAATCACGTCGTTAACCAAGCTGTCGTGAAAACAAAACATGTCTTTCTAGGGAGGAATGCGAGGAAGTCGAGGTGAGGGTCTTGGCCTGATGCTATCTAACATGTCTGATCAGTATGTTATGTCTGACCAGACGTTAGTCTTCCTCCCCCAGAGAGGGAGAGAGATCAGAGGCAGGTGCTGAGGAAGTTAGTAAAGAGAGCCGGGGGATAAACCTGCTGCATGTTGATTGACAGGATCACCAAAATGATTAAAGAAACTGTACTTCTGTAATCCTGGTGTTCATTTAGGCCCATTCTCTGCTCTATGCCAGGTAGCCAAATGTCGTCTACGCTCATCTCTGTAGCCAAATGTCATCTACACTCATCTCTGTAGCCAAATGCCATCTACACTCATCTCTGTAGCCAAATGTCAGCTATACTCATCTCTGTAGCCAAATGTCATCTATACTCATCTCTGTAGCCAAATGTCGTCTACACTCATCTCTGTAGCCAAATGTCGTCTACACTCATCTCTGTAGCCAAATGTCATCTATACTCATCTATGTAGCCAAATGCCATCTACACTCATCTATGAAGCCAAATGCCATCTACACTCATCTCTGTAGCCAAATGTCATCTATACTCATCTCTTTAGCCAAATGCCATCTACACTCATCTCTGTAGCCAAATGTCGTCTACACTCATCTCTGTAGCCAAATGTCGTCTACACTCATCTCTGTCATCTGTCTTTAATTACCAAGCCGGACCAAGTGTTTGAAGCAGGCCATCGCTCCATCGCATTAGTCGACGTCTGGAGAGACGATTATAGGCATAGGACCACCATGACGTCACTTAACATGTTGACTTAATATTAATATTAGGATCACCGCGTGGAGGTGTAGAAGGGTCTTGGCAGCTATGGTTCGCTGGCCCTGACGCTAGCAGTCAGCTATGGGTCGCTGACCACTGCAGCTCATGCGCTGCTCAGCATATTGATCCCCAATACCCTTTCCTGATGTTTTTGGAACAATACTAGAACACTTTTTAGACAATTATTGGTCAATATTGGACAATTGTTGCAAATTGGATAAATTGTGTTGATTTGTGTACTGGTGGGCTAACGGATGTTTGATAGTGTGTACGCGTGTTTAAATGCGTGTGTGTGTGTGTGTGGTTGTGTCCTCGATGTGTACGTGCTTGCGTCTGTTTGTGTCTGTATGTGTGTTCGTGCGTATGTGTGTTTGTTTCAAAATATTACAGATGCGAGTAATCGTCTGTTATCAGCCGAATCAAAGAAAAGATGTGGCATTTTATCCTTTTTATTGAATTTTGAAATAATTTGTTGTTTCAACTTCCCTTGTTTCAAATGGAATCCTGCATCTTGACATTGTGAATTTGTTTGGCACTATTTTCAGTCCACAAATTATTAGCTTCCGAACACCAATGGGGTCTGCGCTCTTGTTGCTTGCTGGAAATCAATTCTGACCTGGTTGTCAAACTTAGCCTGTCACTCTCCAAGATACGAACTCTTAACAATTACCATATTGTGTTTGTTGCAATACAGCGAGGAAGGATACTGGTGAGACACTTCAGATAAGGTTATACTTGCTGAACAACATCTTTAACACTACATCCCCAACATGCAAATCCAATGATCAACACCGGGTTTACCTTGAGAATCGATTAACCTTCCTTATGGGATGTCTTAAACCTTATTTCAACAGCTTCCATACCTTCCCGTAGACCCTTTTGCCCACTCTAGAAATTCTTCTATTACTTTCACTTTCTCCTCTCCCTCTATCTGTCTCTGTATTTCTCTCTCTCTCTCTCTCTCTCTCTCTCTTTCTTTTTCTTTCTATCCATGTAACGCTCTATTGCATTTCTCCCCTTCTCTATCTCTTTCTCTTTCTATCCATATTACACTCTTGTGTATTTCCCCCTTCTATCTCTCTTTCTCTTTCTATCCATGTTACGCTCTTGTGTATGTCCCCCCCCCCTTCTCTCTCCCTCTCTCTCTCTCCCTCTTTCTCTTTCTATCCATATTACACTCTTGTGTATTTCCCCCTTCTCTCTCTCTCTCTCTCTCTCTCTCTCTCTCTCTTTCTATCCATGTTACGCTCTTGTGTATGTCCCCCCCCCTTCTCTCTCCCTCTCTCTCTCTCCCTCTTTCTCTTTCTATCCATATTACACTCTTGTGTATTTCCCCCCTTCTCTCTCTCTCTCTCTTGCTATCCATAGTACGCTCTCTCTCTCTCTCTCTCTCTCTCTCTCATGTTTTATGTGTATAAACACAAACCTCCAGAGACGTATGGTCGGTTTCACGCGTCAAAGCCAGTGAACAAAAGGCCTTCATAACTCGGACATACATCAATTATCCCTGGTGGAAGCTGCAGTGATGTAAGCAGACAAGATGAAACATCGCTTGGGGAGCACTTACTCCGAGGACCAGACGATCAATGGAGCACAACGACAGCAATATGGTACTCCAGAGACAAGAAACGACCACGGGGACGACCACCAACATGTTGGTCCGACTCACATGCATCCTACAACAACATTCACGATGCCACAGATGGATGGCTGGTCCATTGGTCCACCGTGGCCGAATACATAGACCGTTGGAAGAGAAGTTGGAACCCGCAATGGTCTAACCGCCGCTGACGAACGAACGGGTTGTAAAGCAGTAATCCAGTAACAAACACAAACCTTGTGTGTGTGTGTGTTTATGTGTGCGTATATGTTTATGTGTGCAAGTATATGTTTATGTGCGCGTATATGTTTATCTGTGCATATGTATGTTTATGTGTGCGTATATGTGTATGTGTGCGTATATGTTTATGTGTGCAAGTATATGTTTATGTGTGCATAATGTATGTTTATGTGTGTGTATATATTTACGTGTGCATATGTATGTTTATGTGTACGTATATGTTTATGTGTGCGTATATGTTTATGTGTGCTTATATGTTTATGTGTGCTTATATGTTTATGTGTGCGTATATGTTTATGTGTGCATATGTATGTTTATGTGTGCGTATATGTTTATGTGTGCTTATATGTTTATGTGTGCATATATGTTTGTGTGACTGTATATGTTTATGGGTCTGCACATCTCTATTTATGTGTGCGCACCTACACATATTAACGTGGACACATGTATGTTCACATTTGTATATGTATGCAACTGTTGCTGTGTATATGTGTGTCGATATATCTGTATGAGTATATGTTTGTATAGTAGGCTGTGTGGCCTAGGCGTGAGGCGTTTCACAATACAAACGCATCCGGTTCTAATCCCACCCGGGTCCTGTTTTAACAGACATAGTTGGGTTTTTTTTCGATCCTCCACATCCGGAATATAATGCAACCTACTATACTGCACACTTGTCAAGAAACTTATAACGGACAAATAGGTTGGCTGTCGTAACGAAGCGAAGTTCTGCAAAGCACATGCTACTTTTAAATGTATATATACTTACATATTGGTTATTGGTATCATATTATGTATGTTAATGTGTGTGTACATGCGCGCATGTATGGGTATAACCGGACGCGTATGCATATATTCAAATGTACGCATATTACCAGGCCTGTGTCCTCAGCACTCTTCTTTATGGCAGTGAGACATGGTCTACCTACATGCACCAGGAGAGGTGGCTAAACAGCTATCACATGAGGTGCCTGCGCAGAATCCTGGGCGTTGGGTGGCAAGACAAGATCACCAACGGAGAGGAGTTGGGGAGAACAGGCAGTGTCACAATCTTGTCCGTGCTAAGTCATCGAAGGCTTCGCTGGCTGGGACACATTCGGAGAATGGATGATGGCAGAATACCAAAATATCTTCTCTATGGGGAATAACAGTTGGGGAAAAGGTCTCGGGGCCGACCATTACTTCGGTACAAGGACGTATGCAAGCGGGATATGAATGACGTAGGCATCGATATGGAATCATGGGAACAGGACGCCATGGATCGTGTTACATGGAGGGGCAGGATTAAGCATGATATACAGTCAAAGGAGATACTGATTGCTGATTGGCTAAAAACTCAGTTTGAGAAGACACGCCACACCATGCGATGCTGCAAACGGTGCTATTTTTTCTTGCACACACTGTGGAAGATGCTTCTCTGCCCGGATTGGTCTTACGAGTCACATGCGTTACCGTCATGGACTGTAGTTGCATACCTTTTCATAGCACAATTACTATCGTCTGACAAGACGGAAAGAGCTAATGAAGGCATGTATTCGAACATATACATGCAGTTTGATTTCGTATCATAAGGTCGAATCAGCAAAGTTTCGTGTTTTGACAATTGAAAGGAGGCCCGGACACGCCACGAAAGATGGCGGACCGTATTGCGCACACATAACATTCTTGACGTTATCTCGATAAAATATTCTGAAAATGATAATATTCAGGATATTTCTGAAAAACCTTCCCTCTGTGGCCTTGATTCTCCGCTTCAATACATAATTGAATGACCATATTTCAAGACACGGATAAATCTTGATACGCTGGACCCATGATGTTCATTCGCAAGCTGTCGGTCTTGACATTAATTGAATCCGATGGCGAAGGACAGTTTCTGATGAACTGAAAGGTTAGGCCATGCGACAGCCTTTGACAAGGGACAGACGAGACGATAGTTTTGAAAAATGTTTACATATCGTGATAATATTTAATTTCTTGATCAATTTTGTTTACGTGAATGGATTAAAAAACATACATGGAAGGAGGGAGGGAGGGAGGAAATAAGGAAGGAAGGAAGAATAGAAGAACGGAAGAAAGGAAAGAAGGGCGTAAAGAAGTAAGCGAGGTACTGAGGTACTGAAGGTGGAGGGGAGGGAAGGAGGTAGTGAGTGAAGCAGGGAGGAAGGCAAGGAGGGAGAAAAAAGAGAAGAAGGAGGGAAGAAGGAATGGAGGGAGGATATGAGGAAGGAAGAGAATATGGGAGTGGAATAGTGAGTGAAGATGGAAGAGGGAATGAGGAAGAAAGTAAGACAGAGTGGAAGAAGGAACGGAAGAAGTTAATAGGGATGGGGGAAGGGAGGAACGGAGGACGCCGGGGAGGGGGATAAGGAAGGGATGAAGATGGGAAGGAAGGGAAAGAGGGAGGGAGAGAAGGAAAGGAGGCAGGAAGGGAAAGAGGGAGTCAGGAAGGGGGAGAATGAGGGAGTAAAGAAGGGAAAGAGTAATGGAGGCAGGAAAGAAGGAGGGTAGGGGGGGTGAAAAAAGATGAGAGAATAAGGGAGGGATGGAAGAAGGAAGAGAGATTACTGGAGGAAGGGAAGGAGAGAAGAAGTAAATGAGGGAGTAAGGGAGAGGAAGTAGGACATGAGTAAGTGAAGCAGTAAGGGATGGAGCGAGGATGTGAGGGAGGGAGGAGTAAGGGAGGGCAAGAGTATGAGATGGAGAGAGTATGTCAGGGAGGTAGTGAAGGGAGTATGGGAGGGAGCGATGAGTAAGGAAGAACACCTCAACAATATAAAGGTTACGATGAATAAGAAGTGAAAAGTTAGACGAAGATGCAGCAGAATCAAAGTAATGACGCGACAATGAGAGAAGTACAGACCACACGTATGGACAGGCAGGGTGATATCATGTCTAAGCGTAACAGTCTCCACGCTGCCACTCCTAATCAACATAACTTCATCAACTCAATCGTTGAGACAAATTGTTCACTTGTCTGCGTCCTCCGTCTCTGTTGGTTGCCTGTCTCGATCGTCTCTTGGCACTACAGACTGTGTTTATTAAGTACTTGAGAGGGTCAGACGATGCTGATCAAGTCCACATGCATTGGTTAGCAATCAAGGGTACATTGGAGACGAACAGCAAATACGGTAAGCGAAAAACCCTAGGCGAGGGCAGGGACGTAATGAGGGAGAGAAAGATAGATTTAGGCTGTGATAGATGATTAAGCCAGAGATTGGTAGAGCAGGAGGGAAATGAGATGTTCTCCTTCTACGTCGCACGCTTTCAAACGCAGCTTGAATCCCCCATCTTTTTCTCTTTCGCCGCGTTTTTTTTTTTAAGACGTCTGTACGTGAAGGCCAGTTCTCTGAATAAAGGTTGATGGAATGTAGAGTTCTTCAAGGATTCCAGATAGATTTGTGTGGAGGTTTGTTTCCGTGGGCCAGTGTTCATGACACAATTGGGCAAACATGTAATAGTGCTTTATGATATGTCCGGATGTATGTGCTGCTTTTCTGCACTTATACATGGGTCATGTAGCCAATTGTAGCTTGTGTAAGTGGCCACTCAATCTGTTATGTTATGTTCTCATGTGGAATACGATCACTTGCACCGCTCGATCAGGGCAGTGATAGATGTATCTTGTATTGTTTTATATCTTTATGGGTTGGATTACTATTTTATTTTATTGGATTATGAGTCAAGGGCCGGCAACTTAAAAGATGGATAGAAGAAATAACAGAAGCAGTAAAGTTCCCCGTGTACGAAGCACATACTAGGACCCGGTCAAGAGACCTTTCAATAACCCGACGCTAAAAGGCACAAGCAGGACAAAAAGCGAAGAAAAAAAAGAAGATTGTTTGTTCTTTTTGTTCTTGTGTTGGTAACATGTCTGCTGTCTGTTTTCCTTGTATGCTATAGTTTGATGGCAATGTCTGTATCACTTCTATTCCCTAGGCTTTTAGTTCGTCTAGGGTTGTTTTAGGCTCTGACAGTTGATCATTCCAAAGGGCTTGTAGAACTGACACTGAATCTGTAAGGAATACAGATTGACGTGTTGATAATTGGTCCAAATGGGGCAGTGATTCCCGAAACCAGGACACGTATGTTTCAAAGGCTCACCTGCTCAAGTCTGCTTAGCCTACACGTTGGTGAACACTGTTATATCCAGCAATCTTGCCAAAGGTTGGATTTAATCCCAGCTGGAGGTAAAATGGGACAGCATACAAGGTTAATACATGTCAAAGCCACTATACAAAGTAGTGAGTGAAGTACACTCAACCATAGAACAGGTGCTGAAGACAGAGGTATCAGCCCAATCACCTATGGTACCATACAATTCCCCCAGCCATGTTTGTATTAGCTGCACGAATATTTCAAAGGAAAGTAAGTCAGTCAGAGATTAGTTGTATTACTATAGAACTTGTGCAGGTAAAAAACATAATCACTTTCTCTGTTATTTGTTATTTTCGACATTTGCAACAGAGGACCAACTGAACAACTGCTACCAGCAGCATTATAATGAACATCTCTGGTTTCTAAACTGCAGGGTGTCTTATTCGCTACCGACCAATGGTTTTCCCTTATAACTTTTCAACCAATCAACATAATTCAATAAAATTTGACGGGGACATACCTTTGTGTATGAGAAACATAATGAGCTCATATTAAATGTTGCAGGTAATCACACGACTCTCGTATTTCGGAAGGTATTCACCGATCAATCAGGAGTCACAGACTGTTCCCTACTGAATATTTTCTTGTAGTTCCTTGAGATTTCTTGGATTGTTGAGAAACACTTTCCCTGTCAGCATGCCCAATAGAAAGAAATCAGGTTGGGTAAGGTCAGGTGACCTTGGTGGTCAAAGTCACTTAGAAATTACACGATCTTCAAAGAAGGAAGTAATTTAAACCATTCTGACATTTAAAGTGGGGCTTTAGCTCCATCCAGGTGAGAATAGGCAGTTCCTAGTCAATGAACTGGTTTACAGTATGTCCATGTCAAATTATATTGAATTACGTTCATTGGTTTAAAAGTTATAAAGGAAAATCTTGGATCGACCGCGAGTGGAATACTTTGTAGTTTCTTTAAAAGATGGTATCTCTGTATGTGTTGATCAAGACATCCTTGTGCGAATTCAAAAGGTGAAGATTGCTTTAATTGTACTATAGAAATTATAAAGGGGACCCAGTGGTCTCAAGGTAAGGTGTTTGAGGTCGCGGGTTCAAATCCCGGTGAAGAAACCTGGATTTTTTTCATGTGGATCTTCCGATAAATATTTCCCCTGATCTCTGAGTAGTGAGATCATACACCCGTATGCAGTGGCCCACACGTTAAAAATACCTTAGCAGTTGGAAATCGAAAAGAGTAGGCCTAACGACCGCTGCTCGGGCAAAATTCAAGTTTAAAATCTACTAAAATTATTCAAGGGATTCTCGCCCAACAGAGAATATGTCGCAAAAAAACGGACTGTGTGGCCATAACAACAGGTCTTGGTTATGTGGTTAGCGGAGCGGCTTAGAAAGCGCCTGACAGGCTACAGATCTACCATGCTATAATTTACGCTTCCTCCTCCAGCAGTTTCAAAATTAGGCAATCCCGTATGTTCCAGGGGCGAACAGACGCTGGAATTGAACTGGCAAGTCACCGGTGGATTTTCACCTTCCAAAAAATATGGAACAAAGGAAGTCGCACCTCCCAAGGACGTCTAACGACATGAGTGGACTGAAAATAGATAGACTTATAAAGTCTGATTTATCAATCAATTTAACTGCAGAATCTGTGTTACTATATGACGCCGAAGTGGGAATTACGACTAAGGCTAGTTTCAGAACAGGTCAGATTTTTTTTTTAACGTTCTTGTGGGGAATATTCGGATTGCACTGGCTTCGCATCTGAGTGGTCCTGGGTTCATTCCCCAATTGAGGCGGTAATGTTTTTTTCAGACCGCAATGGGTCCCGGGTCGACCTTTGAAATGTGAGATCGCTAACACCTCACACCCCTACGGCAGTAATGCTATGGGATACTTTACTTTACTTTTTTTTTTACTGACATGACAGGAGTACTAGTGTGGAACTTATGGAAAAGACATGGGTAATCCTCAGCAAGTCAGGACATACTACAGAGAAGATGAAGGTGGATAGGACACATTAAGGAAATCACCGAATGGCGATACCTGTCAGTCGCATTTGTGAACTCCGAAGGGCAGTCCAGACACACTAAATGAAGGGAAATAACCGCAAACATGGCGGAAGTGGGGTTGTCGTTGGACCAACTTGAGGTGAAAGTCTAAGACAGAAACACTTGGTGTGTGTTTGTTGACGGAGATGCTGTACTTGATTGAGGATATAGATCTCACGCTGATGTGGCTTGTCAGATTATGTCAGATAATTAAACTACAGCATATTCTTTTTTTCAAGGTGCCAACAAGAAGACACATCTGCTAATACATAATTAATAAGAGAGAGGTTCAGATTAGATGCTAGGAAATAGTTCTTTTAGTCACATGGACAAAACACACGTCACATCAGGATGCCTAGACATCGCATGAACAAAAACACACATCACATCAACATGACCATACATCAAATGGACAAAAACTAAAACACATAAAGTCAATATGACTAGACATCACATGGACACAACTTGACACCACATGGACAAAACCACACATCACATATGCATGACGTGACATCACATGGACAGAACTTCAATTAAATCAACATGACCAAACATCAGATGGACAAAAACAAACATCACATCAACATGACTAAACCACACATCACATCAACATAACTAGACATCACATCGGCGAAACTAGATATCACATCGACGAAACAAAACTTGACATCACATGAACAAAACACACATTACACCAACAAGACCAGACATCACATTGGTCTAATTCTTCATCGCTTCAACAAATATTAATTTCGCATAGATATTGTGGTTTTTGTTCTTTCGAATGCGCACAATGAGTAGGTTATTCTTAAAAGGGCGTTAAGTGACGGGTTGCAGTAGCTTTTCTTACATCCCTAGCGTGCTGATGAAGGTGAACGGGGATCCTCCATGCGGCTGTGCTATGCTTGGCCTCATCTGTGCGTCGCTCACTACTACGGAGATCACGTTGAACATCACCTTGTTAGCCAGACTCCTGTCCTCAACAACAGCCCGTTTCCAGGACGACCAACGAGGAGATCAGGTGATGGTCTTCGCCAGTATATTTCTCCTGACTCTAACATTCTCTGATCAGTGTGTTTTGCCTGATCCTGGCTAACATTCTTTGATCAGTATATTTCTCCTGACCCTGGCTAACATTCTCTGATAAGTATGCTTTGCCTGACCCTGGCTATCATTCTCTGATCAGTATGCTTTGCCTGACCTTGGCTATCATTCTCTGATCAGTATGCTTTGCCTGACCCTGGCTATCATTCTCTGATCAGTATGCTTTGCCTGGCCCTGGCTATCATTCTCTGATCAGTATGCTTTGCCTGACCCTGGCTAACATTCTCTGATCAGTGTGCTTTGCCTGACCCTGGCTAACATTCTCTGATCAGTATGCTTTGCCTGACCTTGGCTAACATTCTCTGATCAGTATGCTTTGCATGACCCTGGCTAACATTCTCTGATCAGTGTGTTTTGCCTGACCCTGGCTAACATTCTCTGATCAGTGTGTTTTGCCTGACCTTGGCTAACATTCTCTGATCAGTGTGTTTTGCCTGACCTTGGCTAACATTCTCTGATTAGTGGGCTTTGCCTGACCAGACGTTAGCCTCATGGTCTCTTTCGCATCAATATAAATAGATATCACATCTACAAAACTAGACATTATATCAACAAAACTCGACATTACATCAACAAAACTCGACATTACATCAACAAAACATGTCCACCATAAAAACATACGTCCCCGCAGACGATTAGACTCAAATCACATCGACTCAATTAGAAACCACATCGACACAACGAGACACCATCTCAACTCCCATCTACAAAGACATCAACCGGCATACAATCAGACATCCTCATTGCCATTAATTCTTAAAAAAACAAAAACAGCCTTCAATAAATACGCTATAAACCGAGATTATTAGTCTGACGACGGATGTTGTAAAAAAGAAAAGAGGGGAAACAGCCAAGGGCAATGTTATTAAAATAACTCTTTAATAAAACATTACAGTGAGTAAAAATTATCCAGGCTGATAAAGGCTGCAATTGAATTTGATCAAACCTTTCAGGTTTAATCTCCCAGAAAGCTGGGTAAGGACAGAGGATTTTAAAGGTTGAGATGAAATGGATTTAATTTGTGGCTAAATAAACGAAATCCTTGGAAATTTTTTAGCTATATTCCTTACACAATGGCAACTGATATCTGGGATATTGTCCTTACGATTCGTATTTTCAATCTAATGAGCTAAAATGTCTCTCACAATCTGCCCTCTTTGAATCTGGATACATCTTCAGCGGAATATTGACTGAGACAGAAGTATGAAAGGGAGAACTCATTTGGTCCAGACAAGGTTCTATGTGCACTGAAGTTCATTTAACATTTTGAAGAGAGTAAAAGCTTAAAGCTAAGTGAGTGTATAGTTAGATTCACGATCAAACATGTAATTCTGGCAGTCTTTCTAGAAGAGTGCTCTCAGACAACAATAATCTTGATGTATCAATGACTCATAGAAACTCCAATTCGTACAATAATCTTGATGTATCAATGACTCATAGAAACTCCAATTCGTACAATAATCTTGATTTATCAATGACTCATAGAAACTCCAATTCGTACAATAATCTTGATGTATCAATGACTCATAGAAACTCCAATTCGTACAATAATCTTGATGTATCAATGACTCATAGAAACTCCAATTCGTACAATAATCTTGATGTATCAATGACTCATAGAAACTCCAATTCGTACAATAATCTTGATGTATCAATGACTCATAGAAACTCCAATTCGTACAATAATCTTGATGTATCAATGACTCATAGAAACTCCAATTCGTACAATAATCTTGATGTATCAATGACTCATAGAAACTCCAATTCGTACAATAATCTTGATGTATCAATGACTCATAGAAACTCCAATTCGTACAATAATCTTGATGTATCAATGACTCATAGAAACTCCAATTCGTACAATAATCTTGATGTATCAATGACTCATAGAAACTCCAATTCGTACAATAATCTTGATGTATCAATGACTCATAGAAACTCCAATTCGTACAATAATCTTGATGTATCAATGACTCATAGAAACTCCAATTCGTACAATAATCTTGATGTATCAATGACTCATAGAAACTCCAATTCGTACAATAATCTTGATGTATCAATGACTCATAGAAACTCCAATTCGTACAATAATCTTGATGTATCAATGACTCATATAAACTCCAATTCGTACAATAATCTTGATGTATCAATGACTCATAGAAACTCCAATTCGTACAATAATCTTGATGTATCAATGACTCATAGAAACTCCAATTCGTACAATAATCTTGATGTAGCAATGACTCATATAAACTCAAATTCGTACAATAATCGTGATGTATCAATGACTCATAGAAACTCCAATTCGTACAATAATCTTGATGTATCAATGACTCATAGAAACTCCAATTCGTACAATAATCCTAATGTATCAAGAGAGAGACTCCGAAAAACATTCCTACAATAATCCTGATGTCTGAATGACTCATAGAAATGAATGTGTGATTACAATTATTTAATTTATAATTAATTAAGTACGAGAATGGAGATGATATTAGTGACAACAGCTTTATAATGCCTATCTGGGACCTCTCTAACTGGTCAAACATCGCCACAGGCTCCCAATCCTTGCTTCAGAATGTACAGACGGCATGGGTGGATGGTATTCGACGAGGCATTAAACCTGGAGAGACGTGTGTGAAATCTACTGACCTGGTCACTCTGGCGTTGAGGGCAATAAAAGAGCCGAGATCCTGGCTTCACGGGCATCAACTTCGGGTACACTACATATGGATAGAAGTGACATTTTGAAGTATATCAATGACCGCCTGTTAGATGACAACACCGTAATAGCTGAATCAGCAATTCACATATTTCAGATCTTTGATATCGAACGAGGCTAAACTGAGGCGCAAGAGAGGAAGATGCTGAAGTGTGTACAACCCCTAAGCTAAAGGAACCACCAGTATCTACCCACATTCGCCATTTACTGAAATAAACTGAACACCTATGGATATGCCCTGAGGACAGTGACTCGATTCTTAGGAACAGAACAAATATTATGACAGTCTTTGCTAAAGAAGGGATCCCAAACTAAAACAGAGCTGGCCGGCGCAGGAGGACAAGCTAGAATGTAGAGTTAGTCTCTATTGCTACAATCTACTTCAGTCAGGGTATAGTTTATCTCTGAAATAATCGCATTTATTTCCTACAAAAGTGGTAGTCCGTCCCAGTCTATTATATTTACTGCACAATTTATTTATCACAGATCAACATCTAGTTCTCATTTAAGTATAGATCTGCTTCAAGATTCTTTAATCACCATACAGTTTATTCCTCACGTAGCCACATATATTTCTCATAAAAGTATAGATCTGCTTCACGTTTCTCTCATCACCATACAGTTTATTCCTCACGTAGCCACATTTATTTCTCATAAAAGTATAGATCTGCTTCAAGATGCTCTCATCACTATACAGTTTATTCCTCACGTAGCCACATATATTTCTTTCATACAAGTATAGATCTGTTTCACGTTTCTCTCATCGCCATACAGTTTATTTCTCACGTAGACACATATATTTCTCTCTTAAAAGTATAGATCTGCTTCAAGATTATATAATCACCGTACAGTTTATTCCTCACAAAACCACAAGCTCTGTCATAAATATATAGATCTGCTTCAAAATTCTCCCATCACCATACAGTTTATTCCTCACGTAGCCACGTATATTTCTCTCTTAAAAGTATAGTCTGTTTAAAGTTTATCTCCTCGCCATACAGATTATTCAACACAAAACTATATGTAAGTCTCTCATAGAAGTACAGACTGCTTCAAGTTTCTCTCCTCGCCATATAGTTTTTTCAACACAAAACTATATGTAAGTCTCTCATAGAAGTACAGACTGCTTCAAGTTTCTCTCCTCGCCATATTGTTTTTTCAACACAAAACTATACGTAAGTCTCTCATAGAAGTACAGACTGCTTCAAGTTTCTCTCCTCGCTATATAGTGTATCCCTCACACAACGACATCTTTAACACACATGTAAGTCCGCTTCTCCTGTCCCCACACAGTCTATCTCTGAAGTGAAAAGTTAACGATCCCAATTCCTTGAGCACAATTGCAATGTCAGATAATAGAATCACGACACAATTGAGGTGGTATTAAATCAGGCAGAACAAAAACAAAACACAGCTTAAGCCATTGCGTCATACACATTTAATTGACGGTGAAAGTGATTGTGCCAAAACAGAGCCACAGGCGAATAGAAAACAGATAAGTTATTGATCATTGTTACATAGGACATAAACTAAGATAATGTTCAGCATAAAACAGGACTCTAACATAAAATGTGTTATCTCAGGAGAGGACATTGAATATGCTGTACACTTCGAATATCTGCATTCTGTACTAAACAACAATGAAGACTCTATAAAGGAAGTAAGCAGGTAATTGACTATGACAATGCAGAAGTGAAGAAGTATGCAAAATGTATGGCACTATACAAATAAACAATTAAATAAAACATGAGAACACCCCATTTTTTCTGTTGCAATCCATTGTTGTTGTGAGACATGGACAATCACACAGGCATTAGGAAAGAAAATCGAGGCTTTCGAGATTCAGTTCTATAAAGGAATCTTGAAAATTCTTGAAAGAAACAAATAAAGTAATTTTGCATGACCTAAATGTTGACAAAACTGGTGCATCAAAAATGTTTTTTTGTTCGAAAATTCAATTTTTCGGTCCCGTCATAACTGACTGAACAGAATAGTTCTGTGGGACGTGGTTCCTGGAAGACAAGACAGGGGAGGACCAAGATTGTGATGGATATAAGACGTCAAGGAAACGCTAAATCTGGTCATGGAACAGGCGGGAAAACTAGCTGTGGATAGTTCATGCAGATAGGGTGTGATGTGAGCGGCGTTCTGCAAAGAGGTTATAATAGATCAAACAGGTAAGGTGAGTAAGCAAGTCCAGGTAGCAGTGAAAAAGGCAAATGCAATATTAAGTATGATAAATGGAAATATTAAACATAGGAGTAAGGAATTGATAGTCACACTGTATAAAGCATTAGTTAGACCTAGATTAGAGTACTGTTTACAGGTGTGGGCTACTTATCGTAGAGAGGATAGACACATGCTGAAAAAAATACAAAAAAAGAGCGACAAAGCTGATAGTGGGATTACAGAATTATAGTTATGAAGAAAAAAAACTAAGAAAAACCGGATTACAAGAGAAAAGAGAAGAATTCGAGGTGACAATACAGGTTTATAAGATAATCAGAGGAAAGGATAAATTAGACTATATAATAAGGTTTTTTCATAATACAACCACCTTCAAAAACAAGAGGGCACAGCTACAAATTAACTAAAGTAAGGTCCAGATTTGATAATACGAAATATTTTTTTAGTCAGAGAGTGATGAATGCGTGGAATGCATTACCACAAAAAAGTAGTGGAGGCAGGGACAATTAAAGCATTTAAGAATAGATTGGACGCGCATCGCTTTTAGAGCAAGGTACGGTAAATGAAACTGGTTGTATACAGACTCTGCATAGTCTTCTAAACCAGTATAAAAACGTTAAGTTAAGGAAAAAATGTTGGCAGGCTTAATTAATGAATTCAAGAATAGATTGGATGCGCATAGGTATGTTTAGATCAAGCAAATGTAAAAGAAACTGGTTCTATACAGGCTCTGCAGAGTCTTCTAAACCAGTGTAAAGACGTTAAGTTTAAGAGCATGCTACATGATGATGACACGAAGTAAAAGTAACTTATTTTCCCGTTTCCACAGAAGCGGCTTTGCGTTGTGCAATTATTTGCTTACATGTAACCTTGGGGTTATTTACTTGACCGTATACGGCCATTGGACCAGTACTTAACTTTATGCAATGCAATGATTGGTACAATAAATTGTTTTGTTAAGATTCGACGTCATTGCACTCCGGGCAAACATATAGGTGTGCAGTGCCTGTAAGAAAATGACGAAGAGTGTAGACACTACTGGTTCCTGTAGCTTGCTAGTTGTACTTCTTCTTCTTCTTCTTCGTACGCTAAACCTTCATACAGCGATATACGTTGCACTGTTTCGTTAAGCCTGTGGCCCAGTGCATCCGATTTCAACAGGCGTTTCTGTAGGGATGCCCTCCTTAGCCTTTGGCTGTCCCCAGCCTATCTGCAAGGCAGCAGTTGTTTGTGGTCAGAGTTGTCTCACTTAGGGAAGCTGTCTTGCAGGACTAACAAGTCTTCACCACTCGTGTCTATAGGGTGTGGTGATGATATGATATGATGGACTATGTACTAGTTTGTACTATCCCGGAAGAGAGGCAGTCCAGTGTGTCTGTCTCCCAGGATCGTCACGTCCTGCCAGAAACGTAGCATATGCATGTGAGTGAGGTATCTCTTTGCTCCATTTATTTTCTCGGCTTCTCTGCAGTGATGGTACGCCTAGCATTCCCCGCCACCTGGGAGGTTGTCACAATAGGACAGAGGTGCAATGTCCGCTGGCCTGTATCTCTTCTGCGTCCATTGGTATGGCTGATAGCAGACAGAGGCAAAGAGCGAGGCAGGAGTGCATTTAACCAGGGGACAAGCCTGGTGCTAGTTGTACAATTCATGCTCCTTCCTCTCAAACGCCATATCTGCTGGATCCGTGAATGTTACCCAAATATTTTGATCTAAACATAGCTGGTTTATTGACTGCCGTATCGTCATCCAGAAAGCAGTAATAACTTAACGTCTTTATACTGGTTTAGAAAACTATACAGAGTCTGTATATAACCACTTTCTTAGAGTGTAGTACTTACAGATGTGCGAGTCTATCTTAATAGACTCAAACATTACAGCTAAGTAGACCCGCGGGTAGTTAGGCGCCATATATATCTGCTCTTAACAAATCACCGGAGAAAAGGTACAAATAACTTGGGAAGAACTTGATAATTTTTAACAGAAGATCCACTTGAAAAAAATTACGGTCACCACCGTAGTTCGAACACGCGACTTCCGACACCCGATGCGAACACCTCATCTCGAGACCATTGAGTCCCTCACCCGAGGCGGACACATTACCTAGACACCAGTGAGTCCCCCATTCGAGGCGGACCCCTTACCTCGAGATCACTGAGTCCCCCCACCTCTGACAGACACCTCACCTCGAGACCACTGAGTCCCCCATCCGTGGCAGACACCTTACCTCGAGACCACTGAGTCCCCCACCCGAGGCGGACACCTTACCTCGAGACCACTGAGTCCCCAACCCGAGGCGGACACCTTACCTAGAGACCACTGAGTCCTCCACTCGAGGCGGACACCTTACCTCGAGACCACTGAGTCCCCCATCCGAGGCGGACACTTTATCGCGAGACAACTGAGTCCCCCATTCGAGGTGGACACCTTACCTCGAGACCACTGAGTCCCCCACCCGAGGCGAACACCTTACCTCGAGACCACTGAGTCCCCCACCCAAGCCGGACACCTTACCTCGAAACCACTGAGTCCCTCACTCGAGCCGGACACCATACCTCGAGACCACTGAGTCCCTCTCATGGTTGACCAATACGAAAATGTCCCCTCTATCAATTGCCAATGTCCCCACTGCGTATGCCCCTGAGGTGAGGATGCCAGCTCCTTCAATCCCCCAAACCCCATCATGGCCAGTGCAGTAGATCTCCACAAGTAGCCAGATGTTCTAGGCCTCTGTGCCACTATTATGACACAGCCAGTCCGTATGCGCCTTCTGAAGCAGGGATTGAGGATGAGAGACGGATACTGTACGTTGTTGTCAAGTATGCACCGCTTCTCTCGGCAACGACCCTGCCTCTCACTATAAAAGAGAAGGCCCAAACGGTTCTCTTACCGCGTAGCACGGATCCATCCGTGAACATGACAGAATCAGAATCCTGGACATTTTCCCTTATTAGTTGTTTAACCCTCAGGTCCGCTTTTCCAACTGCACCAGAAAGATGGGTAATTTAATAACAGTCATCATCATCATCATGTAGCATGTCTTTGGCGAACGTCTTTCTCATCACAGACAACCGATTTTAATCTCCGTCTGCAGTCAATCATCCCACCAAATGTAATCACAGTAGTGTCCACACACAAAGGGCAGGAACGGATTCGCACCGGAGATACAATGACAGACTACCACCCTGTCATCATCACTCTGATGAGAGATTACGTTGACTTGTGCAGTGAGAAAGGAGGCCACTAAGCTGACTTCAGTTGGGTCATTCAATAATTTAACACAAACAGTTGGGTCATTCAACCATAAACAGCTGGGTGATTCAACAATTTAACACAAACAGCTGTGTCAGTTATTCTATTTTACACAAACAGCTGGGCCATTTATTCTATTTAACACAAACAGATGGGTCATTCAACCTTTTAACACAAACAGCTGGGTCATTCAACTATTTCATATAAACAGCTGGGTGATTCAACAATTTAACACAAACAGCTGTGTCAGTTATTCTATTTTACACAAACAGCTGGGCCATTTATTCTATTTAACACAAACAGATGGGTCATTCAACCTTTTAACACAAACAGCTGGGTCATTCAACTATTTCATATAAACAGCTGGGTGATTCAACAATTTAACACAAACAGCTGGGTCATTCAACTATTTCATATAAACAGCTGGGTGATTCAACAATTTAACACAAACAGCTGGGTCATTTATTCTATTTAACACAAACAGATGGGTCATTCAACCATTTAACACAAATAGCTGGGTCATTTAGCCATTTAACCCAAACAGTTAGACCATTCAACCATTTAACCCAAACAGTTGGACCATTAAACCATATAACCCAAACAGTTGGACCATTCAACCATTTAACATAAACAGTTGAGTCATTCAACCATTTAACATAAACAGTTGAGTCATTCAACCATTTAACATAAACAGCTGGGTCATTCAACCATTTAACATAAACAGATGTGTCAATTTATTTCATGAAAACGGTTGAGTCATTACCTATATTTTCTGTAAACATGTGGGTCATTACATTGACTTTGCTTCGACTATATGGAATGCTTGTACCATTGACAACAAATTAAAACAGCCCTCGAAATTATTTGAGTGTGCGACCCCAGCGACATAAACACTTCTACACTATATATGTATTAATTGTGCAGTAGTTCAACTAGACGTGGCCTTGTCATTTATTTAACTAATCTTCCAATATATGCGATCAAATGTGCACAATAAACAATAGTTACGTAAAATCCAAAACAGGGCAATGACGTTGTCTAATGATTAGGTTTCTGGAAAATGATTGTCACGTTCTGGTTTGAGGACCTCCGCGTAACATTATGAGGAAGAGAGCAGTTTGCATCTCGCTTTTAGAACACTGCAGTAAACTGCATCTATACTCTGCAACCATCAAAATCAATTATGACGTCATTGTCTAAACGTTATCTACGGGGAACTGATACGCTAGACTGGTCAAGCACAACATACTGACCAGGACGTCGTGCCAGGGTCACGCATAACATACTGATCAGGACGTCGTGCCAGGGTCACGCATAACATACTGATCAGGACGTCGTGCCAGAGTCACGCATAACATACTGACCAGGACGTCGTGCCAGGGTCACGCATAACATACTGATCAGTACGTCGTGCCAGGGTCACGCTTAACATACTGATCAGGACGTCGTGCCAGTGTCACGCATAACATACTGACCAGGACGTCGTGCCAGGGTCACGCATAACATACTGACCAGGACGTCGTGCCAGGGTCAAGCATAACATACTGACCAGGACTTTGTGCCAGGGTCAGTCATAACATACTGACCAGGACGTCGTGTCAGACGTAATAGACTGACCAAGACCACATCTCTCTTCGATGCAATTCTTTCTTAAAATAGGAAGTTTTTTATGCAGACTCTCGAACAAGATGTGGATCGACGTGATCTCCTTAGTAGTGAACAACATGCAGATAAAACCAAGCATAGTAACACTATCTGGAGGACCCAGTTCTCCATGGAAACAGGCCATATTTAAATCAGGCTTTTTAACGGGGTGTGAACCTAAGTGATCCCCTTAGTGATGAGCGACACGCAGATGAAGCCAAGCATAGCACAACAGTATGGAGCGCTACGGATTACCTTCATTAGCGCACTGGGGAAGTGAAGAAAGGTACTGCAGCCCGCCACATAAAACATATTTTTTTTTTCAGGACGGACAAAAGAGTAAACACATTCATTGTGATTTTTCACAACAAAGTGACGGCATCGACATCACCTCTCTCATCTCATGTCTACTTGTTTGATTACACATCATGGGGAGGTACAATAATCTGTCTTGTCACATGTGTGTGTCCTTTCACATATTCAATCCGTACCTCTATAGTGTTCCTTTAACACTGTCCATCAACCTTCTATTTTCTGGTCTTCATACTTCTTAAGTCCTATTATCTAGTTGTTGTTGTTGTTGTTGTTGAATGCCCACAATGAGTAGGTTACTCTTTTGTGGGCCCTAAAAAGGACGTTAGGTGGTGGGTTGTCGTAGCTTTCCTCACATCGCGCCGGTGCTGATGATGAAGGTGGACCGGAGTTCTCCAGGCGGTTATTTTATGCTTGGCTTCATCTGCGCGTCGCTCACTACTACGGGAAACACGTCGAACGTCACCTTGTTAGCCAAACTGTTGTCTTCGACAACGACACGTTTCTAGGACGACCAACGAGAAGGTCAGGTGAGGGCCTTGACCAGTATATTTCTCCTGGTATCGACTAACATTCGCTGACCAGTGTGTTTTGCCTGACCAGACTTTAGCCTCATCGCCCCTATATTATCTAGTAACTTTTGTGTTAGGAGAGAGTAGGCTGAACGTTCGCTGCTCTGACAAAATTCAAGATAAAAATCTACTCAAACGATTCTAAAGATTATTGTCCTACATAGAAAATGATGCAAAAAGGGGACTGTGTGGTTATAATATCAGGTCTTGGTTATGTAGTTAGCGGAGCGGCAAAGATAGTGCCTGACAGGCTGTGTGTCTATCTTGTTCCAATTTACGCTTCCTTCACCACCAGTCCCAAAAATAGGCGATCGTATATCCAAGCGGGCTACTAGTCTATTGGTTGGTAACAGATACTAGGATTGACTTGGCAAGTCACTAGCGAATTTTCGCGTTGCAAGAAATATGATACACCTCCTTACGACATCTAAGGACACAAATGGACAGAAGAAAGATATACCAAATCAGGCAAATCGATGTCTAGTTATGTGATGCTTTCTGTTTATTCGAATTTTCAGTTCAATTTCATCAGTGCCTCTTCTAGGGAAAATGGTCGCTTTTCCCATTACTTCTTAATGTCAGCATTTTGTCCCCTGAAGGAGCTGTGATCGTCACCACTTTTTAATGCCTCGTCTCAATTATAAGTAACAATGGAGTAACAAGAAGAATGGTCGTGGCATTGCACAGGTCAACTATAATGAGAGAAAAAAACGTATGGCAGAACATTAATAAAATCACACAACTAGAGATCCTTAGAGCTTGCATCTTCCCAGTGGCAACACACGAATGCGAGAAATGGACAATCCCCACAATCAGTAAGGCGGAAGATTGAATCCATTGAGTTAAAAAGGTTACAGGGAAGGCTCAAAGTCACGTGGGTATCATCATCTTCAGTCCCGTGACCTTGAAGGTCGTTGACGCAACGTTGTTGCAGTATGTTGCGCTATTTCCCGCCATGCGTCTCGATTTTTCGCCAGGGTATTAGTTTCAGATATAGACTTTCCCGTCCACACTTTTATATTGTCCTCCCATCTCTTTTTTGGTCTCCCTTTCCCACTCTTTGCAAGCACAGTGCCTTGCAGAAAGGTCTTTGTCAGCCCCACCGATCGTAATATATATCCATGCCATGTAAATTTTCGTGTTTTTACTAAAGTCGTTAGGTTTTTGTACTGGCCTAACTCCTTCCTAACAATTTCAAGAACACTCCAGTTTGTAACGCGATCCAGATATGAAATGTCAAGAATTCTTCGCAAGCATCTCATTTGCATTGCGCACATTTTACGTTCTAGTGCAGCCGTCAGAGTCCAAGTCTCACACACGTAGAGGTATACCGAGGTGACCATTGTATACATTAAAGTCAGCTTCGATTTAAGGCTAATTTTCTTGTCTTTCCAGATTATTCACAGTCTGATCAGGGCGACCATGGCCATCGCTGTTCTTGACTGGATCTCCGCTCTAGACCCCTCCGCATTCATTTCTGTTCCCAGATATTTGAACGGCGTAACACTTTCCAGAGGTTCATTGTTGACAATAATCGTGTTTAAAATACCCTCTGGGGCATTCCCATGGATAGCTAGATAGAAAAACACAGCAGTCGTACAAGATCTGGATATAGAGCAAAATTGGATAGTAAACAATATTGCGTATTAGAAACTAAAATACTTTGGCCTTATAAAACGTCAATGTTGTCCAGAAAAAAATCTGGAGGTTATGGTACCTGGCAAACGAGGCAGAGGCCAAGAGGCAAACCGAGGATATTACAGAGGCCTCCGAGGATGACAGAGACGGGAGAGCTGGCCAAAGATCCAGTCTTTCAGATCGATTGATATTAGAGCCACTGGTCCAAGGTAGCTCCGGACCAGAGAGTGAGGTTGATGACCAATGCAGTTGTTTTTTTCTCACTTTAATCCAAATTCGGTAGGCGCTCCATCTTTGCATCTGTGTGGTCATGGGTTCATTCCCCAGTTCAGGCGGTAATGTTTTTTTCAGACCGCAACGGTCTGAAAGTCGACCCAGCCTTAAATGGGTACGGTTCAGTCCGGGAAGTACAAGCGGCGAGGGAGAGGAGATGGCTACCGCCCTCATATAGCCCAGCCTTTGAAATATGAGATCGGTAACACCTCATACCCGTACGGCAGTAATACTATGGGTTACTTTACATTACTTTACTTTAATCCAAATCCAGCGCAAGTTACAACCTCTAAACAAAATCGTCTCATAATGTCGCAATCAACGCTTGCAAAGGGTAACTAACTAACTTTATGAAAGATACATTCATCAAAGGACATAACTTAACTTAACTTAACATCTTTATACTGGTTTAGAAGACCCTGCAGAGTCTGTATACAACCAGTTACATTTACATCACCTTGCTCTAAAATCTATGCCTGGCTAATATAGTCTGATCAATATGGTTCACCTGACTCTGACTAATATAGTCTGATCAATATTACATGATGACTCATTGAAAGTCCTGTCAATTGTTAATGGGACAATCCTGTTTATGATTAAGTGTTTTTTCAGCGCTGTGCACGAGTTTAGACTTCTATGTCGACTATGTGTATCGCTTTCATTAGTTTTCCAAACAAAATGATTATGGTTGGAAGGGAACTAAAGTTGAAGGATGGTCTAACGTATACTTCCGAGATGAAGTGTTAAAGATTTCGTGTTCTTGGTTTTCCTCTTACACTAAAGTCATACCGTCTGATATTCAAGGCTCTGTTAACAACAAATCATCGACAGGAAGGATTGAAGGAGATTGCTGGGAAAGGCTAAGTATAGCCTGGCGTTATGTCTCCGAGAGGCCACTCAAACCTGGATTGTTGTCCTATGTCAAACTGAAAAGCTGGAAAGCTGGTTGTCGTTGTTAGTGATCTTGTTGTTGTTGATGTTGTTGTTGTTGATATTGTTGTTGTTGATGTTGTTGTTGTTGATGTTGTTGTTGTTGATGTTGTTGTTGTTGATGTTGTTGTTGTTGATGTTGTTGTTGTTGATGTTGTTATTGTTGCTGTTTGTGTTGATTCTGCTATTGCCGTTGCTGATGTTGTTGTTGATGTTGATGTTGCTGTTGCTGCTGCTGTTGTTGCTCCTCTTGTTGTTGTTGTTGCTGCTGCTGCTATTGTTGTTGTTGCTGCTATTGTTGTTGATGTTGTTGTTACTGTTGTTGTTGCTGCTGTTGTTGTTGTTGTTGATGTTGCTGCTGCTGCTATTGTTGTTGTTGCTGTTATTGTTGTTGATGTTGTTGTTACTGTTGTTGCAGCTGTTGTTGCTCCTCTTCTTGTTGTTGTTGCTGCTGCTGTCGTTATTGCTACCGCTGATGATAATGTCACTCCTACTTGACGAAGGTACCCTTGCAGACTCTCTTTGGTAGCAAGTAGCTCTCCTCACATCTCAAGGTGTACTTAAAAAGGTATATCGGAGTCCTCCTGGCTGTAGTGCAGTGCGAGGCTCAGTAAGCTTACCACTTTTGGGATCGCAACGTCGATCCCCACCGAGTTACTCAAACTGCCATGAAACAGCGTAATTCCAGGGAAATGAGATGGAAGTCTTGATCACTATGTTTAACCTGACTCTGACTAACATAGGCTGATCAATATGGTTCACCTGACTCGGACTAACATAGTCTGATCAAAATGTTCCACCAGACCCTGGCTAATATAATCTGATCAATATGGTTCACCTGACTCGGACTAACATAGTCTGATCAATATTGTTCACCTGACTCTGACTAACATAGTCTGATCAATATAGTTCACCTGACTCTGACTAATATAGTCTGATCAATATGGTTCACTTGACTCAGACTAACATAGTCTGATCAAAATGATCCACCAGACCCTGGCTAATATAGTCTGATCAATATGGTTCACCTGACTCTGACTAACATAGTTTGATCAATATGGTTCACCTGACTCTGACTAATATAGTCTGATCAATATGGTTCACTTGACTCAGACTAACATAGTCTGATCAAAATGTTCCACCAGACCCTGGCTAAGATAGACTCTACAGTGTGTTTTATCTGACCATACGTTAGTGTTCTCCCCACATCCACCCCCGCCCCTCGCCCACCTCCCCCCCCCCCCCCCCCCAATCCCACAAAATTATTCTGGAAAAAAGTTAAGGCTGACCTACAAGCCCTCACTGATTTATGTTTCTGGTGTAATAAGAAGTTTAACGGACAGGGGTGTCCGTTACGATACAATTTGTTCGTAATTAAAGTGGTTAGAGTTACTCACATTATGGTCACGGATTTAGTTCTAGCACGTTATGTTTCTCTTAAGTGACTTCAGGTAATATCGGGTACCAATATTACTGGACACGCTGTCTCGGCTACACAAACATAACCAAAAGGATCAGTATTGGATGGATATGTTAAAACACACTCAGCAGCACTTGGTTAAGTGTAATAAAGAATGGTGTGGTTTTTCAGCTATTTCTCTCCATGTTTACTTTCCCGAGTAGTGAGTCAGGTACCCATTATAGCTGGATAAACGTGAGTGCTTCGAAGTCCAAGAATGATCTGGTTCACTTTGCCTCAAAGTTTGGTAGATCTAATAAGAACCAATCTTTACGTTCGGTTTAACATTCTCGTAATAGCAACCAATGTCTAAACTGGGTTTAACATTCTCGTAATAGCAACCAATGTCTAAGCTGGGCTTAACGTTCTCGTAATAGCAACCAATGTATAAGCTGAATTTAACGTTCTCGTAATAGCAACCAATGTATAAGCTGAATTTAACGTTCTCGTAATAGCAACCAATGTCTAAGCTGGGTGTAAAATTTTCGTAATAGCAAACAATGTCTAAGCTGGGTTTAACATTCTCGTAATAGCAACCAATGGCCAGGTTTGGCATCGTAGGTCTATTTATACTGGGCAGTCCTGCAGTATGTGTTCAGGGGTCTGGACTAAGGTTCTGCATGGGCAGTCACTTGTGTGATACCTTGAGTTGATGTATGTGACCCAATAGTCTGCAGTGACCTGTTCACAGTCGAAAAATGACGGTTTGTTGGTGTCTGTGGAGCTGGTTCCTTGGGTCACTTCTACTGCTCACTTCCATGTCTGTGGAGCTGATGGATAGGGTCAGACCTACTGCTCACTTCCATGTCTGTGGAGCTGATGGATAGGGTCAGACCTACTGCTCACTTCCATGTCTGTGGAGCTGATGGATAGGGTCAGACCTACTGCTCACTTCCATGTCTGTGGAGCTGATGGATAGGGTCAGACCTACTGCTCACTTCCATGTCTGTGGAGCTGATGGATAGGGTCACGTCTAATGCTCACTTCCATGTCTTTCTTCCAGTTCGAGTTGTACTGATTGTGGATGATAGTTTTTCCCACTCGGTAAGACACTGTGTGGATGAGTTGCTTCATCTTGTCATATGTTTTGGACAGGACATCAACTCTCTCTCATTCCCTGCGACTCCACAATGGGAGGGAGTCACTTCGTGTGTATTAACCGATGATCTTCTCCTCCGAAAAACAGTCCTTTTCAGCAACTAAAAAACTAAAAGAACCGACGTGTTCTTGACCCTAGTGTGCTTGACCCTTGACCCTAGTGTGCTTTACCCTAGTGTACTTAACCCTTCACCGTAATGTGCTTGACCCTAGTGTGCTTAACGTTAGTGTGCTTGACCACATGGAACTTGACCCTAGTATGCTTGACCACAACGTGCTTTACCATAATGTCCTTGACCCTACAGTGCTTGACCCTAGTGTGCTTGACCCTAGTGTGCTTGACCCTAATGTGCTTGACCCTAGTGTGCGTGACCCTAGTGTGCTTGACCCCAGTGTGTTTGACCCTAGTGTGCTTCACCCTAGTGTGCTTGACCCTAGTGTGCTTGACCCTAGTGTGCTTGACCCTATTGTCTTGACCACAGTGCGCTTGACCAAAGTGTGCTTGACCACAGTGTGTTTGACCACAGTGTGCTTGACAACAGTGTGTTTGACCCTAATGTAATTGACCATAGTGTGCTTGACCCTAGTGTGTTTGACCCTCGTGTGTTTGACCCTAGTGCACTTGATCCTAGTGTGCTTGACCACGGTGTTCTTGACCCTAGTGTGCTTAACAATAATGTTCTTGATCACAGTGTGTTTTACCACAGTGTGCCTGACCCTGTTGTGCTTGACACTAATGTGCTTGACCACAGTTTGCTTGATCTTTGATCCTAGTGTGCTTGACCATAGTGTGCTTGACTCTAGTGTGCTTGCTTCTAGTGTGCTTGACTCTAATGTGCTTGACAACAGTGTGCTTGACCCTAGTGTGCTTGATCCTTGAGCCTAGTGTGCTTGACCACATTGTGCTTGACCCTAGTGCGCTTGATCCCAGTGTGCTTGACCATTGCTTGCTTGACCACAGTGTGCTTGACCCTAGTGTGGTTGATCCTTGATCCTAGTGTACTTGACAACAGTGTGCTTGAATCTAGTGTGCTTGACCCTAGTGTGTTTGACGCTAGTGTGCTTTACCCTTGTGTGCTTGATCCTTGATGCTAGTATGCTAGACTCTAGTGTGCTTCACGAAAGTGTGCTCGACCACAGTGTGCTTGACCCTAGTGTGCTTCATCCTAGTGTGCTTGACTCTAGTGGGCTTGACCCTAGTGTGCTTGACTCAAGTGTGCTTTACCACAGTGTGCTTGATCCTAGTGTGCTTGATCATTGTGTGCTTGATCATTGACTCTAGTGTGCTAGACCCTAGTGTGCTTGATCCTAGTGTGCTTGACCACTATGTGCTTGACCCTAGTGTGCTTGATCCTTCACCCTAGTGTGCTTGACTCTAGTGTGTTTGACCCTAGTGTGTTTGACCCTAGTATGCTTGACCCATGACCATAGTGCTTGACCCTTGACCCTAGTGGGTTTGACCCTAGTGTGCTTGATCCTTGATCCTAGTGTGCTTGACCATAGTTTGCTTGATCCTAGTGTGCTTGATCCTTGATCCTAGTGTGCTTGACCATAGCGTGCTTAATCCTTGAGCCTGGTGTGCTTGACCAGAGCGTGCTTTACCACAGTGTTCTTGACCCTAGTGTGGTTGATCCTTGATCCTATTGTGCTTGACTCTAATGTGCTTGACCCTAGTGTGCTTGACACTAGTGTGCTTGACCACAGTGTGCTTTACCCTTATGTGCTTGATCCTTGAGATTAGTGTGCTTGACCCTAGTGTGCTTGACCCTAGTGTGCTTGACCCTAGTGTGCTTGACCCGTGTGTGCATGATCCTTGACCCTAGTGTGCTAGACCCTAGTGTGCTTGACCCAAGTTTTCTTGACCCCAGTGTGCTTGACCCTAGTGTGCTTGACCCTAGTGTGCTTGATGCTAGTGGGATTGACCTTAGAGTGCTTGACCTTTGTGTGCTTGATCCTTGACCCTAGTGTGCTAGACCCTAGTTTGTTTGACCCAAGTGTGCTTGACCACAGTGTGCTTGACCCTAGTGTGCTTGACTCTTGTGTGCTTGATCCTTGACCCTAGTGTGCTTGACCCTAGTGTGCTTGACCCTAGTGTGCTAGACCACAATGTGCTTGACCCTAATGTGTTTGACCCTTGACCCTAGTGTGCTTGACTCTAGTGTGTTCGACCCTAGTGTGTTTAACCCAAGTATGCTTGACCCTTGACCATAGTGCTTGACCCTTGACTCTAGTGTGCTTGACTCTAGTGTGCTTGACCCTAGTGCTTGACCCTTGCTCCCATTGTGCTTGACTCTGGTGTGTTTGACCCTAGTATGCTTGAGAGTAGTGTGTTTGACCCTAGTGTGCTTGACTCTAGTGTTTTTAGTCCAAGTGTGCCTGACCCTAGTGAGCTTGACCCTAGTGTGATTGATCCTAATGTGTTTGACCCTAGTATGCTTGATCCGAGTGTGCTTGACCCTAGTTTGTTTGACCCTAGTGTGCCTGGCCCTAGTGTGTTTGACCCTTGACCACAGTGTGCGTGGTACTAATGTGCTTGACCACAGTTTTCTTGACCCTTGACTCTAGTGTGCGTGACCACAGTGTGCCTGGCCCTAATGTGCTTGACCACAGTTTTCTTGACCCTTGACTCTAGTGTGCGTGACCATAGTGTGCCTGGCCCTAGTGTGTTTGACCCTTGACCACAGTGTGCGTGGCACTAATTTGCTTGACCACAGTTTTCTTGACCCTTGACTCTAGTGTGCGTGACCACAGTGTGCCTGGCCCTAGTGTGCTTGACCACAGTGTTCGTCACTGAGTCAGCAATTCAGAATCAACAAAGAAAATTACAATGAGCTTGTTAAAAATAACAGGCACGATGTAAGACGTCTCTTTGATGTCATCTGTTTTCTTAGCTGAGAATGAACTTTCTGTCCATAAGATTTCTTACAGTTCTGAGAAGGTCACCCACTAGTTCCCCTGCATTATACTTCTTCTTCTTCTTCTTCATCGTACGCAGTCAGACAGTAACCATAATTTTTTCGAAAAAAGCGGCGGTCATCCTGAGGCTGTCGACACTGCCATAACGCTTGTCTTGTGTTGCCACTGGTGATGGCCACATCTGCTCTCTCTGATCCTCGTATGTCGGGCAGTTCTGCAGCAGATGCTCAGCGGTCATTTTCCCGGTACCACACGGGCATTCGTCGGTACCACCTATCTTCAATTTGTTGAATAGGTGGTACCTCAGTCTATTGTGGCCAGTGCGAAGTCTGAAGACAACGACCTGCTCTCTTCTGTTCAACTGGTAATGGGCATCGTTTTTGGTGTAGCCGGTATGTTCAGTTTCCCATTTGGTCATGTATCTGGCTTTGATAAGCCGTTTTGACTCTTCGTACGTCATACTAGTATCTGTTTGTGGTAGTCTTGCACTTTCTTTTGCCAGTCTGTCTGCCTCCTCGTTCGCTTGGATGTTGCAGTGTGACGGGACCCACCGTACCAAAACCCTTTTTGGTGCGGACTGCTGGCATAGTTGACAGAGTACTGCTCTTAAGTCATTAAGCTCAGTGTTTTTCTGGCTTTTTAACGCTGTGACTACGGCCAGAACAGAACTGTATGGCTTTCATTTTCTTTATGTGTCACCATTTCTTCCACTGCCGCCTCAGTGCCACTGCCTCCGCTCTGAAATTGCTTGTGTACTTACCAGTAGCGAATGACCGTGTGATATTTTTCTGCCATTTGGTAGGTTCAGGAATGTTCCTGCCCCTCCGTTCTGTGTAGTGTTTGTTACAGAACCGTCGGTGTATGCATGGGTTCAGTCCATGCTTGGGTAGTTTTTCGATATAAAAGCTTAGGGTAGTATCTCTCCTTTCTTTTCAGTCTGGCAGTTTTTGTTCCCAATACCTGGTATATTTTCTATCACCTCTGGAAATATATCCTGCCTCCAGGTAGGTTTTCGTACAGTAGTGATGGGCTTTGCTGTTGTTAGTGCGTTTATGGGATCTTCGTGCATCTTTGCTTTGGCTATTTCTGCAAAGTTTCTCCGCTTTAGTTTCCCATTTCCCAAATTGTTTAGTCTCTGGTGCATTTGATGGTCAGTCAGTCGTCGGAGTCTCTCTGACTGCAGCTGGGCTCTGCAGTCTCTTCTATCGGTCATGGATTGCAGTTTTGTAATCTTTTCAAGTTCTACAATTGGCGTTGACTTCATGCCTCCTGTTATAACTCTCATGGCTTGGTTTTGAAGTTTGCTAACTTTATCGAAGTTCGCCTTTGCTGCTGTTGTCCATGCCACAATGCCATACTCGAGAACTGGTCTCACTCTTCCAGTGTACAGTTTCTTTAGTATGCTTTCGTCTGCTCCCCAGCTTGTGTCAGCAAGTTTCCTCATGATTGCCATTCTTTCCTTGGCTCTCATTCGGTTTCTCTCGATCTGACTTTTCCATGTCATGCGCCGATCAAATGTGACTCCCAGATAGTTTGGGTTGTCGTTTGGCTGCAGGAATTTGCCATTTAAACTTAATTTGGTATTTTGGGGTTTGATTGAAAGCGAGAATATTGTACATGTGATTTTCTCCTCGTTTATTTTGACCAGCCATGAGTTCGCCCACTCTTCCAGCGATGTTAGGGCCTGCTGCATCCGATTTCTTGCTATGGTGAGATTCTTTTCAGAGGTCCACATAGCCAGATCGTCTGCAAACATTGAGCTATGGACTCTTCTTGGTATATTCTCTGTAATGTCGTTTATATACACCAGGAAGAGTGTGGGTGACAGTACTCCCCCTTGGGGTACTCCCTGCTCGAGTGTCACCTTTTTGCTCATCTGCCCTTGTACTTGGACTCTGGCCGTTCTTTTTTGGAGGTAGTGGTTAATCCACTTGTACATTCTCCCACAAACTTCACTTCTCCTTAGCTTGACTCTAAGTCCGTCTTTCCAGATTTTGTAAAATGCCTTTTCCAGGTCCACCCAAACCACTACTGTGTGTTTCTGTGCTTGGTAGGCATCTTCTATTTCCTGGGCTATGAGGATGACCTGGTCCTCAGTGGATCTGTGCTGTCTAAAGCCGGCTTGCTGTGGAATTAGTATTCGTTTTTCTTCCAGATGCCACATCAGTCTGGTGTTTATCATACGTCCCATCAGTTTGCTGACACAGCTCAGTAGGCTGATAGGCCTGTATCCATTTGGATCTGTTTTGTCCTTTCCTTTTTTTGGTACTGGTACAAGTACTGCGTCTTTCCATGCCTGGGGTACAATTCCCCTTTTCCAGCTTTGGTTCAGGACTGATAGCAGTTTCCTCTTCGCTGTTTGGCCCAGCCCCATCAGCGTTTTCGTTTGTTATCCCGTCCTTTCCGGGAGATTTCCTTTTCTTTAATGTTCTCATGGCCTCTTCCATTTCACTCATTGTTAATTTGGCTATCGTAAGCTCTTCTGGTGCCGTATTGATGTTGTCGTGCCCCTTTTGCTCTTCACTATTGTCGGTATGCCTATCTGCAGGGACTTCGATGTGGTTTGCTCTGGCATAGTGTTCTACAAAAGCGTTTGCGGCTTTTTTTCCAGTGAGCAAGTTTTCGCCCTGCTTGATGGTAATTTGTTTGTTTGAAGGGGTTTCGTCATTTATGGCTCTGACTAGCTTCCATAGCTTGTTCCCTTCTTTGTCTAGGTTGAGGCTTTCTGTTTTGTTTTTCCAGCTCTCTCTTGCTGTTTGGTTTAGAGTGTACCTGCATTATACGAGTTAGTTCGGTCTGTAATCTTTCAACCATTTAAGTTTCCAATCAAATACCAGTTTTCTATTTTGTGATTGTTAATACACAAAGTTTTTATTCTTCAACTACGTCATCACAGAAAAGGAAATCATCTTAAATTAGCAAACTTAAGTACAGCAGCAATTGGAAAAAAGTCATTTGATTGGGTAGAATAAAAAGTTCCTGATGGGCCAGAGAAGGCGTATTGTAAATTGTGTCACTGCACCATTGTTTCAAACCTGTGTAACCTTACAAACCAAGAAAAAATGGCAAAACACGCGATGAAACCCCATCAAAAGGCCAGATTGAATTGAAAGTAGAGAAGACATACGGCAATGAGATGTCATTGTGCAATCGGTCCCGTTGACCACGTGATGTGATTCATGCGCCATAATGCACAATGGAGAACGCTGGGACAAATAAAGTCACACAGAACTATTCACATCCATCCACAACCCCGGATCACAGAACTATTCACACCCATCCGCAACCCCGGCTCACTGAACTATTCGCACCCATCCACAACCCCGGCTTACAGAACTATTCGCACCCATCCACAACCCCGGCTCTCAGAACTATTCGCACCCATCCACAACTCCGGCTCACAGAACTATTCACACCCATCCACAACCCCGGCTAACAGAACTATTCACACCCATCCACAACCCCGGCTCACAGAACAATTCACACCCATCCACAACCCCGGCTCACAGAACTATTCACACCCATCCACAACCCCAGCTCACAGAACTTATTCACACCCATCCACAACCCCGGCTCACAGAACTATTCACACCCATCCACAACCCCAGCTCACAGAACTATTCACACCCATCCAAAACCCCAGCTCACAGAACTAACTATTCACACCCATCCACAACCCCGGCTCAATGAACTATTCACACCCATCCACTACCCCAGCTCACAGAACTATTCTCATCCATCCACAACCCCGGCTAACAGAACTATTCTCACCCATCCACAACCCCGGCTCACAGAACTATTCTAACCCATCCACAGCCCCGGTTCACAGAACTGTTCACACCCATCCACAACCCCCCCCCCCCCCCGCTCACAGAACTATTCACACCCATCCACAACCCCGGCTCACAGAACTAACTATTCACACCCATCCACAACCCCGGCTCACAGAACTATTCACACCCATCCACAACCCCAGCACACAGAACTATTCTCACCCATCCACAACCCCGGCTCACAGAACTATTCATACCCATCCACAACCCCGGATCACAGAACTATTCACACCCATCCACAACCCCGGCTCACAGAACTATTCGCACCTATCCACAACCCCGGCTCACAGAAGTATTCACACCCATCCACAACCCCGGCTCACAGAACTATTCACACCCATCCACAACCCCGGCTCACAGAACTATTCTCACCCATCCACAACCCCGGCTCACAGAACTATTCTCACCCATCCACAACCCAGGCTCACAGAACTATTCACACCCATCCAAAACCCCAGCTCACAGAACTAACTATTCACACCCATCCACAACCCCGGCTCAATGAACTATTCACACCCATCCACTACCCCAGCTCACAGAACTATTCTCATCCATCCACAACCCCGGCTAACCGAACTATTCTCACCCATCCACAACCCCGGCTCACAGAACTATTCTAACCCATCCACAGCCCCGGCTCACAGAACTGTTCACACCCATCCACGACCCCCCCCCCCCCCCCCGCTCACAGAACTATTCACACCCATCCACAACCCCGGCTCACAGAACTAACTATTCACACCCATCCACAACCCCGGCTCACAGAACTATTCACACCCATCCACAACCCCAGCACACAGAACTATTCTCACCCATCCACAACCCCGGCTCACAGAACTATTCATACCCATCCACAACCCCGGATCACAGAACTATTCACACCCATCCACAACCCCGGCTCACAGAACTATTCGCACCTATCCACAACCCCGGCTCACAGAAGTATTCACACCCATCCACAACCTCGGCTCACAGAACTATTCACACCCATCCACAACCCCGACTCACAGAACTAACTATTCACACCCATCCACAACCCCGGCTCACGGAACTATTCACACCCATCCACAACCCCAGCTCACAGAACTATTCACACCCATCCACAAACCGGCTCACAGAACTTTTCGCACCCATCAACAACCCCGGCTCACAGAACTATTCGCACCCATCCACAACCCCGGCTCACAGAACTATTCGCACCTATCCACAACCCCGGCTCACAGAACTATTCACGCCCATCTACAACCCCGGCTCACAGAACTATTCTCACCCATCCACAACCCCGGCTCACTGAACTATTCGCACCCATCCACAACCCCGTCTCACAGAACTATTCACACCCATCCACAACCCCGGCTCACAGAACTATTCTAACCCATCCACAACCCCAGCTCACAGAACTATTCGCACCCATTCACAACCCAAGCTCACAGAACTATTCGCACCCATCCAAAACCCCGCTCACAGAACTAACTATTCGCACCCATCCACAACCCCGGCTCACAGAACTAACTATTCGCACCCATCCACAACTCCGGTTCACAGAACTATTCGCACCCATCCACAACCCCGGCTCACAGAACGAACTATTCTCACCCATCCACAACCACAGCTCACAGAACTATTCTCACCCATCCACAACCCCGGCTCACAGAACTATTCACACCCATCCACAAACCAGGCTCACAGAACTATTTGCACCCATCGACAACCCCGGCTCACAGAACTAACTATTTGCACCCATCCACAACCCCAATTCACAGAACTAACTTTTCACACACATCTACAACCCCGACTGACAGAACTAACTATTCTCACCCATCCTCTACCCCGACTCACAGAACTAACTATTCTCACCCATCCACAACCCCGACTCAGAGAACTAACTATTCGCACCCATCCACAACCTATGCTCTCAGGACTAACTATTCTCATCCATCCACAACCCCAGCTCACAGAACTATTCGCACCCATCCACAACCCCGGCTCACAGAACTAACTATTCGCACCCATCGACAACCCCGGCTCACAGTACTAACTATTCGCACCCATCCACAACCCCAATTAACAGAACTAACTATTCACACACATCTACAACCCCGACTCACAGAACTAACTATTCACCCCCATCCCCAACCCCGACTCACAGAACTAACTATTCGCGCCCATCCACAACCCCGATTTACAGAACTAACTATTCGCACCCATCCACAACCCCGACTCATAGAACTAACTATTCGCACCCATCCACAACCCCGACTCACAGAACTAACTATTCGCACCCATCCACAACTCCGACTCACAGAACTAATAATTCACCCCCATCCACAACCCTGACTCACAGAACTAACTATGCGCACCCATCCACAACCCCAACTCATAGAACTAACTATTCGCACCCATCCACAACCCTGGCTCACAGAACTAACTATTCGCACCAATCTACACCCCGGACTCACAGAATACTCAAAGGAAAGGACTGGTTGAACGAACTGAGAAAAGGTTTCATCACTCATGATGGACAAACAACACACAGAACTAAATCTTCATGCTTAA
Source organism: Ariolimax columbianus (assembly GCA_036924085.1). Taxonomy (NCBI): domain Eukaryota; kingdom Metazoa; phylum Mollusca; class Gastropoda; order Stylommatophora; family Arionidae; genus Ariolimax; species Ariolimax columbianus. The sequence continues at coordinate 21,786,330 of JAVGWX010000018.1, forward strand.
TAAAGAACATTATCTCGCTTTCCATGAAAACCGATCTGATTGATGACTGAAAGGAAAAAAGTATGTTATGAATCAATGATAGATGAATCTACGGACATTTCATCACACAACAAATTATGTATGTTGCTTCGTTTTGTATATGATAAAACAAAAAACATTTCGACCTGATATTCAGGTTTAATTCCGGTATAAGAGGCTACGGATGAAAAAATATTCAATTCAATTGAGGAGGAAATTGCAAAATGCTGGCTGTCAAAGTCTTACAAACTGGATATGGTTTGCATAGGATGGTGTGTCAAACATGGTTGAGTGTAACAGCTCGGTATGATGTGTCTCACCACTGTGTGCAGCTCAGATGTATCCGTCATTCTCTTGCATTGTCCATTCAATATCCAATATCAATGCTACCATCAAATATCGGATTTTATTGTCAGAGATATCTTAACTGTTATCCACAAAGGGAGTTAAGACGGGAATTTACGAAGGTTTGCTTAAAGTGATCATCACAGCTACAGAATCTGAGTCTCGAATTTCCCCTTTCCTGTGAAAAACCTTCATGTACTAGGTAGCTTGTGCCAGGAAAATCAATGCATACCCCGTTTATGAACTGGGATGAACTGAAAGCTTAATTTAGCTTGCTGAGCTAGTCCAAAGTTGGATACAAAATTGAAATCTCGATTGTTAAAGGAAATTTTGTCAGACGACAATAACTACTTCTATTTTATGTTTGCAACGTCTTTTGCACAGGAATTTGACAGACTGAATGGACTGTTTCAACAAAACAAAGCTGATCAAATGACAAATCCAATTAAATTTGATTGGCCTTTTTATTTAGATTTTTTAAAGGTTTTTTTGGCCTTTTTGGCCTTGTTCGAGCACTGTGTGACTTTTTCTCATAATTTTGATCTGGCAACACTGGTCGAAGCTAATATACTTATGTGTATGTCGTCTGCTGTGCTCTTGTTGTGAATTGTGATCTGTGCCTGCCAGTCATGTGTATGGTAGTCATTGTTTGGTTAGTTATGTTCTCTTCTGACAGCCTAGATAACTCGTTGTTATCAAATTAGATGATTCCATTGTTTTCTTGTTCACAAATGGAGTCAGCGAAGCTTAGTAGTGAAACTCGCTCGGTTTCACAATCGCAACGGTCCAGGTTCGAATCTCGCCGTGCCCAGTTTGCCAGACACCGGATACTTTTCTCGGGCGAAAGCTTCTCCACGTCCGGAAAGTACGGAAACCTGCCAAGAAACTTATATCTGCCAAGGTTGACGGTTGTAAGAAGCTACGTTCTGCAAAGATCATGTTACTCACTTTACTTGTTCACAATCGCCTCCCCTTTCTATAAGCCGTATCTACCTTCTCGTTCCTATGAACGTCACAGTGAGATGGTAGCCACTGAAATCTGGTTTCCTTTCTGGCATTCATATTGCTTAATTAACTCATTACTCGTGAGTGAGAGCTTGCTAGTCTTAAGAGATAGCGTATTGGAGAAGCTGGCAACTGGAGAATGTATGTCAAAACTGTTGTTTTTAATCAAATCGGAAAAAACCCAAACATGACAGGCTTCTACAGAAGATGCTAGATGACCAAATCTCACTGGAAAAGAAGAACTGGATCCACCAAGACTCACATGTACATCTTGAGCACGCAGAGACATTAAAGTACGAACCTGTCAGAAATTAAAAGAGCTGCAGATGATAGAGTTAAATATATAAGGCTATAACAAGTTTTTTTCTAAATGCAGTCGACTACAAAATCAAAAGGCAAAGCTAGAAATGAATTAAAGAAATGTGCAGATTAGACTAAGGGACAATTAATGCTTTTACGAATAGATTGGATGCACATAGCTTTTAGAGCAAGGAAAAGTAAATGACACTGGTTGTTTACAGACTTTGCATTGACTTCTAAACCAGTATAAGAACGTTGTTAAGTTAAGTTAGATACCAATAAATACATTTTGTCAGAGAGTGATGAATGCTTGGAATGCATTGCCACAGGACATAGTGGAGGCAGGGTCAATTAATGCATTCAATTTTAACCCCTGACTGTATGCTTTCTTACTGAAAGAAGAAATGGCAGACCTGCACTCTATTCAATTATTCTCTTTATACAGTTAATTTATTATTGAACTATAGGCTTGAAATAAAACCTAAATGAAGATTAAACGACGAATATAGCACGCACAGAATAGACTATTTAAGAATGTAACCTAAAGATCACACATCACCAGTTGTGTCAATACGAAGTATATATGGATGCGGGCCGTTGACTAGGCAAAAATCGTTCGGTAGGCCTAAGAGTATATTATACTTGGTATGTATTTGTTAAAAACGTATTCTCCACAGGGATATTCAATTGTTTTCATATATTGATCAATAAGAAAGAATACTATTCCTTGCCAAGAAGTGATCATTTTTGTCAAAGGCCTCTGAAAGAGTATCTTATCAAAGATTGTTTAGTAAGTTGAAATGATATGTAAAAGGTAGCCAAGTTGGTAAATGGATAGAAATATGTTTAGCGGGATGAATGCAGAGAGTGGTAATAAATAAGGATTACTCTGAGTGGTGCGAGGTCAAATGTGGAGTGCCACAGGGCTACGTGTTGGGACTAATTCTATTATTATATATATATATATAAAGTAACCCAACCACCACTACAGTTAAATGCTCGCTGGGATCATGACATAAGACAGTCTATAAATGACTATGAGCTAGACTGAAACAATGACAATAGGGATGGAGTGGTCTGATACTCTTTTTGTCAAGTGTCAACACTTCAGGATAGACGTGGTTAATATTGTTCACCTGCCAGCCATGTTATAAAACGTGGCCAAATGGATGTTGAAACTATGCTGGCTGCTCCTTCTTGCATACATTTGTTGCTGCTGATGCGAATATAAGCAAGTTGACTAAACCTGTCAACTAATGTTAATATAAGCAAGTTGACAAAACCTGTCAAACTAATGTTAATATAAGCAAGTTGACTAAACCTGTCAACTAATGTTAATATAAGTGAGTTGACTAAACCTGTCAACTAATGTTAATATATGCAAGTTGACTAAACCTGTCAACTAATGTTAATATAAGCAAGTTGACTAAACCTGTCAAACTAATGTTAATATAAGCAAGTTGACTAAACCTGTCAACTAATGTTAATATAAGCAAGTTGACTACACCTGTCAAACTAATGTTAATATAAGCAAGTTGACTAAACCTGTCAACTAATGTTATTATAAGTAAGTTGACTAAACATGTCAACTAATGTTAATATAAGCAAGTTGACTAAACCTGTCAACTAATGTTAATATAAGCAAGTTGACTAAACCGGTCAACTAATGTTAATAAAAGTAAGTTGACTAAACCTGTCAACTAATGTTAATATAAGTAAGTTGACTAAACCTGTCAACTAATGTTAATATAAGCAAGTTGACTAAACATGTCAACTAATGTTAATATAAGTAAGTTGACTAAACCTGTCAACTAATGTTAATATAAGCAAGTTTACTAAACCTGTCAACTAATGTTAATATAAGTAAGTTGACTAAACCTGTCAACTAATGTTAATATAAGCAAGTTGACTAAACCTGTCAACTAATGTTAATATAAGCAAGTTGACTAAACCTGTCAACTAATGTTAATATAAGCAAGTTGACTAAACCTGTCAACTAATGTTAATATAAGCAAGTTGACTAAACCTGTCAACTAATGTTAATATAAGCAAGTTGACTAAACCTGTCAACTAATGTTTTTTTCATGACAGATTCAGAAACTCGGACATGCCGACAAACAACATATTGTCGATTTTTTGGGAAGTCAAATATATTTAAATCGACAACAAAGTATCGCTGGGTACTCTTTCTACTCTGGTTGAGAGCGCGTGAGGTCAATATCAAAGAAACTAGAAAGATGTGAATGCAGCTGTCAAAGATGGTCTGAGACAGGAAGTCTGGGCTTGTATTGATTGAATATGCTCCATGAAAGCCGACAATGGCTTTAATTGAATAACTGATTGATAAGCCTACCATTTTTTGCTAAGAAGAGATCAAATTACACTATTCAAACTACGTGCAGACCACTGCAGATTTTAAACTAAAATATGTGTTCAGTATATTTCAAATTGCTTACAAATGCATGTGCCAAACATTGTTTTAAAAAAAAGATTCCATTTAATTTAATTTTTTGTAAATTTGCATTTCAAATGTGAGTTTAAAATCTTTGGCCAAAATGAAATGAGTAGTCTCTCTATTTTTAAAGTAAGAATAGTTTGTTTTTAATTAAATATCTATAATTTGTAGACAATGATCAAGTTGCAACATTCAGAAGAGGAGCATGGTCAGAACATAGCGTCTAGCTCAATTTAGGGACACACTGTAGGACGTTAAGAGAAGCGTGATCTGGACCACAATGTTAACTAGGGACCTAGATGAGATTATATTATTAGGCCTGCAACACGGTAGGTTGCCATTACTTTCCATAAGTGTAGGAGCACACAAAAAACCATGTCTGCCAAATTGGACACGAAGCGTAATTCAAACCGGGTGCGTTGGGATTGGGAAAGAGACGCTCCAACCCTAGGCCATGCGGCCTTCTCATATAGGTCTATAGGGTCATTAATATCACCCTGCATAGAATATAAAAGTACTCCACACGCAATTGACCATGCTGATATTATTAACTAACATATGTTGAGATATGCTAGTGCGACAGAAGCTTTGTAGCAATTAAAATAAGTTTCCTGGGTCAGAATTGTTATACCACAAACTGTGCTCATTAAGAAATTATATAACATCTTTTTTTTCTTTCTCTTTACACATATAACAATTCCAGTTATTAATGTTAAGTGTTAATGAGCACGTCACCTTTTAAAAATCTGATTTTCTATTCTAGAATGTTTAAGAATATTTCAGTTCAGTTCTTCCCCTGACCTCTTGAGATAGTTGGGTCACCCCTGATGACACCGCAACAATCCTTCACCATCCCTCTCTGTCTGCGGTTACTTTTTGTGACTCATCAGATTGTAGTTTAGTCCATTCATGGATGTTTTCCCATTGTTTATTCGGACCTCGTCACCTTCACTTAACCCTGTAGTATGGTATTTGCAAGTCCATTGGATCTTGAGATATGACCATACCAAGTCAGTTTTCGCCTTTTCATCGCTGTGAGAAGGTCGTCGTACAGTCCACTTGTATTCTCGATTCTACGTCATACTTCAACATTTGTGATACAGTCTTTGTAGGTGATATTTAGGAGTCTTCTAAAACATCTCATCTCCAATGTCCTGGATTCTTCTCTGGTGGTCTGCTGTAATAGTCCATGTTTTGCAGGCATAGAGGATTAATGAAAGAACCAGTGAGCACATTAGTCTGACCTTTATGGAGAGTGAGAGTGTTTATCTTTAAAACATATAGTTACCATCAATAATTTTTTAAATAATGATGTCTTTTTATTGTGCCACCAGTTCATTATGATGTCTTTTTATTGTGCCACCAGTTCATTATGATGTCTTGTTATTGTGCCACCAGTTCATTATGATGTCTTTTTATTGTGCCACCAGTTCATTATGATGTCTTTTTATTGTGCCACCAGTTCATTATGATTTCTTTTTATTGTGCCACCAGTTCATTATGATGTCTTTTTATTGTGCCACCAGTTCATTATGATGTTTGTTGTAATTTTTTTACATTTTCTACAAACTCATTATATGTGTAGATGACTAAAAATATTTACTGAATTTAAATAGTGTATTCATTTACAAGTAAAATGGTAATATTTTAATTATCCACTTACTGCAAAGGCTCATTTTATTTATTGAACCATAAGTTTGTCAAATAAATGTAATTTAAAATGGTAATGTCGTGTGTATCTGTTTGCAGTGTGGAGGAATTGATCATTGGGTGTATGACGTACGAAGAGTCAAAACGGCTTATCAAAGCCAGATACATGACCAAATGGGAAACCGAACATACTGGTTACACCAAAAACGATGCCTATTACCAGTTGAACAGAAGAGAGCAGGTCGTTGTCTTCAGACTTCGCACTGGCCACAATAGACTGAGGTACCACCTATTCAACAAATTGAAGATAGGTGGTACCGACGAATGCCCGTGCGGTACCGGTAAAATGACCGCTGAACATCTGCTGCAGAACTGCCCGACATACGAGGATCAGAGAGAGCAGATGTAGCCATCACCAGTGGAACTGCAAGACAAGCTCTATGGCAGTGTCGACAACCTCAGGATGACCGCCGCTTTTTTCGAAAAAATAATGGTTACTGTCTGACTGCGTACGAAGAAGAAGAAGATCTTTGCGTGCGTGTGTGTATCTGTAATGTGGAGGAATTGATCATTGGGTGCGTGTGTGTATCTGTAATGTGGAGGAATTGATTATTGGGTGCGTGTGTGTATCTGTAATGTGGAGGAATTGATCATTGGGTGCGTGTGTGTATCTGTAATGTGGAGGAATTGATCATTGGGTGCGTGTGTGTATCTGTAATGTGAAGGAATTGACCATTGGGTGCGTGTGTGTCTCTGTTTGTAATGTGGAGGAATTGATCATTGGGTGCGTGTGTGTATCTGTAATGTGGAGGAATCGACCATTGGGTGCTTGTGTGTCTCTGTTTGTAATGTGGAGGAATTGATCATTCGGTGCGTGTGTGTATCTGTAATGTGGTGGAATTGATCACTGGGTGCGTGTGTGTATCTGTTTGTAATGTGGAGGAATTGATCATTCGGTGCGTGTGTTTATATCTGTAATGTGGAGGGATTAATACTGGGTGCGTGTGTGTATCTGTTTGTAATGTGGAGGAATTAATCACTGGGTGCTTGTTTGTATCTGTTTGTAATGTAGAGGAATTGATCATTCGGTGCGTGTGTGTATCTGTAATGTGGAGAGATTAATACTGGGTGCGTGTGTGTATCTGTTTGTAATGTGGAGGAATTAATCACTGGGTGCGTGTGTGTATCTGTTTGAAATGTGGAGGAATTGATTATTGGGTGCGTGTGTGTATCTGTAATGTGGAGGGATTGATCTTTGGGTGCGTGTGTGTATCTGTAATGTGGAGGGATTGATCTTTGGGTGCGTGTGTGTGTGTATGATGAATCTGATTGTAAGGTATTTCACTATGGCAGTTTTTGCAGTACGGTAGTGTGGCAATCCTTTGTGTACTCAGAGAAAGGGTGATAACAAGAACAATCCCCGACATATCCAGTCGAACTGATTTAAAGAGATCATTACCTATTTAGCCATCTTTCATGGGCAGGGAAGAGTACCTTTTCTGTGTGAAATTAACAATTATATGTACTCATAATTAGTTAAGCGCTTTCACTTTCTGTCTCATAGCAACCGACCGCATCAATGTGTCCGCTCAGGATGCGCAATGTAATATAGTTTCCAATATTTACTGTAACTTTCTCTTCTGTTTTGTAAACAATACATATCTTTTTTGCTGAGAATTGTTCATGATGCTGTTTCTTCTAGAAACACGAGATTATGCTAACCGATATTAGGGCCCCAAGACTAGCGTCAGGATGAAGTGAAACATACTGGTCAGGGTCCCACTTCAAGTTATCGCGTGATTCATGGAAACAGGCTGTGTCACAGTAGAGATCAAGACAAGAACACAACAGTACACATCAACAACACTACAAACAGTCAAACAACTAGTGAAAACTGAATGCAAAGAGACTTGGCTGAATAGATGGGAAATACTTGGAGAGATCTTCAAACATATGCCATACCTATTCTCAAAGAGCGCATCAACTCCCTGAAACAGAGGGACTAAAGTACCATTTCCTGGCTCGTCAATTGTCAGATCTCTCTCTCTCTCTCTCTCTCGCTCTCTGCAGCTCTCTCTCTCTCTCTCTCTCTCTCTCTTTCTCTCTCCGTACCTCACACTGTTTCATTTTACTCTGTCCATCAATCACACTCTAACACAACTTTCATTTTACTATGTCCATCAATCACACTCAAACACAACTTTCATTTTCATTGAGGCCCTTCCATTACATTTCGGTTAGGTTGATCTCTGAAAGCGCCCTAACTAGTATAGGTACATTAAGACACACGTCTTAAATCCAAGCACTGGTTGATACGTTCTTATATCACCTAAATGACTGCGTCCATGGGTGGAAAGGAACGTGCCTTCACCAGTAGAATACAGAGTGGCAAACATTTTACAGAAAGAAAAAAACAATTTTCCTTCGCGTTCAACATTTACAACTTTACAGTCACTTGGACAGAATCTAACCACAGCATACAAGGGACATGTGATAAGTCTTAACCCTGACTATGAAGGAGTATGCCGAGAAAGTTTCAATTCGGCACATATGTAGCTCATTCAATTTGTACTGGACATGAGAAGTATGAATTTCCCTCCTCGACGGATGTACCCGGTATGGTGCATGGCGCAACACACCTTATCCACCGAATCTACTTCTCTAACGGGTTGTCAGAACAATGGAGAAATTAGAGGTCAGAACTGTGATAAAATTCTTGATGTTGCAGGGAAACACACCTCCAGAAATACACAGGGAGATTGAACCAGTGTTTGAGGAATTCTGTCCTTCGTATGTGTCTGTAAAAAACTGGTGTAGGCAGTTTGTGTGGCCGTTCCTATGTTCCTGATCTTCCAAGATCAGCAAGACCATCCTAGTAGTGCAGGGATGAAAATGCTCCAAGAGAGAAGAAAATCATTGACCAGGATTGGAAAATGACAATTGCAGAGATATCTAGGTCAGCAAAACTGAATGAAAGTAGTTTTTAGAATTTTACGCAACAGACTGAACATGAGAAAAGTGTGTGCCCTCTGGGTCCCGTGTCTGCTGACATGCGAACAGAAACAAACGAGGGTTGATTGCTGTGGCCAGTTGCTCAAAATGTGTCAGCCGAAAAACATGTTGCCGACCATGGTGACAATAGATGAGACTTGGGTTCACCATTATGACCTAGAATCCAAAATTTCCAGCAATTAGTGGAAAACCCCGGGCTCACCAACACATGTCAAGCCAAGAGCAAAGTTTTCTTGGACTAGTATGTAGGGCATGTGTTGACTGTAAGAAACTTCGTCTAGATTGTTGTCTCGTGAACCGTACCTGGTGTCCAAACATAGGGTGTTCCGGTCGTTTACCTGTTTCTCTCTTTCAATTTAATTACTGGCCCTTCTTAACTTAACTTAACGTCTTTATACTGGTTCAGAAGACTCTGCAGAGTCGGTATACAACCAGTTTCATTTACATTACCTTGCGCTTAAAGCTATGCGCATCCAATGTATTCTTAAATGCATTAATTGTCCCTGCCTCCACTACCTACGGTGGTAATGCATTCCAAGCATTCCCCACTCTCTGACAAAAAAAATATTTCCTAATATCTAATCTGGACCTCTCTTCAGTTAATTTGAAGCTATGCCCTCCTGTTCTTTTGGGTGGCTTTATTTTGAAAATAAAACTTGGTATAGTCTAATTTATCCATTCCTTTGATCATCTTATAAACCTGTATTAAGTCACCTCGAATTCTGCTCTTTTCTAGACACTGTAGACAAGCTTTTTCTTTCCTCATAACTGTAATTTTAGAATCTCACTATCAGCTTTGTCGCTCTTTTTTGTATTCTTTCCAGCATGTTTATATCCTCTCTATGTTAAGATCTCCACACCTGTACACAGTACTCCAATCTAGGTCTAACTAATGCTTTATACAGTTTGACTATCACTTCTTTGCTCTTATGTTTAATCTTCGTGTCTCATGTAGTGCTACACCGATTTCGGGGTATTTCTTTCAGCTGCAGTAGGTTTTGAGCACCTTTCTATCAATAAACTAATCATCATATCATATCATAATTTAGCATGCACTTTATAGGACGTCGCTCCCATCACAGTCTGTCTGAAAGGAACTCGTTCCCTTGCCAAAACTCCAGCCTCCGCCACTATCATACCCAGACATTCCTGGATATCTTGGTGCCATCGTCTTCTGAGCCTACCCCTTCCTCTTTTGCCTGGCACCATACCTTCTATCACTGTTTTCTCAAGACCGTTGTGTCTCTTGATGTGACCAAAGTATTTGCATCTTCTAGCCAAAATGGAATTGATAAACCAGTTCTCCTCTATGCTCAACTCTTGCCTAATGTCTACATTTGTCTTTTTCTCGGTCCATGGTATTCTGGGGGTTTTTCTGTAACATTTTGACTCAAAGGATTCGATTCTTTGTCTGGAAATTTTGGTAATCGTCCATGATTCGCAGCCATAATCTACCACATGAAAAACACAGGCTCTCAAGACCTTTACTTTTATCATTTTGTTGGTACTCTGCCATAATTTCTTCAGGCTGTTCAGTCTCTGCATTGCCATGGCTAGTCCTCTTCTGATCTCTTTCGAGAAGTCGCCATTTTTGTCAATTCTGGAGCCCAGATATTCAAAATGTGTGACCTGATCTATTTCCTCACAACCCACTGTAAATTTATGCTGACATTGTGTTTTGTCGGTGGTCATTATCTTTGTTTTATTTATGTTTATAAACAGGTTTTGATCTTTACTATGTCCATTTACGGTTGAAATTAGCTGCTGTAGCTCTTCCGCATAGCAATAAACTAATAACAAAGAGAAAACACAAAGTATAACAAATACATACTACATATTTTACAAACAAGAACTGCAGACTCGAATACCAGCTGTTGATAATAAAATCAGTTTCACATATGTCTGCTATTATTGGGACGACAGACAAACAGGAGAACATATTCTTCAAGTCTGTGGACTTCACGAGAGATGCAAAGTGATTAAAGGTCGTTTGCAACGCAGAGATTGGATAAGCTTAATGTCGGGGAGATAGGCCTGAGACAGCCCACTAAGTTTATGAGGGGAAATGAGGTGATTATTTGAGAGCGAAAGGCGAAAACGAAAAATATCAGATCAGATTCAAATCGAAGTTGGGCAGAACGGATTGAATGTTTGCTTCCCATCGGAAAGGAGGTTGTTTGCGAGATCAATAATGTCACGATCATCAGAGTGGTAGAGTTGTGGAGAGCTCGGTTTTCAAGGCAAAGGTGTTCTGTTCAATCTCTGTTATCATCACGCACCAGTCGACCAAGCGGTACAATTGGTGATGTTCTTCATATCTGGCGGTGAGATTTCAGCGGCCGCGGTCAGTTGTTCATTAGTTTCCCCATTTTTCGCTTCCGCCATGCGAGTTCCAATCCAGCGATTATTTGATTGTAATGATGGGTTTATTCTATGGGTGGTTTATCAATCTCCACTTTTTAAAGCGCCCTATCCATCTCCACTTTTTAAAGCGTCCTATCCATAGATGTCATGTTATGTCACAGTATATGTCATATGTTGTCATATGTTATGTCATATGTTGTGTCATATATTATGTAATATGGTATGGTTGATTAGTATATTTTACATGACCAGACGTTAGCCTTCTATCCACACAGACTTTCTGTAAAAGCGGTTATCCATACTGACGGCCATTGGCTACACATAACGAGTGATCGCTATGTTGGTAGCTCCATATTGAAGAGCTGAACTCAGAGGTTCTGCTAAGTTCCGAAGACATTGACTAGACGTGACACGGGGTCTGCACAAACTGTGCCGAAAAATAGCCGCGGCGACGATTTAATGGCGTACGATTAGCGTAATGGTAGAACACTTGTATTTCAGAGAACGGTATGGTGAAAGAATCCCTCTATTGGTACGGTTCAGTCCACCCAGCTGTAAATTGATACCTGGCATACGCATATGAACAAAAAAGAAACGCAAACTGTGGATTAGTATACAGAAGTCTCTAACAACTTCATTCATCGACATTAGTGGAACTACTTATGGGACAAACCTTGACTTAGTATACTGAAATGTCTAACAGCTTTATTTCCCGACATTAGTGTAACTACTATGGGACAAACCTCGTCTTAGTATACTGAACTGTCTAACAGCTTTATTCCCCGACAGTAGTGTAATTACTATGGGACAAACCTCGTCTTAGTATACTGAACTGTCTAACAGCTTTATTCCCCGACAGTAGTGTAACTACTATGGGACAAACCTTGTCCTAGTATACTGAAATCTCTAATATCTTCATTCATCGACATTTGTACCTAATGTGGGATCTATCGTTACTTTGCTTTACTGAAGTCAATTTATTTTTTCAAATACTCTTTATGTGGATAAATGTTCTTTAAACTGCTTGACGAACATTGAAACCAAGAAACTGGGACTTTGTTAGAAGAGCCCAAATGACTAGTGCTTGATACTGTTCACATCAACTAGGAACAATTATGTTGCTGGTTGTGAGGGAAAAAAATGGTAAAATCAGATCACTAAATGTATATTATACAGGAAATCGAAAGATTGGTAACTTCCTTTTTCATGGATAAAGACTTAAAGAAGAAGTAGAAAACGAAAATTTTAAAAGGGCGAAGAAGAAGAAGAAAAAGCAGATGGTGAAGAAGGAGAAAGAGAGAAAACCCGAAAAAACTCAGGAAGATGAAGATTAATTAGTAGACGAAGAACTAGAGAAAGAAGAACTAGTTTAAGAAGATACATAAGTAATAGAGAAGATGATAGAATAAGAAGGAAGAAAAAAGAAAGAAGAAGAAGGGGAAAAGGAAGATAAAGAGAAAGAAGGAAGATGGAAGATGAAAAAGAAGAACGAAGATGGAAGAATATGGAAAAGAATGAAAAGGAAAGAGGAAGAAAGGAAAAAGAGGGAGAGAAAAAAGAAAAGGAAGAAGGAAGAGAAAAAAAGAGGACGATTATGAAGAAGGAATAAGCAGAGGAAGAGAAATGAAGAAGAGGAAGAGGGAAGAAAAAGACAGAAGAGGAAACGGAAAAAGAAGAAGTAGAAAAAAAGGAAGTAGAATGAGAATGAGCGCAAAAAAGGAGAAGACATTGCAGAAGAAAAAATGGTAAAATAACAATAACAGCACGAATAATAAAAGGAAAACTGAAACACAGTTAAAGACATCACTATAACTCTACACATATATTAGAAAAGTCACGATGAATCAAAATATTTTATTGCCAGTAAAGTTCAAGTCTTCAGTAAATATACCTATTTATCTAAGCTTTTATAACTTTATTTTTGTTGGATGAGGCTAGTCGTCCCAACTACCAACCCTTACACAGGACATATGCAGTGTTACTATTCCTTACCCGCTTGTTTGGACCCCGTTAGTAGATTGGCGATATATTTTCTATTGAGAGTGACCAGGCCTCCCTTGAGAGACGATTGGACGGAATCACTCTCCGGAATTCAAAGTAAAATATCTCATTCAAAATTAGATTGAACTTTTATTACGTGCATTGAGCTTTTGTAAATCATACATGCATACATTGTTTTATTATTATTACAAATAAATCTGTTAAAAGTTAATAACTGTGATGTATTTTTGTAGTAGTTGCTTTTGAGCTTTCTTGTGCGGCCCTTGGCTTGAACATTTTTTTGTGTTGTGTGGCCTAAAGTGTGAAAAGGGTTGGACAAGACTGCTCTAGAGGATCACAACACGCACTGGTCTTCCGTGGTCCAAGACAGGGTCCGCTGGAGAGGAAATTGAGACCCGCAGCTAGGCTGAGGAATGGGCCATCATGAACAAGCTTTTCTATTTTATGTCATATTAAGAAATGATAAAGTACAATTTTTTTAATAAACAAACAAAAACAAAAACAAAACAAAACAAACAAAAAAAGACAAAATAGAGAACGGTAATTATCACGAAATAAAGTAGTTTGGGAAAATGAAAACGTGGTAGACACATAATGAAGCCGGATAAGATAAATTACTTAATTCTGATGTTACATCAACTTCCACCAAACGATTTCTGCGCATGCAAAAAAGCAGTTTAAGTTTTTGGATAAGTCAATGAGTGGTCTAAAACTGGCAGCCCACGGGATTGGTGCCAGCGAAGCCCATTTTGGTGGTAAGTAATGCAAAAGGTTGGACAATAACAGATATTATATAGCACACAAAAAATAAGAGATATTAATTTTGTTTCTTAAATATTAAAATTGTCTAAATAAAGAGAAAACTGTTTATTAAATCGGAGTTCACAATACATATATTGAAGAACGTGAGAATTGTAACAGAAGGTTGAAACTTTTTTAAAGAAATTAATACGGCGCAGCTAGCTGGACAACACAGCACCGTTGATGACAGTAGGGAATTTAGAGCACCAAAACCGAAGCCAAAATGCCGAAAAATATCATGAATACGCTGAACACCACTACTGCCTCTCCCCCCACCTCGTTTTTTGTCTATTTCTCTCTCTCTCTCTCTCTCCACCTCTCTTCTCTCTTTCTCTCTCTCTCTCTCTCTCTCAATTTCTCGCCTCTCAAACAACTAAAACAAAACACAAACCAAGTACTGCCCTTAAAGATTAAAGCAAGCAGGTAAAATCATGTCCCACAAAAAATCAAGAAGTCGACATCGTCAAAAATATTTTCAAATTTAAAAAAAACACAACTGCAGATCTAGACCAAGTATGTTATTCCCTCCCATATCTGTACCACACACTTTACTATCCCCACTCATATATGTACTAGACACTTTATTATTCCCACCCATATCTGTACTAGACACTTTATTATTCCCACCCATATCTGTACTAAACACTTTATTATTCCCACCCATATCTGTACTAAACACTTTATTATTCCCACCCATATCTGTACTAAACACTTTATTATTCCCACCCATATCTGTACTAAGCACTTTATTATTCCCACCCATATGTGTACTAGACACTTTATTATTCCCACCCATATCTGTACTAGACACTTTATTATTCTCACCCATATCTGTACTAGACACTTTATTATTCCCACCCATATCTATACCACACACTTTATTATCCCCACCCAATTCTGTACTAGACACTTTATTTTTCCCACTCATATCTGTACCACACACTTTATTATTCCCACTCATATCTGTACCACACACTTTATTATTCCCACTCATATCTGTACCACACACTTTATTATTCCCACTCATATCTGTACCACACACTTTATTATTCCCACTCATATCTGTACCACACGCTTTATTATTCCCACTCATATCTGTACCACACACTTTATTATTCCCACTCATATCTGTACCACACACTTTATTATTCCCACTCATATCTGTACTAGACACTTCATTATTCACACCCATATCTGTACTAGACACTTTATTATTTTCACTCATATCTGTACTAAACACTTTATTATTTTCACTCATATCTGTACTAAACACTTTATTATTCCCACTCATATCTGTACTAGACACTTCATTATTCCCACCCATATCCGTACTAGACACTTTATTATTCCCACTCATATATATACTATGGATATACTTGGATCAAGACTGATCTTTACTGAAACTTGTGTGTAAATAAAACAAAGAACAAAAGACAAAGTAGGCCATGTCATAGATAGCACAGGAAAAAATAATAAGTGAGAATAGCGAGGCATCTAATCTACTCAATCAGTACTTTGGCACAGTCTACACGAAAGATGACTGCTCCAAGATCCCAGAGATATATTTTACAAAGAGACATGGATGCAGAGGGATTGAGATCAATCTGTATTACAGAGGAGTGGTTTTAAAAAAAATGGAGGGGTTAAAAGTGGATAAATGTCCAGGTCAAGATGGTATTCATCGAAAATTGGAATTAGAGACCAATTAGCAAAACCATCTTATGTTCTCAAGCACTTACAAATAGGATTGTTCCAAGAGATTGGAAAGATGCAGGAGTAATCCCCTTGTTCAAAAAGGGTAAATAATCAGGTCCAGTAGATTATAGACCTGTGAGTTTAACGAGCATAGAATGTAAATTGTAAGAGTCAATAATCAAAGAAAACATTGTAATGCATTAAGACAAGTTTAATCTAATCAGAAATAGTCAGCATTGGTTTACTAGAGACAGATCGTGCTGAACGAATCTATTAGAATCCAAAACGACGTTACTAAAATGATAGATTATGGGGAGCCAGTGGATGTTATTTCTCTAGATTTTGCTAAGGCTTTGAAAGAGTACCTCATCAAAAATTATTTAGAAAGTTAAAATCACATGGAATAGGTGGGGAAGTTGCTAAATGGATTGAAAATTGGTTAGCGGGAAGAAGGCAGAGGGTGGGCATAAATAAGGAGTACTCTGAGTGGTGTCAAGTAAAGAGTGGAGTGCCACAGGGCTCAGTTTCCAAAATTTGCGGATGACCCAAAATTATGCAGTAGTGTCTCATCTAAAGCAGAAGTGGATATATTGAGATCAGATTTAGATAAAATTCGAGATTGTTCTGCGAGCTAGCAAATGGAGTTTAATGTAGATAAATGTACAGTAAACCACTTGGGTAAATCCAATATGGAACATAATTACAGAATGGGCGAGCACACAATTAGAATGATAGAAAAGAAAAGGGAACTAGGGGTTATAATAGATCATACAGGTAAAAGTGAGTGAGCAAGTTCAGTTAGCAGTGAAAAAGACAAATGCAATGTTAGGTATGACAAAAGGAAATATTAAACATAGGAGCAAGAAAGTGATAGTCAAACTGTATAAAGCATTAGTTAGACATAGATTGTAGTAATGTGTACAGGTGTGGAGTCCTTATCGTAGAGGCAATATAAACATGCTGGAAAGGATACAAAAAAGAGCGACAAAGCTGATAGTTGGATTCCAGATTTACAGCTATGAGGAAAGACTCAGCAAAATCGGTACAGTGTCTAGAAAAGAGAAGAATTTTAGGTTACGTAATACAGGCTTATAAGATAATCAAAGGAACGGATAAATTAGATTATAACAAATTTTTTTTCAAAATACAACCACCTACAAGAACAAGAGGGCATAGCTACAAATAAGCTAAAGAAAGGTCCAGATTCGATATTAGGAAAAACTTTTTTAGTCAGAGAGCGGTGAATGCTTGGAATGCATTGCCACAGGAAGTAATTAATGCATTTAAGAATAGATTGGATGAGCATAGTTTTTAAAGCAAGAAAATGTAAATGAAACTGGTTGTTTACAAAACCAGTATAAAGACGGTAAGTTAAGTTAAATTTTGTCCGTCCATTTCCGAATATCACATGGCGACCTTTTCAACTTTTGTCCCTGAGCGAGCGCCATGGACATCGCCGATTGCATACTCCATTGAATTGTTTCATATCGTCCTACAACTGGCGTTTGCCAGAAAGCTTTGATGTGGTCCAATATTCCAACAATAGTTGAAGAAGAGAATGGGAGACAGAACTCAAACTAAATGATTGCTCGTGGAGAGAGGCAGCAAGAACAGGGCCATACATGCTCCCGGGCTGCACCGACAGGAGCGAGGGGATTTCATTCATTCATTGATTGACTGATTGAATTGTTTGTCGGATTGTACTATGTACACGATTCCTCCCAGTATCTAAATCTAAGAGTCTGTCTGAAGTATCCAATCTCCATTGTCTGCTTTTTTCCCGCTACAACTCGGCAATTCAATGTCAATGTTTAGCATGTATATATGTAAACAGAGAAGGTTCATGTTTGCATTAATTTGATCTTAGTTCAATGCGACTTGTTTTTATCTGTCCACGGAGGTCTTAGTGAGATCAACTTTATTGTTGTTTATTCAGTCCTTTCTCTTTGTTCTTTTTTCGTTCCCTCTACTCCAGTTACGGATCTGAGATATTTGAATCTTTAATGATAGTATTTTGGTAGTAATAAAGACAAGAACTGAGGTACTGATAGAGATATCAAATTAACATTACAAGAGGGACAGCGGCTTTTATTGCTTTAGGATAGTTATGGAAATCAAAATAAATTAAGTCTGCTATATGAAACGATAATGTGAAGGCCGTCCTATTGTATGGCTCTGTGGCGTGGGGAACAAATAAATGTCCAACTAAAAAGGTTTCAGCTTTCCTCAACGCATTCGTCAAATTGAATAAAAATCTAGTTTTTTTCACAATATGCTAGCTCATTGTCCACCATTCGCATCCATAGATAGGAACCGACCATACGAAACCGTTAGTAAGTGAATTTGTTTGCTTATGGTGATATTTCTATTTTTCATTACATTTTGTTGTTTGCCCGTGGTTTCCAAAGAGGACATTTTTATCACATTATCACATGTCAATCCTATATTGGCCGTAGGTGGCTGATTAAACCAAGAGGACCACATTGTCATACGTCAATCCTAGAGTCGGTTCGTTAATGGCTGACCAAACCAAGAGGACCACATTGTCATACGTCAATCCTAGAGTCGGTTCGTTGATGGCTGATGAAACCAAGGGGACCACATTGTCATACGTCAATCCTAGAGTCGGTTCGTTGATGGCTGATCAAACCAAGAGGACCACATTGTCATATGTCAATCCTAGAGTCGGGTCGTTGATGGCTGATCAAACCAAGAGGACCACATTGTCATATGGCAATCCTAGAGACGGTTCGTTGATGGCTGATCAAACCAAGAGGACCATATTGTCATACGTCAATCCTAGAGTCGGTTCGTTGATGGCTGATTAAAACCAATCGAAAGCGTCTGTCACACTGAAGGCAGATAACCACTGTCTTACCGTCAGGCGGAGGCAACTCTTCTCTTGCCTTTCGTGCCGCTCGTCATCTTGCAGCTTATTGATTCTTGCCTGCTCCGTATGTGTCGTGCCAGAAGAGATTTGACTACGTCAGGCAGAGCGATCTGCAGCAATGTTCTCCCAACCACCAGGGTCAAAGTGGCAGTTCTTCAGTGAGGCTTTCAGTGTATCTTTGTAACGTTTTATTTGGCCACCGCTAGAACTTGCCTGACACAAGCTCGATATAGAATATTTTCTTTGGAAGCCGCTCATCTGACATTAGGAAATCATGTTCAGTCCATCTAAGATGTAAGTTGCACAGAGCTGTGTGTATGCTTGTCATGCCATCCCGCGAAAAAACTTCTACATCTGTAATATATTGCTATTGTTAGGGGGACGGCGTGGCCTAGTGGTTAAGTGGCACGGCTCACAACTCGAAGGTGCTGGGTTCGACCCCCATCACCGGCCGTTACCCCAGGGAAGCAAACCCTTAAAAAAACGCAGGAGGAAGCAGACCCTTACATAAAATGCATGCTGAAGTCGGATGCACTGGGCCGACAGGCGCAAAATAAAAACTACAGTGCAACGCACACAGCCATGGGGACTAGAGAAATAAGGCGAACGCAACACACAAAAAAATATATATATATTTGCTATTTTATGTTTAGCAGTTTTCTTAGGCAGCTCAGGAGTTGGTAGGTATAACGTCTGCCACATAAATCTTCAATTTGGTTACAAGTTTAATTTCTCTTCGGTCCCAAACTGAGGATCTTAGATTTCCAAATGCTTCACATGTTTTGGCTATTCTCGAGTCTACATCCTCATCAACATGGACTGCTCTGGAGAGTGTGCTGCCAAGGAATTCAAAGCGTTCTACCGACTTTAGTTTCTGAACATTAATATTGATAGATGGCTGACTGCACTGAGTTCTTGGACCGGGGTTGACCTCAGCATTTCAGTCTTGCTGGTAGAGACTGTGAGAGTTAACGCAAGCCGCTGCAAACATTTCAACAGTACATTGCATCTCATTCTCTGAATGGGCATTGAGAGCAGTCATCAGCAAAGAGAAGTTTACCAATTGTCTCAATTTGTACTCGGATTTTTGCCCGCAGTCTCCTGTGACTGAATAACTCACCGTCTATGCGATAGCGAACTTTGACTCATTACATTAGTTAACTTAGTGAAGGTTTCTTTGGGCATTGTAATCCTTTTCTTTATCTCTGTATTACATCTGTCATCTAATTTCAGTTATCACCATCATTTGGTCGATTAGTCCTGAAACTGATTGTAAGGTTGTTTGAGCATGTCTCTCCATGTGGCCCTATTATCTGGTTAATCAGTCCTTAGACTGGTTATAAGGTAGTCAAAGCATGTCTCTTCATTTGACTCTATCCTCTGAGATTATCTTCATTTCTTCATTAAATTTCGTACTTAAATCTCTGCATGTAAAGGCGAGTCTTGCCCTCTAGTATCTTCCGTAGAAGACTTTTATGTCTAATATTGTGACCCAGCCAACTCAACCGAAGTCAGTGTCATACCTAAATATTTTTTTTCTTCTGTTTATCAAAGAACACACTGGTATTTGTGTTTTCCAAGACACTACCATGCATATAGCTTTGTTAACACTCAAAGATAATCCTTTCATCTCACTTTTGTTGACTACTTTGTCTGGGATGATCTACAGATTTCTCTCTGACTCATCTGCATATCTCACTGTTGATATTTCATCAAATATCTTGGTTAAATCGACAAAAACATGGTAGACATCTTGTTGGTGTTCTTTGAACTTTTCGCAAAGCAGTTTAAAGTTAAAGATTTGTTTAGTGGTGCGCTACCGGGGCGAAAATCGGCTTTCACTTCCGCTATGATCTTCTCAGCTTTTTGTTGTAACATCCTCAGAATTATCTTGAGCTTTACTTCACATTTGTGATTGATTAGATTCATCACCATCATCATCTTCTATTCACTAGTATGGATAGATGCCGTGGGAACGTGAAGTTTTTTGTCATGTGCCAGCTTTGTCCCCGATGTTGATGTCTTTCCTTGTTTCATTCGATATTACTGGTCACATTCAGGGAAGGTAACCCACTGTTTCATTCGATATTACTGGTCACATTCAGGGAAGGTAACCCACTGTTTCATTCGATATTACTGGTCACATTCAGGGGAGGTAATCCACTGTTTCATTCGATATTACTGGTACCATTCAGGGGAGGTAACCCACTGTTTCATTCGATATTACTGGTCACATTCAGGGGAGGTAACCCACTGTTTCATTCGATATTACTGGTTACATTCAGGGGAGGTAACCCACTGTTTCATTCATAATTACTCGTCACATTCAGGGAAAATAACCCACTGTTTCATTCGATATTACTGGTCACATTCAAGGGAGGTAACCCCCTGTTTCATTCGATATTATTGGTCACATTCAGGGGAGGTAACCCCCTGTGTCATTCATATTACTGGTCACATTCAGGGCAGGTAACCCCCTGTTTCATTCGATATTACTGGTCACATTCAGGGGAGGTAACCCACTGTTTCATCCGATATTACTGGTCACATTCAGGGGAGGTAACCCACTGTTTCATTCAATATTACTTGTCACATTCAGGGGAGGTAAACCACTGTTTCATTCAATATTACTGGTCACATTCAGGGGAGGCAACCCACTGTTTCATTCGATATTACTGGTCACATTCAGGGGAGGTAACCCACTGTTTCATTCGATATTACTGGTCACATTCAGGGGAGGTAACCCACTGTTTCATTCGATATTACTGGTCGCATTCAGCGGAGGTAACCCACTGTTTCATTCGATATTACTGGTCACATTCAGGGGAGGTAACCCACTGTTTCATTCATAATTACTGGTCACATTCAGGGGAGATAACCCACTGTTTCATTCGATATTACTGGTCATTCAGGGGAGGTAACCCACTGTTTCATTCGATATTACTGGTCACATTCAGGAGAGGTAATCCACCGTTTCATTCATAATTACTGGTCACATTCAGGGAAGATAACCCACTGTTTCTTTCGATATTACTGGTCACATTCAGTGGAGGTAACCCACTGTTTCATTCGATATTACCACTCACATTCAGGGGAGGTAACCCACTGTTTCATTCGATATTACTCGTCACATTCAGGGAAGGTAATCCACTGTTTCATTGTTGGCGAAGATCTACTGGTGGATTGCTAGACCACTCACGGTTGTTCTTAACTAAGTTTAACTTAACGTAATGTCCTTATACTGGTCTAGAAGACTGCAGAGTCTGTATACAACCAGTTTCTCATTCCAGTCGTGTAGTTTCGTTACAAAGTGATCAGCGTTACATTGTTAAAGAAGAGGACGTCTTGGGCTAGTGGTTAAGTGGCACGGCTCACAAGTCGAAGGCGCTGGGTTCGATCCCTATCACAGCACCGGCCGTTACCCCGGGGAAGCAAACCCTTAGAAAATACAGGAGGAAGCAGACCCTTACATAAAATTAATGCTGGAGTCAGATGCACTGGGCTCACAGGTGCAAAATAAAAAACACAGTGCAACGCACACCGCCTTGTGGATTAGAGAAATTAGGCGAGGAAAAAAAATTGTTGAAGCTAACAAAGACTCTAAAGTTGGTATAGAGTGATAATCTGTTTCCATTTGGAGGTCCATTTCTCTATCTGCAACACCCCTTGTCTGCAATGGCCAGTACATATATTTAAGATGGTCCTACACATTTAATTTGTTTTACTTTGGAAAGTTGTAAATTCCTGCTAGCTCTAATCTCGTATAACTATCTTTTCGACTTCGTTTCTTTCAGTGGCACGGTCGGGCTATGATTGACGTGACTGTTGTAGATTTCTGAGCAATTTTGAGTTCATCTGTTTAGAATGCCTGCATTCGTCTTTAGTGTTGTTGTTATTGTTGTTGTTTGCGAATGCCCACGATGAGTAGGTTACTCTTTTGTGCGTCATGAAAAGGACGTTAAGTGGCGGGTTGCAGTAGTTTTCCTGACATCCCGAGCGTGCTGATCAAGGTGGACCGGGGTTTTCCAGGCGGTTGTGCTATGCTTCACTTCATCTGAGTGTCCCTCAGTACTCGAGGGAATCACGTTGATCACTCACCTTGTTAACCAGGCTGTCATGAAAACTGCCCGTTTCTAGGGAGGGCTACTAGGAAGCCGAGGTGAAGGTCTTAGCCAGGATGTTTTGACTGACCCTAACTATCACGACTGATCAGTATATTTTGCCTGGCCAGACGATACTTTCCATCGCTAACATTCGTCTTCAGATTGTTGCCACTAGTATTTTGGATCGTCTTAAATGTTAGCACAAGTTGTCTTCACAAGTTATACACCAGCTGTTAGGCTGCCTGTTTTGTCTTGTTTATTGTTGCACCTTCCAATCTTTTCGCATTGTTAATATGCTCTTCTATTTATCGCTTCTCGCATATATTGATTCTTGTGTTGATGCGTATGTGCAGTTTGGTCTTTTGTCTCTTAAGGTACCTTCTTTCATCACAAATGTTTGTTTTTCATCTGAAGCCTAGTTTCTTCTTTACTTTTTCAGAACCGTGTTGTCAAAAATCTATTTGATTCTGATCTAAACTTGTTGTCAATGTTTCCATTTCTATATCAGGTCTTTAAGTCTTTGCTGATTCAACTGGCAACAAACACGCACACATAGAATATATATTGGATCTTTGTCTGACTATGGTTAAACCATGTTACAATTGTCAGCGTGATTCGAAAGTTTAATATCCTGTAATCAATATATGACCTATGCCAGCCCCGGGAAACGTTCGTGTCTTGGATCTATTTATTTGTGATGAAAATCGCTTCTGGTTTTCGAGTGAATCTCATAACTTAACTAAGTCGCTGGAACGTGGATGCATTGTTAGTTCATGTAATAGAACAAGAATCACAAAGTGATTGTCATTTATATATAGACTGATTGAGTCCTGGGACTTGTTTGCAAGCTCAGAATTTTGTGGTATTTCGGTTTCTGGGATAAAGATGCTGAGCAGTGAAGAGCTGAAGCGGTCAGCGACGCAAAGTTGACTGCTAGCGTCAGGGTCAGAGAACCAGACTGAGCGGTGCAGAGCTGCAGTGGTCAGCAACCCAAAGCTGACTTCTGACGTCAAGGTCAGAGAACCAGAGCTGAGCGGTGCAGAGCTGCAGTGGTCAGCAACCCAAAGCTGACTGCTAGCGTCAGGGTCAGAGAACCAGAGTTGAGCGGTGCAGAGCTGCAGTGGTCAGCAACCCTAAGCTGACTGCTAGCGTCAGGGTCAGAGATCCAGAGCTGAGCTGTGCAGATCTGCAGTGGTCAGCAACCCAAAGCTGACTGCTAGCGTCAGGGTTAGAGAAATAGAGCTGAGCGGTGCAGAGCTGCAGTGGTCAGCAACCCAAAACTGACTGCTAGCGTCAGGGTCAGAGAACCAGAGTTGAGCGGTGCAGAGCTGCAGTGGTCACCAACCCAAAGCTGACTGCTAGCGTCAGGGTCAGAGAACCAGAGCTGAGCGGTGCAGAGCTGCAGTGGTCAGCAACCCAACGCTGACTGCTAGCGTCAGGCTCAGAGAACCAGAGCTGAGCGGTGCAGAGCTGCAGTGGTCAGCAACCCAAAGCTGACTGCTAGCGTCAGGGTCAGAGAACCAGAGCTGAGCGGTGCAGAGCTGCAGTGGTCAGCAACCCAAAGCTGACTGCTATCGTCAGGGTCAGAGAACCAGAGCTGAGCGGTGCAGAGCTGCAGGGGTCACCAACCCAAAGCTGACTGCTAGCGTCAGGGCCAGAGAACCAGAGCTGAGCGGTGCAGAGCTGCAGTGGTCAGCAACCCAACGCTGACTGCTAGCGTCAGGCTCAGAGAACCAGAGCTGAGCGGTGCAGAGCTGCAGTGGTCAGCAACCCAAAGCTGACTGCTAGCGTCAGGGTCAGAGAACCAGAGCTGAGCGGTGCAGAGCTGCAGTGGTCAGCAACCCAAAGCTGACTGCTATCGTCAGGGTCAGAGAACCAGAGCTGAGCGGTGCAGAGCTGCAGGGGTCACCAACCCAAAGCTGACTGCTAGCGTCAGGGCCAGAGAACCAGAGCTGAGCGGTGCAGAGCTGCAGTGGTCAGCAACCCAAAGCTGACTGCTAGCGTCAGGGTCAGAGAACCAGAGCTGAGCGGTGCAGAGCTGCAGTGGTCAGCAACCCAAAGCTGACTGCTAGCGTCAGGGTCAGAGAACCAGAGCTGCCAAGACCCTTCTACACCTCCATGCAGTGATCCTGTATAATAGGCTGCAATAGAGCAGACTGGCTAATTAGAAGGGATCAATGAGGGAAGGCTAACACGGTACTCAAAAATTCTTATTGAAGTCTGATGTCTCGGACTGACAGGTGCAAATATCGCAGTCAAGCTGTAAACTATCTCACAATTCATTCCGTTCTCTGGACAAAATCATGCTACTCGCAAAACACTTTACATATCTTGGTAGCAGGAGATTGAGAACAAACGAAGAAGAAGAATTAAATGTCTGCCTGCCATCTGCGACCATCTTTAACTCAGCATAAGTCTTCACCGCCAAGTCACTACATGTTTGTGTCATAAAGGTATTTCTTGGGATTCCTCTTCAATTCAGCAAAAGTATTCAACACCAAGTCACTACATTTTTGTGTCATAAAGGTATCTCTTGGTCTTCCTCTTCTCATCTTTCTTGTTTTCTGCGTTCCAAGACTTTCTTCACTGAACCCTTATGACGCAGTTTGAGGGTCATTCAATGTTTTTTGTTCTTTTGTTGCAGTTTTCTTACCTCTCCCACTTCCGACAACACCCTTTCCTCTGATGTCATCTCTGTCCAGTTTAATTTTTTTAATAATTTTGGACAAAACCACATTTTAAAAGCCTCCAAGTATTTCTTCTCTCTCGTTTTAATTGTCCATGTTTCATAACCTCACAACACCACAGACTACACATTATCACATTATCCTCGGCGTCAGTCTGATGCGAGGAGGCCAGCAATATTATGTATGCGCCCCTTTCTGTTGCAACGTTGTTCAATTGCGAGAGTCTAGGTCTTAGATCATTCTTTATCCCCCTCCCATATGTGGCCGATCGTGAACGTGTATAGGCATAGCGCCACCAAAATGTTGTTCTACGTGTCCACCTGTTGTCAGGCATACGTACCACATGTCCTGTTCAACCATGCCTACCATATGTCCAGTCCAACAATGCCTACCATATGTCCAGTCCAACCATGCCTACCATATGTCCAGTCCAACCATGCCCATCATATGTCCAGTCCAACCATGCCTACCATATGTCCAGTCCAACCATGCCTACCATATGTCTAGTCCAACCATGCTTACCATATGTCCAGTCCAACCATGTTTGCTGCCACAACGTCCCGGACAAAAGTTTGTTAAAGAATTTATTCGTTTCGAATCTTATCCCGTATCGAAATGTTTAGTACGTGCCGTTTCATTGCTCTCTAAGTAACTCTGAGCTTCTCAGCATCTGTTTGGCGCAAGGTACCATTTCCTCCAGTATCGTTTTCTCAAGACCACAGGCGTTTGACGTGCCCAAAGTATTTTAGTTTCCTTATAGGTTTCTTTATATGGAGCCGCGTAGCGCAGTGGTTATCGCTTTGGCTTTCCATCTGAATGGTCCTGGATTCATTCCCCAGTTGAGGCGGTAATGTTGTTTTTTTCAGACCGAAACGGATCATGGGTCGACCCAGCCTTAAATGGGTACCAGTTCAGTTCGGGAAGTAAATGCGGCGAGGGAGAGGCGATGGCTACCGACCTCATATAGTCGAGCCTTTGAAATGTGAGATCTCTAACACCTCACACTCCTACGGCAGTAATGCCATGGGTTACTTTACTTTACTCTATATGTAATATTGTTTACTAGCCAATTTTCTTTCATGCAGCTTTTTTAGAATTTCTGTGATTTTTTTCTCGCGTTATGCCCTGTTATTGTTAGCATTTTTCTGTAGCATTTTAGTTCGAAGGATTCATTTTGATTCATTAATGTGTGGGGTCTTGCATCCTCACTCTGCCAAAGTGCAAGCCATTTGGATCTTTATTTTTATTGATTGTTTTAGTGTTCTTTCATACGTATGTCAATTTAGTTAATCTCTGCAGTGGCATGGGTAATCTTCTTCTGACTTCTTCTCGGCAATCTTCATTGTTGCATTTACTTGAGGCGATATCTTCAAAACTTGTGACGTTTGAAGCTTATTGATTCCCTAAGATAACCATAGGTTTGCTTTTATCTTGGGAGTGCTCATTATTTTGATGTTTCTGTTGCTTAGATATATATTTTGTTCCTCTCTGTGTTGTTTAACCGACACGATCATCTGTTCCAACCTCGCAAGGCTCTCAGAAAGGACAGTTGTCTCTGTCTATCATCAGTCCACTTAAGTCGTTAGACGTCCTGGGGAGGTGCGACTTCCTTTTGTTTCATATTTTTTTGGCAGGTGAAAATCTACTGGTGACTTGTCAGGTCAATATCAGCATCTGTTAGCCCTTGGAATATACCATCGCCTATTTTTAGGACTGGTGGAGGTGGAAGCGTAAATTAGAGCAAGGTAGACCAGCATCCTGTCAGGCGCCGTCTAAGCCGCTCCGCTAACCACTTAACCAAGACCTGTTGTTATAGCCACACCGTCCCCTTTTTTGCGACATATTCTCTGTGAGGATGAGAAACCCTAGAATAATTTGAGTAGACTTTTAACTTGAATTTTTTCCGAGCAGCGGCCGTTAGGCCTACTCTTTGTGATTTCCAGCTGCTAAAGTATTTTTATCGTGTACGCCACTGTACACGGGTGTCTGATCTCACTACTCAGAGATCAGGGGAAATATTTACCGGATGATCAACGTGAAATAATCACGGTGTCTCCACCGGGATTTGAACACGTAACCTCAAGCAACCAGGTGAACACCTTACATCGAGACCACTGGGTATCTTAGTTTTTGTATTTCATTCCCACTGATCGTGAAGGTGCTAAATCATCCAACTCTCTGTTAATTTGTCTTTTCTAGTCATTTCAGCTTTAATGTTGATAGGGTAAGGGGAACAGTATAAATCCGCGTCTTACTCCTTTTTCCACCTCGAACCAGTCAAATGTCTTTCCAGCTATTCTGATCGATGCTTGTTGTTCTTAAAACAGCTTTTCCATAAGGGGAATCATGTTCTTTGGGAACTTCGCGTCTTGCATGATTCTCTGTAGCATTTCGTGTTGCACATAGTCAACAACTTTTCCATAAGGGGAATCACGTTCTTTGGGAACTTCGCGTCTTGCAGGATTCTCTATAGCATTTCGTGTTGCACATAGTCAACAACTTTTCCATAAGGGGAATCACGTTCTTTGGGAACTTCGCGTCTTGCATGATTCTCTATAGCATTTCGTGTTGCACATAGTCAACAGCTTTGGTGTAATCTATACAACAAATGTGGGTTGGTGTAATCTATAAAACAAATGTGGGCTGGTGTAATCTATAAAACAAATGTGGGTTGGTGTAATCTACAAAACAAATGTGGGTTGGTGTAATCTATAAAACAAATGTGGGTTGGTGTAATCTATAAAACAAATGTGTGTTGGTGTAATCTATAAAACAAATGTGTGTTGGTGTAATCTATAAAACAAATGTGTGTTGGTGTAATCTATACAACAAATGTGGGTTGGTGTAATCTATAAAACAAATGTGTGTTGGTGTAATCTATAAAACAAATGTGTGTTGGTGTAATCTATACAACAAATGTGGGTTGGTGTAATCTATAAAACAAATGTGTGTTGGTGTAATCTATACAACCAATGTGTGTTGGTGTAATCTATACAACAAATGTGTGTTGGTGTAATCTATAAAACATACGTGTAAGTCAACATTGTACTTTCTATACTTTTCAATAATATTTCACATGTTTTGGATCAAACATCTCGTGTCTCTGCCTATTTTAAAATCATGTTTATTTCCAAACCACTTCATGATGATCCTTAAAAGGTTGTTGTTTTTTTCTATTCGGACATTTAAGCGATAGTTCGCTAGTTAGTGATCGCTTCAGACCATCACTCCTTGTGAGTGGGCTATACACAGATCTTGTCTGTGCTCTTAATCATCTAGTGTTATGCCAGATCTTCTAGTACTTGGTGATATCAGCATAATAGTCATAATTGGTCTTATTTCTCCATCCTTCACTGTAAGCGACTTGATAATTTCCCCTGTATTCTAAAATAAGATCCAACGTGGGACGTTAAATATAAATCAATGACTATCTGATAGTAATCCGAGTCCAGATGTTTCAGTAATCAGCCGCCATTTTCGCTTCCAACGAAATATTCCATCCGATCCTGTAAATATTTACATAGTAACGGAAACGCTGCGTAGTTACTCAGGAAGAGGGGACGCTTCTCTGAAAAGCAGTCCGATAGGGAGAAATTATTATTTTGTGTGGTTAATGCGGAAGGGGGTGTGGGTCACAGCGCACGTTATTATATTATCTGAAACCAAGCAAAAAGAGGAAACAAACACAGACACGGACAAACCAGTGTTTCGTTTGATCGGGATGTTTCAGAATTATGTGCCAGAAATACGAAACGTTTACAGATAGCAAATAATATTGGGAAGGACGAAAAAGTAAAACAGATTTTCTGATTCTTTGTTTGTCATACCACTTAATCATCTCTTTCTTCACATCCCCTTGACGATGTATTATTCCTATTGTGTCTAGAGCTTTCTGTCAAACCTAGAAAGCTATTCCAAACTCAGCAGGCATTTGCCGTGTTTGAATGGCAGGCTGTGCGTTAGAATGAATTGAAGAGTTTCCGTCAAGCAAGGTTAGACTATACTGTCACCTGTTACTCGTACGATATGCTGTCAACGTGACAGGAACTTATTCCTGTTTCTGCAGCACACATGTCTGTCCACATCACCTCAATGCAAGCTTTGCCCTTTCTCATTGTATTTACATATTAATTCCTCACCTCAAAATAACGTATGCCCTTTCTCGTTGTATTTCTCTGTTAATTCACACATTCAAAATAACATACGGACTTTCTCGTTATATTTTTCTGCAAATTCACCAACTCAAAATAACATATGCCATTTCTCGTTGCATTTCTCTGTTAATTCATCAGCTCAAAAAAAATTATATGCGCCCTCATTATGTTTCGATATTCATTTGTAACCTCAAAGAAACCCCTGCCATTTAATTATGTCTTGTAAACTGTCTATCATGTTATCATTTTAACATATATAAACCAGTTTAACTTATATAAACCCTTTTAACTTATATAAACCATTTTAACTTATATAAACCATTTTAACTTATATAAACCATTTTAACTTATATAAACCATTTCCAATCAATTAATCTGGCGTGTTTATTTAATGAAAAAAAAAGTGTGCTTTTTTGGAAACGCTGTTTTGTTTACCTTGGGGACGTTCGCGCACTATTTCTGAGTAATTTTCGATGTTAATTAATAATCTTTATATCATGCGTAGCTTGATACTTTCTTTTCACGCTGATATGAAGGTCTCAGTTCTATACGATGAATCATCTTCAAACTCTTTCACCATCAAGAGTGGAGTGAAGCAGGTATGTGTGCTCGCACCGACCCTCTTTGGGATCTTCTTCTCCATTCTCCTATCCTACGCTTATGAAACATATGTGGACGGTGTTTATCTGCACACCAGGTCAGATGGGCGGCTGTTTAACCTGTCCCGACTCGGTGCGAGGACCAAGGTGAGGACGGTGCTCATTAGGGAGATGCTATTAGCAGTTCTAGTGACCAATAGTGAGGAGGCCTTACAGAGACTGAGAGACAGGTTCGCCGAGGTGTGCCAGCAGTTTGGGCTCACCATAAGCCTGGAAAAAACAAAAGGTCTGCGCACAGGGCATTACCACTACGCCCTCAATAAAGATTGATGGCGTCACTCTGGAGGTAGTTAACAGTTTCACTTATCTGGGGGTCTGCCATCAGCAACACTCTCTCGCTTGAGAAGGAGATAGACAGTAGGCTTGGCAGGGCAAGTACCGTCATGGCTCACCTGACGAAGAGAGTCTATGAAAACACTGAACTGTTTCACTACACCAAGGTCCGGGTCTATCAGACCTGCGTTCTCGACACTTTCGTGTAGAAGTGAGTCTTGGAGCACGCACACTAAGCAGGAGATGAACACCTTTCACGTGACGTGTCTACTGCATATATTAGGGGATTGGGTGGCAAGAGAGAGTGTCACATAATACGGTCTTACATAAAGCACACACTCACAGCATGCACTCGATATTGACAGGAGAGGCTGTCAAAGGATATCCTTTATAGACAGCTAGCCATTGGAGTTAGAAGAATCGGCCGTCCTACACTGCGATCCAAGGACATATGCAAGGGGGACATGAAGTTATGTGACATCCGATACAAGGGCTGGGAAGAAATTTCTCAGGATCAAGCTATCTGGAGACAGTCAGTTGGAGGGAGCATAGTGACTACTGACGATCGTAAAGGTCTTCAGGCTGCAGAGAAAAGAGAACGGCTGAAGAGATCAAGGAACAGCCAGGCAAGCCAGCCTCCTCAGTATGGTTGTACGATCTGTGGCAGGGACTGTCACTCACGGATCGTCCTTTACAGCCATAGCAGACAGTGTCGAAATACAGGAGACAGAGCTGGACAAAACTAGCAGGGCGCCACGCGCATGGTCTATAGAGACTGATTCGCCTATGATACTAAAATGCTGGTTATATGTCATTCCTACAAATATAGAATAATGTTTTACGTAAGTAGAATGCCTCAAATATTACCCCGACATGAACCTATAACACCAGAGAGCAGGTTTCGTTAACAGGAACAAGACTAAGTATAGGATTTATTGACCGTTTTGAAGAAATATTACATTGACCAGGAGTGGTGTCAGCTACCGCCACACAGAAGGCAAACGAACAAACAATGTATGCCTCCCCATCAATACGTTTTGCCTGAAATTTATACAGGCAGATCAGTGTGTGGTGTCAGGTAGATAAAAGCTATTCTTTTGTTTTGCTATTTCATCCTGTCGTCTCTGAGAAGCTGCGTTCACGAGTCTACCCTGGTTTGACTTTCGTACTCACACTTGGTTATTCGTAATATATTAGTGGAGGGCTTAGTTCCTACGTTTTACTAGACCTAGGCAAGGTCCAATTCTGGGGTGTCCAGCCTCCTGTCGTATTTAGGGTGTCCAGCCTCCTGTCGCATTTAGGGTGTCCAGGCTTCTGTCGTATTTGGGGTGTCCAGCCTCCTGCCAAATTTAAAAGTGTCCAACCTCATGTCGTATTTAGGATGTACAGTCTCCTGGCGTATTTGTGGTGTCCAGTCTTCCGGCGTATTTAGGGTGTCCAGCCTAATGCCCTATTTAGGATGTCCAGCCTCCTAGTGTATTTGGTTTGTCCAACGTCCTGGTGTATTTGGAGTGTACAACTTCCTGGCGTATTTTTCATTTAAGTATTGCTTGAAAAACTTTAGTGCAGAAAGATGTGTCAGTATGTCTGAATTAATCCAGGACAGAATGTTTTATTTCGTCGTCAGTGCTGAAATGCTAACCTGCCACAAATTCTTTTATAGTCTAAAACAGGTGGAAATAGTTTGAAGCGAGCTCTTATCTGTAAGATAGATGTGGCAATACCTCCCAGCTGAGAATCTGCAGATGGCACACAGTGTATGAGGTCCAGCTTTATCTTGCAAGAGCAGGACGCCCTTTATGATCTATTACCCGCTGACCGTTATGCACATCACTCAAAATGTGTATGTATTGTTCATTGTTGATAGTGGCACCACGGGGTAGGAAATCAACAATGAAGGATCCCAAGTCTGTCCCAGAAAACACTCCCCATCCCTTTACCTGCAGACGCAATTGTCC
Organism: Ariolimax columbianus; assembly: GCA_036924085.1. NCBI lineage: Eukaryota > Metazoa > Mollusca > Gastropoda > Stylommatophora > Arionidae > Ariolimax > Ariolimax columbianus. The sequence goes on from JAVGWX010000018.1 coordinate 21,818,700, forward strand.
CATGTTTTTGGGAGTGATTGTGCATGCTTCCGCTGCTTAGATGCTCGTTTCGATTCAGGAGTATAATGATGCGCCCAGGTTTCGTCACATGTAATGATGCGCCCAGGTTTCGTCACATGTAAAGATGCGCCCAGGTTTCGTCACATGTAAAGATGCGCCCAGGTTTCGTCACATGTAATGATGCGCCCAGGTTTCGTCACATGTAATGATGCGCCCAGATTTCGTCACATGTAATGATGCGCCCAGGTTTCGGCACATGTAATGAAGTGCCCAGGTTTCGGCACATGCAATGATGCGCCCAGGGTTTGTCACATGTAACGATGCTCCCAGATTTCGTCACATGTAATGATGCTCCCAGGTTTCGTCACATGTAACGATGCACCCAGGTTTCGTCACTTGTAACGATGCACCCAGGTTTCGTCACATGTAACGAAGTGATCTAAAAATGCATGCCCTTCCATGAAAACCGTTCCCCCAATTCAGTGCAGACGTGAACCCTTCTCTGCCGGTCAAAAGTGGAAGGCTGCCTTGGCACCCAACGTGTACTAACCTTCTGAAAATGCAAATGTTCATGGATAATAGTGTTCACCGTTCGCAGAGAAAAACTTGTCTCTTGTGCAATTTTCCGATAGGTTATGCGTCGATTTTTCAGGATAAGGCGTTCCACAATCTGAATATTCACAGGAATAACTTTGGTGGGTTGAGAGCCACCAAGGTCGGGATCATCACTCACTGATGTACAACCGACTCTAAAACTTTAAGACCATTCAAATATTTTACTATGGCTGAGTGTTTCATCACCGTATTGTAATTTCAATCTTCAGTAAATTTCTGCAATTTTCACGCCATCTTTCACAAGAGACTTCATCACAACAACACGCTGTTCCATGCAAGCACTAACAGTGTTATCCACCATTTTTTATTTATTTGTCACGTGACTGGCAAGTGGGCCACATAGTAGTAATAGGACACATGCGCCTGTAACTAATGATAATACTTCAAGCACGCTACAACCCATTCAGATAGGACTAGAACAAAAAGTCACGGTTTGATTTGAACACCTCTCGAAGAAAAATGGGGCACAACTCGAGGCAAGAAAAGTAGACGAAACTAGAAAAAAAATCGTCTAGAGTAAAATAAGGCAAAACGAAAAATAGTAAAGAAAATCAGTCATATTTGTTGGACATACTAAAAGATATCAAACGCTAGAGGTGCTTCCATTTTAATTTAGACAAGAAAATAAATGAAATCCAACATAAACATCTTCAAGTCCAATGTAAAATCCGTTGGACATTATTATGTTACTACGATACCCAAAGAACAACAAAAACTACAATAAAAAAGTACACTTTCTTCTCCTTCTTTTTCATCTTCCTCTTCCTCTTGGTTAATGCTGGGAATGCATTGTCACGGGAAGTAAAGGAGGCAAGTATAATGTTTGCATTTAAGAATAGATTGAATGCTCATAGCTTTTAAATCAAGGAAATGTAAACGAAATTGGATGTATACAGACTCAGCATATTCTTCTAAACCAATATAACGACGTTAAGTTAGTTAAGTTAAGATCTTCTTCTTCTTGTTCTTATTCCTCGGCGTTCGTTTTAAAGAATGATGTAGTCACGATGTATTGCAATATATAGCGAAGCTGCAATATCTGCGTATTTCGACCCAACAAATTTGATTTAACCTACCTTTTTTTTTTTTTTTTTTTTTTTTTTTTTTTTTTTTTTTTTTTTTTTTTTGTTTTACCAGATGTGACTTCCTATTGCATCCATATTCTCGCAACCATATTACACAACCACATCCTGTTTCGGCTGTCGCGGCTTGGAAATAGTGTCTTGGTCAGCTCTGATTTAAGCAGCCATCTACTCATATCTGTCTGATGTCAGTTCATCCATTACGCTACCTCTTCAACCGTGTAAAGATTTTCCTAAATGGGTGCCTGCGTCGATAAGAGAGACTGAAATTGAATGCTAAGATCACTAGTGTAGATCGGCTGGAAAGAACCAGAGAAATGCTAGTGGATCACCACCTAGGATGAACGTTGGTGATGTTGGACAGGGCACACATTAAGTAAACCAGTTGATATCATTACAAAACAATCTGTGTTCTGGAATCCCCCAAACAGAAGAGGTTACTGTTGTTGCTAATGTCACTCGTGTAAGTTACTCTTTAAGATTTTCTCTGGTGACAGGTTACAGTGGCTCTCATCATATCCCGGGGCTACTTGAGAAGGTGGATCGAAGTCCTACTGGCTGTAAGGCAATGTATGGTTCTTCAGTTAGCTCACCGCTGTGGGCATCATAGTGCCGATCCATACATAGTTAGCATGTTATAAAAGAGGTATGTTTGGAAGTTAGATGGAGGTATGATCAAAATGTTCCACCTGATCCTGATTAACATAGTCTGATCAGTATGTCTCACCAGAACCTGATTAATATAGTCTGATCAGTATGTCTCACCTGAACCTGATTAATATAGTCTGATCAGTATGTCTCACCTGAACCTGATTAATATAGTCTGATCAGTATGTCTCACCTGAACCTGATTAATATAGTCTAATCAGTATGTCTCACCAGAACCTGATTAATATAGTCTGATCAGTATGTCTCACCAGAACCTGATTAATATAGTCTGATCAGTATGTCTCACCTAACCTGATTAATATAGTCTGATCAGTATGTCTCACCAGAACCTGATTAATATAGATGATCAGTATGTCTCACCTGAACCTGATTAATATAGTCTGATCAGTATGTCTCAAATGAACCTGATTAACATAGTCTGATCAGTATGTTCCACCTGGCCCTGATTAACATAGTCTGATCAGTTATGTTCCATCTGACCAGACGTTAGTCTCCTCTTCTCAATAGAAAGAGGTAGACATACAAAACAAACAAAGCTGGAACAGACGAACCGGGATAGTAGAACTTGACAAGAATCTGTTGTGGATCTGTATTCCACAGGGAGTTGAATGGTTGCGAATGATTGATTGCAAAGACACTTCACTTTACTGAAAACCTTACTAGAAGAAAAAAAAAATTAAAAGTAAATGTGTTACATGAAGATTACGCTGTATGGGAGAATGATATCCAGATTTGCCTAACAAAAACCTGCCGTATTGCACCTTGAAGATAAGAGACAGAGGACGTTGGAGATCCATTGCAGATGACCTTTGATTTTGTGATAGCAACTGATCTCATCAGATCAGCTAACCTCCAATGTGGAAATGGCACCTGGTCTGATCTGATCTATATGCACTATCGCCCAGTTTAGTTGGACCAATGTTCACGGGAAGGGAACTCCGGCTGTTCCTGGCCGGTTAATGATAAGCTTGCAGACGTGCCCTTGACTAATTGTTCCTGTCACTCGTGATTTCCTTACAAATTCTGCTGTTGACTACGTCATCTTATTATCGACCCTGATCTCTTTATTATGTCGAATTTATTCACACCAACGTCAATCACTTCCTTGACCTATCAGTGCTCATTTTCTCCTCTTACATTCACCTTTCTCTTTTGCTATTTACCGCCTTTCTCTATCTCTCCCTCCCTCCCTCTCCCTCTTTCTCTCTCTCTCTATCTCTCTCTCTCTCTCTCTCTCTCTCTCTCTCTCTCTCTCTCTCTTTAAGCCTATGCATACGCAAATGACTACTTTCATACTTTTAGCATGTTGTAAGAAGCGATTTACAGTGCGATGTTATCGATCTGTGACGGAAGACTCCAACAACAAATGGCGTTCCGTCAACGGATTAGTGGGACTAGAGGGAATAGAGGGAATAGGCTAGTCTACATATACTTTAGTTGGTTGGTTGGTTGGTTGGTTGGTTGGTAATGCCCACAATGGATTGGTAACCCTTTTGTGCGCCCTGGAGAGGAATGAACTTGTGGCAGATTGTAAAAGTTGTCCTGACATCCCGAGCGTGCTGATGAAGTGGACCGGGGTCCCCCAGACGATTGTACAATGCTTAGAGTATTCTGCGTGTCGCTCACTACTACGGAGATCACGTGGAACCTCACCTTGTTAGCCAGACTGTTGTCCTCGACGAGGTCAGGTGAGGGTTTTGGCCAGTATATTTCTCCTGACCCTATCTAACATTCTCTGATCAGTGTGTTTATTCTGACCCTGGCTAACATTCTCTGATCAGTGTGTTTTGCCTGACCCTGGCTAACATTCTCTGATCAGTGTGTTTTGCCTGACCCTGGCTAACATTCTCTGATCAGTGTGTTTTGCCTGACCCTGGCTAACATTCTCTGATCAGTGTGTTTTGTCTGACCCTGGCTAACATTCTCTGATAAGTGTGTTTTGGCTGACCCTGGCTAACATTCTCTGATCAGTGTGTTTTGTCTGACCCTGGCTAACATTCTCTGATAAGTGTGTTTTGCCTGACCCTGGCTAACATTCTCTGATCAGCGTGTTTTGCCTGACCCTGGCAAACATTCTCTGATCAGCGTGTTTTGCCTGACCCTGGCTAACATTCTCTGATCAGTGTGTTTTGCCTGACCCTGGCTAACATTCTCTGATCAGTGTGTTTTGTCTGACCCTGGCTAACATTCTCTGATCAGTGTATTTTGCCTGACCATGGCTAACATTCTCTGATCAGTGTGTGTTGCCTGACCCTGGCTAACATTCTCTGATCAGTGTGTTTTGTCTGACCCTGGCTAACATTCTCTGATCAGTGTGTTTTGCCTTACCATGGCTAACATTATCTGATCAGTGTGTGTTGCCTGACCCTGGCTAACATTCTCTGATCAGTGTGTTTTGTCTGACCCTGGCTAACATTCTCTGATCAGTGTATTTTGCCTGACCCTGGCTAACATTCTCTGATTAGCGTGTTTTGTCTGACCCTGGCTAACATTCTCTGATCAGTGTGTTTTGTCTGACCCTGGCTAACATTCTCTGATCAGTGTGTTTTGCCTGACCCTGGCTAACATTCTCTGATCAGTGTGTTTTGCCTGACCCTGGCTAAAATTCTCTGATCAGTGTGTTTTGCCTGACCCTGGCTAACATTCTCTGATCAGTGTGTTTTGTCTGACCCTAGCTAACATTCTCTGATCAGTGTGTTTTGTCTGACCCTAGCTAACATTCTCTGATCAGTGTGTTTTGTCTGACCCTAGCTAACATTCTCTGATCATTGTGTTTTGCCTGACCCTGGCTAACATTCTCTGATCAGTGTGTTTTGCCTGACCCTGGCTAACATTCTCTGATCAGTGTGTTTTGTCTGACCCTGGCTAACATTCTCTGATCAGTGTATTTTGTCTGACCCTGGCTAACATTCTCTGATCAGTGTGTTTTGCCTGACCCTGGCTAACATTCTCTGATCAGTGTGATTTGCCTGACCCTGGCTAACATTCTATGATCAGTGTGTTTTGTCTGACCCAGACTAACATTCTCTGATCAGTGTGTTTTGTCTGACCCTAACTAACATTCTCTGATCAGTGTGTTTTGCCTGACCCTGGCTAACATTCTCTGATCAGTGTGTTTTGCCTGACCCTGGCTAACATTCTCTGATCAGTGTGTTTTGTCTGACCCTGGCTAACATTCTCTGACCAGTGTATTTTGTCTGACCCTGGCTAACATTCTCTGATCAGTGTGTTTTGCCTGACCCTGGCTAACATTCTCTGATCAGTGTGATTTGCCTGACCCTGGCTAACATTCTCTGATCAGTGTGTTTTGTCTGACCCAGACTAACATTCTCTGATCAGTGTGTTTTGATGACCCAGACTAACATTCTCTGATCAGTGTGTTTTGCCTGACCAGGACGTTAGCTTCATTATCCCCGACAACTAACAATTTACTTTCGCAATTTCGAGTTAAATTTCAATAGGACATACAAGCATTAAATAAAGATATTGAATAAAAAGCATAAGTATTTCTCACTATCTGAGTCTCTTGTTCTTTTCTTCTTCTGCGCTCGTTCTCAATCTCCCGCTACCAAGACCTGAACGTTCTCAATCTCTCGATACCAAGCCCTGAACGTTCTCAATATCCCGCTACCAAGACCTGAACGTTCTCAATCTCCCGATACCAAGCCCTGAACGTTCTCAATATCCCTCTACCAAGACCTGAACGTTCTCAATCTCCCGATACCAAGCCCTGAACGTTCTCAATATCCCGCTACCAAGACCTGAATGTTCTCAATCTCCCGATACCAAGCCCTGAACGTTCTCAATATCCCGCTACCAAGACCTGAACGTTCTCAATCTCCCGATACCAAGCCCTGAACGTTCTCAATATCCCGCTACCAAGACCTGAACGTTCTCAATCTCCCGATACCAAACCCTGAACGTTCTCAATATCCCGCTACCAAGACCTGAACGTTCTCAATCTCCCGCTACCAAGCCATGAACGTTCTCAATCTCCCGCTACCAAGCCCTGAACGTTCTCAATTTCCCGCTACCAAGCCCTGAACTTTCTCAATCTCCCGCTACCAAGCCCTGAACGTTCTCAATCTCCTGCTACCAAGCCCTGAACTTTCTTAATCTCCCGCTACCAAGCCCTGAACGTTCTCAACGTTGGTCTGCTACCAAGTGATGCCTTTCCTTCTTCGCATATTGCTCAAACATTCAAGCACACCGAAACGTCTGCTATATCTGCATGACGCCATTAGCGCTCTTAACAGAAGACCAGTTTCTTTTTTGATGATAAAGTTGCATTGTTCTTTTTAGATGATTTGTCCATTATTGTTTTAGTGTATGCAACTTCAAGTATCTTCATGACTAGGTACTCGATCCCATGCCCAACATAGCTTAGTCGCCTCTGACGACATGCCTGGTAGTTTTTAGTGTTACTTTACTTGCTTCCCCTTTAGGACTCCGATAACACTCGGACGATGCATATGTATGGTATGTGTATACATGTGTTGGTAGATGTATACACGTGAGGTGCACATGATGTGTGTGTATGCGTATATATATACTTTAGGTAACAGATGCTAGGGGTCGTATGAACTTGCGCAGCTCAGACAGAAAATTGCGTCCGTTCTCACAGAGTGTACAATAAAAGAACAGTGTGTTGTTGTGTTGTTGTTTTTTTTTATAATGAGGGGGTTGTAAAAGAACTTTCTGCAAAGGACATTTATAAGGTAATGCTTCCTGTTTACGGTGAAAAGTATTTGGCGCGCAAAGCTGTGCTTAACTGGGTCGATACTTTTTCTTAAGGACTCTCAAAAGTTGCTGATGATGCTCGACCTGGGCGTCCAGTTCAGACTGCTACTAAATCATTTCTGCGGCGAGTTGGGGAGACGACTCGAGCTGACATGCGAGTAATGAAAGACAGTGTACTCACTGCAACAAGGTGTTCGCATGGTGTAGTCAACATCGTAATGCATGATCCCACTTGGCAGGAGACGTTCCGCGAATGAAGTAGAGGCTGAACGTGAAGCGAAAATATAACTAAGAAAACAGAACAGGCTTTTACACTGCAGGAACTGGTCCACGGATTAGGAGATTGGATAAGGCGATTGGATAAGTGCAAAAATGCTTATGGAAGTTATGTTAAGAAAGGCTGTTGTTGTTGAATGCCCACAAAGAGTAACTTTACTCTCGTGTAAGTCGATCCCCAACGTCGTTAGTCAGTCTGCCATAAAACAACCTGTTTGCAAAGAAAACTCCGTGGAAGTGCCATGATCTTGGTTGGTATGTGCTGGCTAACCCTGACTAACATGGTCTTGGTTGGTATGTGCTGGCTAACCCTGACTAACATGGTCTTGGTTGGTATGTGCTGGCTTACCCTGACTAACATGGTCTTGGTTGGTATGTGCTGGCTTACCCTGACTAACATGGTCTTGGTTGGTATGTGCTGGCTAACCCTGACTAACATGGTCTTAGTTGGTATGTGCTGCCTAACCCTGACTAACATGGTCTTGGTTGGTATGTGCTGGCTAACCCTGACAGACATGGTCTTGGTTGGTATGTGCTGGCTAACCCTGACTAACATGGTCTTGGTTCGTATATGCTGGCTAACCCTGACTAACATGGTCTTGGTTGGCATGTGCTGGCTAACCCTGACTAACATGGTCTTGGTTGGCATGTGCTGGCTGACCCTGACTAACATGGTCTTGGTTGGCATGTGCTGGCTAACCCTGACTAACATGGTCTTGGTTGGTATGTTCTGGCTAACCCTGACTAACATGGTCTTAGTTGGTATGTGCTGGCTAACCCTGACTAACATGGTCTTGGTTGGTATGGGCTGGCTAACCCTGACTAACATGGTCTTGGTTGGTATGTGCTGGCTAACCCTGACTAACATGGTTCTGGTTGGTATGTGATGCCTAACCCTGACTAACATGGTCTTGGTTGGTATGTGCTGGTTAACCCTGACTAACATGGTCTTGGTTGTATGTGCTGGCTAACTCTGACTAACATGGTCTTGGTTGGTATGTGATGCCTAATCCTGACTAACATGGTCTTGGTTGGTATGTGCTGCCTAACCCTGACTAACAAAGTTTGATCAGTATGTGCTGCATAACCCTGACTAACATAGTTTGATCAGTATGTTTTGCCTGACCCTACTAACATAGTTTGATTAGTATGTTTTGTCTGACCCTGACTAACATATTCTGATTAGTATGTTCTGTCTGGCCCTGAATAACATATTCTGATTAGTATGTTCTGTCTGGTCCTGACTAACATATTCTGATTAGTATGTTCTATCTGGCCCTGACTAACATATTCTGATTAGTATGTTCTATCTGGCCCTGACTAACATATTCTGATTGGTATGTTCTATCTGGCCCTGACTAACATATTCTGATTAGTATGTTCTATCTGGCCCTGACTAACATAGTCTCATTAGTTTGTTCTATCTGGCCCTGACTAAAATAGTGTCATTAGTATGTTCTATCTGGCCCTGATTAACATAGTCTGATTAGTATGTTCTATCTGGCCCTGATTAACATAGTCTGATTAGTATTTCTCACCCGACTCTGACTAACATGGTCTGATTAATATGCCTCACCTGGCCCATACTAACATAGTCTGATAAGAATGTTTCACCTGCCAATGACTAACATAGTCTAATCAGCATTTTTCACCTGACTAACATAGTCTAATCAGTATGTTTCACCTGACTAACATAGTTTAATCGTATGTTTCACCTGACTAACATAGTCTAATCAATATGTTTCACCTGACTAACATAGTCTAATCAGTATGTTTCACCTGACTAACATAGTCTAATCAGTATGTTTCACCTGACTAACATAGTCTAATCAGTATGTTTCACCTGACTTATATAGTCTAATCAGTATGTTTCACCTGACTAACATAGTCTAATCAGTATGTTTCACCTGACTAGAGTCTCCTCTCCCCATGTTCTTAAATAAGGGACAATGTAACTATAATATTACAAGTTTTTCAAGTTCGAATCTCATTTATTTTGCATTTGCCCTCTGTGACCTATTTACTGACTTGTGCTCTTGGATGTTTGTGTATATTTGTAAGTATATATATATATATAATCGTGCTGGATTAAAATCAGTTGGAATAAGTGGAGCGCTGCAGATGTAACGTACAGAATTGGAAAGGCAAGAGGGGAATTACTAACGCTAAACAACATATGGATGTCCAGAGAAATTATGATTCACACCAAATTTAGAATATTTAACATCAGTGTCATGTCGGTGCTGCTGTATGGAGCGGAGACATTGAGAACGATCAAGGCCATACAACAAAGACTCCAGTCCTTCATTAACAGATGTCTACGAGGGATAATGGGCATAAAGTGGCAGGACATGGTGAGAAATAAAGACTTATGACAAAGGAGCCAACAAAAGCCACTGCTACAACAAATTAAGCGAAGAAAATGGGGCTGAATAGGACATACGCTGCGGGAGGCACTGTCCAACATAACCAGACAGTCTCTTACTTGGGATCCTCAAGCAAAGAGGGAGAGAGAGAAGAAGACCCAAAAATACGCGGAGAAGAGAATGTTAGAGGCAACTATCAGCTGATGTCCTTTTATGCTGGCCAGATGTTGTCAATGGCCGATTCACCAAGAGGAGCGACGGGTTTTGAATGATTGATTGATCGAGGGGTTGATCGATTGATTGATTGATATATTTTTAAAAACTGAAGATAGGTGGCACTGACGAATGCACCTGTGGTACAAGGAAAATGACCGCTGAACACCTGCTACAAAAAAAGAGAAAGAGAGAGAAAGAAAGAGGAAGTAGAGAAAGAGAGAGAAAGAAAGAGGAAGAGAAAGAAAGAGATAGAGAGAGAGAATGAGAGAGAGAGACAGATAGAGACAGAGAGAAAAAGAGAGAAAGAAAGAGGAAGAGAGAAAGAGAAAGAGAGAGAACGAAAGAAAGACAGAGAGCAAGAGAGAGAGAGAGGAAGAGAGATGACTAAAAGAAATGGAATTATATACAAACAAAAGCCAGTATGTGGAAAAAAATGCATCGCAGATTATAATAATATATTTATCGAATCATGAGAGCAATCACGGTGGTTGCGTATGTCTGTGTGTGTGTGTGTGTGAGTGTGTGTCTGTGTGTGAGTTTGTGTCTGTGTGTGAGTGTGTCTGTGTGTGTGTGTGTGTGTGTGTGTGAGTGTGTGTCTGTGTGTGAGTTTGTGTCTGTGTGTGAGTGTGTCTGTGTGTGTGTGTGTGTGTGTGTGTGAGTGTGTGTCTGTGTGTGAGTGTGTGTGGGAGGGATAGAAGGATGTAGGGAGAGAGGGAGTGAACCATGGATTTAGAACATGTTATGATATATTAGAAGAGATGAAACTGAAGGAAAAAATATGTTGCAGACATTACTGGTGCATCAATATTTGAGTCAGAAGGAAGGAGAGAGTCAGAGAGATAGAGAGGGGGCAGAGGATATAACCGAATAAATATGGTGAGATTATATGTTGTTTGTGGTGCGATAGAGAGATGCAATATATCACTGACAAGATAGTGTCATCTTTTGATTCAGATGAAAAAGAGACAGAGCGGGAGAAAGAGAGAGAGAGAAAGAAAGAGAGAAAGAGTAAAGATATAAGCGAACGCCATAATTATATATTAGAATTAGTGAGACAGAAAATGGAAAGATGTCAATATAGTTTCTTCATTTGGGTGAGAAGGAATGCGAGAAAGAGAGGAAACAAGAGACAGAAGGGAGGGGAAGGAGAGAGTGATAGAGAGAAGATATAAATGGACCACATAATTATATATTAGTTGTGAGACGGAGGATGGAAAAAATATCAATTTATTCATTTGAGTGAAAAGTAATGGAGGGGGGAGAGAAAGAGAAAATGAGAGAGGGAGAGAAAGAGAGAGAGAAGGAGAGAGAAAGAAAGAGAAGAAATTAAATAAACGGGCGATATAATTATATTTAAAAAAAACTGTGATGCGAGATAGAAATATGTCGAAAGAAGTAAGGAAGTAATCAAAATTAGGAAAAAGGAAACGAAGAAGAACAAAACTAAGAAGAAGAAGAAGAAGAAGAAGAAGAAGAAGAAGAAGAAGAAGAAGAAGAAGAGGAAGAAGAAGAAGAAGACGGAGAAAGAGAAGAAGAAGAAGCGGAAGTGGCAGAAGAAGAAGAAGCAGAAGAAGAAGAAGAAGAAGAAGACGGTATTTTCAAATAAGTGAGGTCAAGGTTTGTCCCATAGTAGTTAGACTGTCGGGGAAAGAAGTTGTTAGAGACTTCAGTATACTAAGTCAAGGTTTGTCCCATAGTAGTTACACTACAGCCAGGGAATGAAGTTGTTAGAGACTTCAGTATACTAAGTCAAGGTTTGTCCCATAGTAGATAAACTACTGTCAGGGTATGAAGTTGTTAAAGACCAGTATACTATACAACAGTTCGTATGAGATATGCTGGCTAGTGCATTTCCTCTCTGGCTTTTACTTTCCTAGTCATATGCCAGGTGCCCATTTACAGCTTCGACGACTGGAGCGTGACGGTTGGGGGAGTTGGTCCTTGCCCCTTTCCTGTGAAAGGCATATGTGTTACCCCTTCGCTAATCAGACGCTCGCATATTCAAATAACCTTTCCTAAAAGGTCGACACGTTAAACGGGAGACCAAGGTAGATACGGATGTGGCTGGCAACTTCAATTGTGTCAAAAATATTGCCTTAAACCCGCACTACACATTCGTTATTCGCTAATTAAGTTGGAGTCCGGATGTAGTGTTTGGCCGATGCTCCAAGGGCGCTAAGGGCATATTATTATTTATAAGTGGGATTAAAATATTAGAATATACAATCAAGTAGGAAACTTCAAGCAGATGAAAAGTGAAGAACGGAAGGGATGTCTGCTTTGTCTGAACTGCTGTCTCTCTCTCACTCTTTCTCTGTATCTCCCTCTCCCTCTATCTCTCCATCTTTCTCTCCATTTCTCCTACCCCTCTCTTCCTCTCTCTTCTCTCTCTCCCTCTCCCCCTTCTCTCACGCCCTCTCTCCTTCTCTCTCCCTCCCTCTCTCTCTCTCTCTCTTCCACTCTCTCTTTCTGCAGAGCGAATTTATCTTGCAATCGATAGAGCAGACAATGCCAGGAATATCAGTCGATGGACACAACACAAACAATTTACGTTGCGCTGATGACCATGTGCTGAAAGCGCAATATGAGTCTGACTTGCAAGAAATTGTCAACACAGTAAATCTTTAATATGAGTGAGACTTCCAAGAAATGTTCAGCACAGTAGATCTTCAATATGAGTCCGACTTGCAAGAAATGGTCAACACAGTAAATCTTTAATATGAGTGAGACTTCCAAGAAATGTTCAGCACAGTAGATCTTCAATATGAGTCCGACTTGCAAGAAATGGTCAACACAGTAAATCTTTAATATGAGTGAGACTTCCAAGAAATGTTCAGCACAGTAGATCTTCAATATGAGTCCGACTTGCAAGAAATGGTCAACACAGTAAATCTTTAATATGAGTGAGACTTCCAAGAAATGTTCAGCACAGTAGATCTTCAAAGCAAAAAATACTTCAGCTTAAATCAAAAGAAATCAGAAGTAATGTTTGTAACTAAGAAATACAAATCACCAAAATTCTGTATCAAGGTAAACGAGACGAAACTAAAACAGGTGCACACATTTCAATACTTGAGTATCCATATAAGATCAGAGATACACTTATGAAATATAGAACAGAATCATCATCATCATCTTTGCCAAAACTCCAGCCTCCACCACACTCATACCCAGGTATTCCCGGATGTCTTGGTACCATTGTCTACCCCTGCCTCTTTTGCCTGGCACCACATTTTCCATCACTGTTCTATCAAGACCGTTTTCTGGCCATAATGGAATTGATAAACCAGTTCTCCTCTATGCTCAACTCTTGCCGAATGTCTACATTTGTCTTTTTCTCCGTCCAGGGTATTCTGAGGATCTTTCTGTAACATTTTGACTCGAAGGATTCGATTCTTTGTCTATAAGCTGTCACAGGAAAAACACAGGCTCTCACGACTTTTACTTTTGTCGTTTTGTTGGTGCTCTGCCATAATTTCTTCAGGCTATTCAGCCTCTGCATTGCTATGATTATTGTTCTTCTGATTTCATTCGATAGGTCGCCAGTTTTGTCAATTCTGAAGCCCAGATATTCAAAATGCGTGACCTTATCTATTTCCTCACCACGTACTGTAAATTTATGTTGACATTGTGTTTTGTCGGTGGTCATTATCTTTGTTTTGTTTATGTTTATAAACAAGTTTTGATCTTTACTGTGTCCATTTACGGCTGAAAGTAGCTGCTGTAATCTTTCTGCACGTCTTGATAGTATCACTGTGTTTTCTGTGTATTGTAACTCTGGAATCTTGTAACCGACAATCGTAAATGTATCAAAACTTTCAATGTTCTCGTCTTCTCTAACATTTCTCATTTCACATACCGCATAGATGTTATATAGATAAGGTGAGAGGAAACATTCCTGTCTTACTCCCTTTTGTACTGCGAACCAATCTGATGTTTGCCCAGATACTTGTACAGCGGCTCGTTGATCTTGATATAATGTTTCAATGAGATGTAGAATGGGCACAGGAAAGCCCATTTCCTTCATGATGTTCCACATATGTTGATGTGTTACCGCATCGAAGGCCTTGGTGTAATCAATAAAACATGTTTACATATCTACATTAAACTCTAAATTTTTCGTAGATATTCCCCATATTGAATATGTGGTCTCTGGTCTTTTTCTAAAACCTGCTTGGACCAGATTCAAATCGTTTTGCTATCCTTATTAGGATCCGCAAGAGTATCATGATTAGCGCGAAAGTTTTGTAGTTTGTGTACAGCTTTGGATTACCTTTTTTGCTTGTATTAGCTTTATTTTAATAACATCACATCCTAAGCACTCTCTTTTTCAGGCTTTTAATTACCGAGTGTGCTTCTTCCAATGTTGGTTCATGTTCTTTCCCATCCTTCGGTAGGATTGCAACTGAGCGCTTTGTGCTATCTCCATACATGATTCTGCAGTACTCTCTCCATCTATTCAGTACGTCTTTGGTTTCTGTTAATGTGTTTTATTTGTTATTGTTGACATGTGGAGCCGGACAGAATTCCCTTGTCAGTGTTCTTATCGCCTTAAATGCAGATCTCTCCCTCCCTTGTTGCTGTAGATTTTCGATGTCATTACAAGTGTCCACTATGTATCTTTTTTTATCTTTTCTTATTTCTCTTCTAACTTTTCTTGCGAAGTTTATATATGGTGTGTTGGTCCCATGACTTCCCATTTGTTTTAATTGTTTCCTTTCTTCAATTAGTTTCAGTGTTTCATCTCATATAAAACTGTGTCTCTTGTGCGACATCCTGTGAATCATTTCGTTTGCTGTCAAGATTAAAATATCCCTTGCGTGTGATGTCAACCCTTTAGATGTCGTCTCTTCATGTACCGCAAGCAACGCCTCAAATTTGTTTTATACTTTGTTGTTGTATTCAGTCGGAATTGCTGTCACATCGAATCGTATTGGCCGGAAATCTTTGTTAATCCTACGAAATATTGTCTTGAAAATTCACAGTAATTCGTGACCCGTATCGTTGTCCGTCCTGGCAGCGTTTTTGTTACCAGCACATTTGACCTCCATTTGTGTTGTACTAGGATGTAATTTATTTGATTTCTGCTTTTACCATCATTGGAGGTCCACGTGCCTAGCCTTTTTGGTTGTTGCTTAAATAAGGTTTAAATGGGACTAAAAACAAATCTAAGAATAGGTACCTGGAACATCAGGTGCAAATACCAGGGAAAGTTGTTTATGATTGGACAGGAGATGGAAACAACCAGGATAGATGTTCTGGGAGTCTCTGAACACAGATGGGTCGGTCAAGGGCTCTGTATCAGCACCTCAGGAGAAAGATGTATATATTCTGATATGGACAAGGGTGGAAAAAGCGGGGTCGGCTTCATCCTGTCAAAGAAGACGGCACCTTCACCTCTCAGTTAATTAATTAATAGCTGTCCATAGTTGTCGATAAGGGTCGCCGACATCATCCTTGTCACAGATTTCCCTGTTGGGTGTGGGTGCGCATGTGGCTGAACAGGCCAATGCGGGCACGAAAACATCTGCTGCATAACGAATACACGAGGTCTGTGGAGGGTGATGGTGTTTCCGATGTTCGTGATTTCCGGGTCTCGCGTCAGCTCTGAGATTTCACAACAAGGTCGTCTTCGCCGATAGCTACACCCGCTTTGACTGCGATTCTCCAGTCAGATCTGTTTTGCGCAAGACATTCCCAAGTGTCGATGTCTATCTGGCAACTTTTCAGTGAGTCCCTCAGACCGTCTTTAAAACGTTTCTTTGGGCGCCCTTTCTCGCGCCATCCCTCTCTCAGCTCGCCGTAGAGAAGCTTCTTTGGCAGCCGCTCATCTGACATACGGTCGAGGCGTCCGACCCACCCTAGTTGTGCTTTTTCTAACAGTGCATATATGCTGGGCATGTTAGCCCTCGAGAGAACCTCGAGGTCAGTGACACGATTTTGCCATCAAATGTGGAATATTCGCCTTAGGCAACCTGTGTGGAAGTTGTTTAACCTCCTTGCATGTCCAGAGTGTACAGTCCAGCTTTCGCAGGCGTATAGTAGGGTTGGAATGATGGTTGCACGGTAGGCTTCTCAGTTACAATCCAGTTAACGACCAAATAATTGTAATCAGACTAAAGATGAAGAAAATAAATGTTAGAATAATTCAAGTTTATGCACCAACATCAGCAGCCGATGATTGCGAAATGGAAGATTTATATGACACTTTACAAGAAACAATGGGAAAAGTAGAAAAAAAATACATCTTGATCCTCACTGGCGATTTAAATGCGAAAGTCGGAGAGGAAAGAGCCGAAGAAGAGAGAACACAGCACTGATGGGTTGAACCATCTGTAACAACGTTGATTATCTGACTAAAACTAAACTAAATTAAAACAAATAATTAAGAATGAACCTTCATTCGCTGACTAACTTCGATAGGTTTCATCCCTTCACTGGGTCTTTTTGTGTGCACGCCATTTGTGAGAGGGAAGGGAAAACGGACATTTTTATACGACAGTTATGGCGTCCTTCATCTCGTCTGCACCGTGATGCCACTGTTATAGTTCTTGTCCTCGCTACTGCCATCTTGCACGACAATGACACGGTCTATCAACTTATCACAATGACACGGTCTATCAACTTATCACAATGACACGGTCTATCAACTTATCACAATGACACGGTCTATCAACTTATCACAATTCAAAGGTTTGTTATTTGAGGTCCCTCTCTTGTCTGTGTGTATGTATGTACGTGTGTGTGTGTGTGTGTCTGTGCATGTATGTACGTGTGTGTGTGTGTGTGCATGTATGTACGTGTGTGTGTGTGTGCATGTATGTACGTGTGTGTGCATGTATGTACGTGTGTGTGTGCATGTATGTACGTGTGTGTGTGTGCATGTATGTACGTGTGTGTGTGTGTACATGTATGTACGTGTGTGTGTGTGCATGTATGTACGTGTGTGCGTGTGCGTGTATGTACGTGTGTGTGTGTGTGCATGTATGTACGTGTGTGTGTGCATGTATGTACGCGTGTGTGTGTGTGCATGTATGTACGTGTGTGTGTGCATGTATGTACGTGTGTGTGTGTGCATGTATGTACGTGTGTGTGTGTATGCATGTATGTACGTGTGTCTGTGTGCATGTATGTACCTGTGTGTGTGCATGTATGTACGTGTGTGTGTACATGTATGTACGTGTATGTGTGTGTGCATGTATGTACGTGTGTGTGTGTGTGCATGTATGTACCTGTGTGTGTGTGTGCATGTATGTACCTGTGTGTGTGTGCATGTATGTACGTGTATGTGTGTGTGCATGTATGTATGTGTGTGTGTGCATGTATGTACGTGTGTGTGTGTGCATGTATGTACCTGTGTGTGTGTGTGTGCATGTATGTACCTGTGTGTGTGTGCATGTATGTACGTGTATGTGTGTGTGCATGTATGTATGTGTGTGTGTGTGTGCATGTATGTACGTGTGTGTGTGTGCATGTATGTACGTGTGTGTGTGTGCATGTATGTACGTGTGTGTGTGTGCATGTATGTATGTGTGTGTGTGTGTGCATGTATGTACGTGTGTGTGTGCATGTATGTACGCGTGTGTATGTGTGTGCATGTATGTACGTGTGTGTGTGCATGTATGCACGTGTGTGTGTGTGCATGTATGTACGTGTGTGTGTGTGTGTGTGCATGTATGTACGTGTGTGTGTGCGCGTGCATGTATGTACGTGTGTGTGTATGCATGTATGTACGTGTATGTATATATAGTCTACAAGTGGCTGTGGTCGAGAGGTACGGCACTCGTCACGCAAAACAAAAAACGGAAATGGTGGTCGATTAACTCGGCAAGTTTCAAGCGACCCCTGATCTCAAGGCAGATGGGACCAGAGTGCATGTATGCTGAGTTACCTTATATTTTCTTTATATAATTTTACCTTATATTTTACCTCTACTTTGTTTGTTGTCCATCTTTTATGTTGGATTTCGCTGCAATGAAAAACAAAATATTCTGAGATGAATATGTTTCACCTGTACGGGGGCCGCTGTGGTCGAGAGATAAGAAACTCGCCACCCAGAGGCGATGAACGGAACCAGTGGGCAATCTCAAATATGAATGAAGCTTGTTCTCTTTACAACAAACTCACCCCCGCGAATCTTTCCTCTTTATTCCGCCTATGTCTTCCGCTCACAATACGCAGATCGCTGCGCCACTCAACCCGTCCGTCTCTTCCCACCTCAACCCTCCCGTCTCTTCTAACCAGCACGTCCAGAGCTTCCCCCATCAAACCACCCATCTCTTATCCTACTCATCCCACTCATCTTTTACTCCAAACCCCTCTTCTATCTATCAGTGACCTTCGCCCATCATTCCTTATATCAGACCGTCCATGCTCGCGTCCAAAAACTTCCCTCTTTCCCTCCTCAAGCAAGGCTATATCAACCCCTCCCCTTCTTCCTCTCTTTCAGCCCATCTTCTAAGATATACATTTCATTAATCGAGCCATATAGCTCACACTAAACCCAGTTCTGTACGCAAAGTCGACCTTGGTATTACAATGAATCTTCCTTGAACTAACGCAGAACTCTGTCCTAAATAATTGGGCAATTCTTGTTTCATTTTTTTTTAAACAAAATGTCTTACATTTGAGTCTGGAATCGAAGATCCAGCATGGATGGACTGACTTCAGCCAGCGACATATAGCTGACTGCTTGCATCTGGATCTAACAAAATCTAACAAAAACCCTATTCTGTTTTAAAGAATCGGCCCTGAAAACAGGCTGCACTAGTGTAATCTGGCTAAGCGAACAGGGATCGCAACGGAAAGGCACACCCTGTACCAAAAAATGCCAGCTGAAATCGGATGTGTCCAGTCCGACATGGGATGTTTCAATGTAACAATTATTTTCTTTAGTTTTTCTAAACTTTTTCTGCGTCCAAGGCACTTGCAAAACTAACGAGGCGCATTTCCAGGAGAACTCTGTGTGAAAGAGACGGAAATAGGGTAACTACGACACTGACTGCGTGTCGATAGAGGCGATTAAACGTGCAGTAGATAGCTGTCTAGCTCCCTAACTCCTGGTATTGCCCACTCACCCATGTAAAAAGGTATTGCCCATTAACCAATGAAAAAGGTATTGCCCACTCACCCATGAATAAAGGTATTGCCCATTCACCCATGAAAAAAGGTATTGCCCACTCACCAATGAAAAACGGTATTGCCCACTCAGCTATGAAAAAAGGTATTGCCCTTTCACCCATTAAAAAAAGTATTGCAAATTCACCCATTAAAAATGTATTGCCCACTCAGCTATAAAAAAGGCATTGCCCATTCACTCAGGAAGAAAGGTATTGCCCATTCACCCATGATAAAAGGTATTGCCCATTCACCCATGAAAAAAGGTATTGCCCATTCACCCATGAAAAAAGGTATTGCCCATTCACCCATGAAAAAAGGTATTGCCCATTCACCCATTAAAAAAGGTATTGCCCATTGCAAGCGATGATGGCCACACCATCAGATGTGTTTAGTCTTAATAATGTGATGTGCGCTGTTTTGGGATTATAGTGAGGAAGTAACTTCGCTGGTCATCAATCTCACTCTCTTTTCAGTGGCAAGACTATTGGTCGAGACGACTGAAGGTAATTTGGGAAGCAGACGCTATGGTTTTACCTCTCGTGAGACCAGAGGCCGCTTGAAACTTCTGGGATTCGATCGCCCACCGATTCCGTTTCCATTCATCACTGTGACTACATCGAAATCCCAATACATCCATATATCCATCAATCCATCCATCCATCCATCCATACATCCATCCATCCATACATACATACATACATTCATACATACATACATACATACATACATACATACATACATACATACATAAATATATATATACCCACACAGCAAACACAATACACACGTACGGGCGGTAATGCAGTCGTGCGGCGTGCAGGCACGAACCCATGTCCGCACGCACGCACACGTGTATACGCGCGCAACGGAGCGCATACACACACAGGCAGAAGGACAGACAGATGGAGAGACAGACAGACGGCGTTATATCTTGACGGTTTAACATATTCACAGTTTAACATCCTGACGGTTTGCTATTTTGACAGTTTAACACACTGGCGGTTTAACATTTTGACAGACAAACGGACAGACTGCGTTACATATTAAAGGTTTAACATCTTGACAGTTTAACACATTGATGGTTAAACATCTTGGTGGATTAACATTTTGACAGATTAACATCTTGTCAGTTTAACGTCTTGATGGTTTAACATCTTGACGGTTTAACATCTTGATGTTTTAACATCTTGTCAGTTTAACATCTTGATAGTTTAACAACTTCTCAGTTTAACATCTTGACGGTTTAACAACTTGTCAGTTTAACATCTTGGCGGTTTAACATCTTGATGTTTATCATCTTGTCAGTTTAACATCTTGATGGTTTAACAACTTGACATATTAACATCTTGATGGTTTAATGTCTTGACGGTTTAACATCTTGAAAATTTAACATATTCACAGTTTAACATATGTACAGTTTAACATATTGACGGTTTAACATCTTGACAATCTAACATTTTGACATTTTGACATCTTGATGGTTTAACATTTTGGCGGTTTAACATATTGCCCCTTTAATATGTTGACAGTTTAACATCTTGGCAGCTTAACATCCCAACGGCTTAACATATTGACCGGTTAACATCTTGACATGTAGGAAAGTAAACAACAGAATTCATATGGCACAAGGCAAAGGTATTTCCAGATCAAACATGGCTGTCATGTATGAAATTTTGGTGACTTCATTGTGGTAGTCAGTCAACGTTCTGTATTCCTTACACTTTCATTGATGAACCGATGAACAAGACTACAAAGTTAGGAACTCATACGTCAGTGCGGGATCAAGACGCTGAGCAGCGCATGAGCTGCAGTGGTCAGCGACCCATAGCTGACTGCTATCGTTAGGGCCAGCGAACCAGAGCTGCCAAGACCCTTCTGCACCTCCACGCGGTGATCCTGGATAACAGGCTGCAGCAGGGCAGACTGGCTAAGGAGAAGGGATCGAAGAGGGAATGCTAACCCGGTACTAAAAAAATGCTTGCTAAAGTCGGATGTGTTGGACCGAAAGGTGCAAATATCGCAGTCAAGCTGTAAACTACGACACAACGCATTCCGTTCTTTAGACTACATTCTGCTACTTAAGCCCTTTCAGGGTTTGGTAGCGGGAGATTGAGAACGAACGAAGAAAAATAAGAAGAAGAAGATACGTCAGTGCAATAGAGACCGGCAACCGAGAGAATGACGCAGGAGTATGTATGGCCAGTGAGCTTCGGAAATGATCACTATCTACACCTTTAGGCATTTTGGAGATACAAAAAGATATTATTTACGCAGAGCTGACCACGGGAATGTGTAAAAAATGTAGACCTTTCCTACACTACAAAGATGTTTGCAAGCGAGGCCTGAAGACGTTGGATATGAACACCTGCAACCGGGAGGAGCTTGCCAAAGACAGGCCAGGTTGAGCGCAGGCTTTGTGTGTTAGTTTGCAGGCAGGGGAAGACAGTATGCATCAAGATGCAGACTACAAACGTTTGCTGAGAAAGCAGCAACTGACTGTCCCGTCTCTGGCGTGAAGTCCATTGTCTCTCGAGACTGACATGATGCCAGTCAATGAATCAGGCATTTTCTTAGATGGATTAAGCACATATGTCACTGATAGTATTGCCGTTTCATCGATTCTTAACAGGGGAGAGAAAATCGGCTTTTTGTTTAGGTGGTAGAATTATTCTTCTTCACGCTCGTCCTAAAAATTAATGTTGTGACAATGTGTCATGGTTTACAGGGAGGCTGCGATATCTGCGCCTTTGGCCCGACACATTCGATTTCAGCTGGTATTATTGGCTACCGGGTTTGCCTTCCCACTGCCATCCCTATTAGCTGACTACACTATTGTTTGTGTGTGTGTGTGTCTCTGTGTGTGTCTGTGTGTGTGTCTGTGTGTGTATGTGTGTGTCTGTGTCTGTGTGTGTGTGTCTGCGTGTCTGTGTGTGTGTCTGTGTGTGTCTGTGTGTGTGTCTGTGTGTGTGTCTATGTGTATGTGTGTGTGTCTGTGTGTGTATGTGTGTGTCTGTGTGTGCCTGTGTGTGTCTTGTGTGTGTATGTGTGTGTGTCTGTGTGTATGTGTGTCTCTGTGTATGTGTGTCTGTGTGGTGTGTGTATGTCTGTGTGTGTGTCTGTGTGGGTATGTGTGTGTCTGTGTGGGTATGTGTGTGTCTGTGTGGGTATGTGTGTGTCTGTGTGTGTGTGTGGGTGGGTATGTGTGTTTCTGTGTGTGTGTGTGTTTCTGTGTCTTTGTGTGTATGTCTGTGTGTTGTGTCTATATGTCTGTGTGTGTGTGCGTGAGAGTGTGTGCGTGAGCGTGTGTGTGTATGTGTGTGTGTCCAGAGACATATATTCATTAAGAGGGGCCAGAAGCATTGAAGAAATTAATTTATATTCCCCGCCCCAAAAAAGGCAACCTGAAGCTGTGCACGAACTATCGAACTATCGCGCTGATCAGCCACGCTAGCAAGATACTCTTGCGAATCCTATTAAGAAAGACAGAGAAAAGGTTTGAATCTGAAGTTCACGTAGTCCAGGCAGGTTTCAGGAAAGACAGAGGGACCCAGGACCACATATTCAATTTAAGAAATATCTATGAAAAATGTAAAGAGTTTAATGAAGACATGTACACATGTTTCATTCATTACACTAACGCCTTCGACAGAGTAAAAAATTAAAATCTGTAGAGAATCATGAAGGAAATGGGGTTTCCTTTGCATATAGTCCATCTCATTGAAACATTATACCAAGATCAACAAGCCGCTATCCGAGTATCTGGGCAAACATCGAATTGGTTTACAGGACAAAAGGGTGTCCGGCAGGGATGTATCCTTTCACCTTATCTGTACAACATATATGCGGAATGTATAATGAGAAATGTTCGAGGAGATGTGAACATTGAAAGTGTCAACCCATTTACGAATTGGGGGTACGAGATTCCAGAGTTACGATAAGCAGATGACACAGTGATACTATCAAGAAGTGCAGAAGGGCTAGAGCAGCTACTTTCAGCCGTTAATGGACATAGTAAAGATAAAAACCTGTTCATAAACATAAATAAAACAAAGATAATGACCACCGACAAAACACAATGTCAGCATAAATTTACAGTGGGTGGTGAGGAAATAGATCAGGTCACACATTTTGAATATCTGGGCTCCAGAATTGACAAAAATGGCGACTTCTGGAAAGAAATCAGAAGAAGACTAGCTATGGCAATGCAGAGACTGAGCAGCCTGAAGAAATTATGGCAGGGCACCAACAAAATGGTAAAAGTAAAAGTCTTGAGAGCCTGTGATTTTCCTGTGGCAGCTTATGGTTGTGAATCATGGACGATTACCAAAACTTATAGACAAAGAACCGAATCCTTCGAGTCAAAATGTTACAGAAAGATCCTCAGAATACCCTGGACAGAGAAAAAAACAAATGTAGACATTCGGCAAGAGTTGAGCATGGAGAAGAACTGGTTTATCAATTCCATTTTGGCTAGAAAATGCAAATAGTTTGGTCAAATCAAGAGACAAAACGGTCTAAAGAGAACGGTGGTGGAATGTATGGTGCCAGGCAAAAGAGGAAAGGGTGGACCAAGAAAACGATGGCACCAAGATATCCAGGAATGCCTGAGTATGACTGGCGAAGGCTGGTGTTTTGGCAAGGGAACGAGTTTCTTTCAGACAGACTATGATGAGAGCGACGTTCTACGAGGGAACGAGTTTCTTTCAGACACACTGTGATGGGAGCGACGTTCTACAAAGGACATGCTACATGATGAGGATGATGACGATGATGTTGTTGTTGTTATTGTGTGTATATTAGTTTTTGAGATACAAGAAGATGAATGTGATAGTGGTGAAAAATAGCACAAACATATATACTCATCCGCTGGCGGCGTCTCCAGGTTGGAAAAAAACAAATCGCTGAAAAACGTACTAATACCACTATCGATGTTTACGGTAATGGCTGCGTTCTGTCACTTAGGCTATAAATGTAATTATTGTATCTACATAAACAAACTAAATAGATTTACTTCAGAAAAAGATTTTGCAGAAACTCCCCAATTCTCAATAATGGACGAATCTATCAATTGAAGCGAAAAACTGAAGAAATCTTTTACAAAAACTAAAACAATTTTAAAAAATCGCCATTGTTTTCGTTTAATATACAAGACGGAAGTTGGAACTCTCTACAATCAGAAGAGTCTTACGTTCAACCGTATCTATGACATTTACCCGGTAGTTTATATGCAATAAATCGATGACCCTAAAGCTGGATGCATGCAGCGCCAGTTGAACGGAGCCAAATCGTCGTAATTTGACGCCGTCGGACTGGAAATATAAATTTATGCCAACTCTCTGTTACCAGTGCCAATTTAACTTTAACATAAATCTTTAGAGAAAAAGATCACGACATGTGAGATGAGGTGCCTCCGGAAAACAACGTAGCTAGGAGAGACAGAATGCGCAATGAAGATGTGAGAAGGATAGTTGAATCAAGACCCTGTACTGAATATATTGATGAGGTGATAATCAAACCGTTCGGCCACCTAATGAGAATGCAACTTGACCAACTACCCATGTGCGCCTACATTTCAGCGGACTTAATAGTTGTCCATCACAAGTGATGAAGACCACTCTCTTTGTTCAGCCGTGTGGACAGTCGTATCTCTTGCTGTGTCCGCTGAAATGGCTGACTTGCGCGGTGATTTGGATTAAAGTGAGGAAGAAACTGCGCCTTTTGTCAACCTCACTCACAGAGCCTAAGCTACCTTTTGCCAGTGGCAAGACATTCATCGAGACGACTGGAGATAGCATAGGATGCAGATTTTGCCTCAGGGTTACCACCGAAGCCTTTCCGTAAACATGTAACCCGCAGGGTAGAAAGGTGGGAAGGCATCTAACGCAGTATGTCGTGCCTTTTCGATAACCACAAGAGGTCGTATGGACAACACTCAGTGTGTGAGTGACTCTGGCATCTCTCCCCAGCTGTATTCAGCTCATCATAGTAGCATCTAAAATTCCCACACGCCATATTCGTGAAGGTGAACCGGCAGAACTAACCCGTGAAATACGACACAGGTATAAGCGTAGCGCCATTCAGCCGGCGTCCAGACCAGGATAAACGGATGGAAGAAATCACAAAAAAAGAACGAAATAACAAGTCCAGACGGAAACCAACTCCACGTTTCCGTGAACACAAGTGTAAGTCGTCGACTAGTGTGAATTCCAGGCAAACCCGTGGTCTGGCTGCATCCATATTGATCCAAAACAGTAGAGAAATGTAGACTCGCAGCCAGTTATGGTGCCATCTTTGCCAGATTTCAGCGGACACAGCAAGAGAAAAGACTGTTCACACGGCTGGACACAGCAAGAGAAAAGACTGTCCACACGGCTGGACACAGCAAGAGAAAAGACTGTCCACACGGCTGGACACAGCAAGAGAAAAGACTGTCCACACGGCTGGACACAGCAAGAGAAAGGACTGTCCACACGGCTGGACACAGCAAGAGAAAAGACTGTCCACACGGCTGGACACAGCAAGAGAAAGGACTGTCCACACGGCTGGACACAGCAAGAGAAAAGACTGTCCACACGGCTGGACACAGCAGGAGAAAGGACTGTCCACACGGCTGGACACAGCAAGAGAAAAGACTGTCCACACGGCTGGACACAGCAAGAGAAAAAACTGTCCACACGGCTGAACAAAGAGAGTGGTCTTCATCACTTGTGATGAACGAACATCATGTATACATATTACATATAATCTATTTTTCTATGCAGTCTATTTGCTTGTATGTCTAACAGTGATATGTGCATACATTTAATAACAAGAAACACTGTGTGTAAATTTAGTAGAGAATACGAAGTAGATATGCTAAAGAATATAGAAGATCATTTGCAACATTAAAAACATAACGCCCAAAAGACAAGAGGCAACAGGTTAGACAGGCACGAACTTGGAAAAATTAGTCAAGATTGATGCATGGATCAGCGGTTAGAATTTCTCATACGGTCTTTGCCTATCACCTACACACGCATGCAATACTCACTCACGCCGCTTTTCATGTTTTCCAGACAGGCTTATGTGAAAATTGCTTTCAGAAAAATTGGCGTTTCCTACAAATTACATTATTAACCAGCAATTTTCTATAATCTGGTTACAATTGTTTATACCGTGTTAGCCGTAGTGTAATATTCTTTATCCATAACAATTCGTCATTTATTGTTTTGTCTGTGAGATTCCTAGGTTTAAATTCCGTAGCTGTTTTGTTTTTTTTTGGTCGCTAACATTGTGATTATAGAACGCTTATACGAATTTGCAGTTTATCAAATGCCGCAGTAGTTACATTGAAATGTGTGAATGTGTGAATGGCAGGGAGGGGATGGGGGAGTGAGGGGGTGAGGGAGGGGTTGAGTGAGTGAAGGGCTGAGGGGGTGAGGGAGTGGGTGAATGATGGGGGGAAGAAGTGGATGGGTGACTGTGGGGGTGAGAGAGTGGGTGAGTGATGGGCGGGGGGAGTGGATGGGTGACTGTGGGGGTGAGGGAGTGGGTGAGTGATGGGGGGGGGGAGTGGATGGGTGACTGTGGGGGTGAGGGAGTGGGTGAGTGAGGGGGGGGAGTGGATGGGTGACTGTGGGGGTGAGGGAGTGGGTGAGTGATGGGGGGAGTGGATGGGTGACTGTGGGGGTGAGGGAGTGGGTGAGTGATGGGGGAGGGAGTGGGTGAGTGAGGGGGGAGTGGATGGGTGAGTGATGGGGGGAGGGAGTGGGTGATTGATGGGGGGAGTGGATGGGTGACTGTGGGGGTGAGGGAGTGGGTGAGTGATGGGGGGAGGGAGTGGGTGAGTGAGGGGGGGAGTGGATGGGTGAGTGATGGGGGGAGGGAGTGGGTGATTGATGGGGGGAGTGGATGGGTGACTGTGGGGGTGAGGGAGTGGGTGAGTGATTGGGGGAGGGAGTGGGTGAGTGATGGGGGGGAGTGGATGGGTGACTGTGGGGGTGAGGGAGTGGGTGAGTGATGGGGGGAGTGGATGGGTGACTGTGGGGGTGAGGGAGTGGGTGAGTGATGGGGGGAGGGAGTGGGTGAGTGATGGGGGAGTGGATGGGTGAGTGATTGGGGGGAGGGAGTGGGTGAGTGATTGGGGGGGGGAGTGGATGGGTGACTGTGGGGTGAGGGAGTGGGTGAGGGATGGGGGGAGTGGATGGGTGACTGTGGGGTGAGGGAGTGGGTGAGTGATGGGGGGAGTGGATGGGTGAGTGATGGGGGGGGGTGTGGATGGGTGACCGTGGGGGTGAGAGAGTGGGTGAGTAAGTGAGGAGGTGAGGGAGTGGGGGACTGTTTGGGGGGGAGGAGTGGATGAGTGTTCGGGAGAAGGGAGTGGATGGGTTAGTGAGGGGATGATGGAGTGGGTGAGGGATGGGGGGGAGTGGATGGGTGACTGTGGGGGTGAGAGAGTGGGTGAGTAAGTGAGGGGGTGAGGGAGTGGGTGACTGTTCGGGGGGGGGGAAGGAGTGGATGAGTGTTTGGGAGAAGGGAGTGGATGGGTTAGTGAGGGGATGATGGAGTGGGTGAGGGATGGGGGGGGAGTGGATGGGTGACTGTGGGGGTGAGAGAGTGGGTGAGTAAGTGAGGGGGTGAGGGAGTGGGTTACTGTTCGGGAGGAGGGAGTGGGTGAGTGTTCGGGAGGAGGGAGTGGATGGGTGAGTGAGGGGGTGATGGATGGGGTGAGGGATGGGGGGAGGAAGTGGATGGGTGAGTGAGGAGTGAGGGTTTGAGTGAGTAGTGAGTGAGTGAGGGAGTGGGTGGGTGGGGAAGTGAGGGAGTGTGGTGTAAATAAGTGAGTGAGGGGGTGAGGGAGTGCATTGGGCAGTGAGGGGGTGAGAGAGTGGGTGAGGGTGTGAGTGAGTGAGTGAGGGGTGAGTGAGTTAGTGAGGGGGTGAAGGAGTGAGTGAGGGTGTGAGTGAGTGAAGTGTGAATGAGTGAGTGAGGGAGGTAGTGATGGTGTGAGTGAGTGAGTTAGTTAGTGAATGAGTGAGTGAGTGAGGGGGTGATGGGGTGGGTGAGGGTGTGGGTGGGTGAGGTAGGAATGAGTGAGTGAGAGGGTGATGGAGTGGGTGAAGGTGTCAGTGAGGGGTGCGTGAGTGGGTGAGTGAGTGTGGAGTGGCTGGGTAATTGAGTGGGTCAGAGAGTGGGTGAGTGAGGGAGTGATGGGGTTGGTGAGGCTGTGATTGAGTCGGTGAGTAGGTGAATGAGTGAGAAGTTGGTAAGTGAGTGAGATGGATAGTGAATGAGTGGGTGAATGGGAAAGTGAGTGAGTGGGTGAGGGAGGGAATAAGTGGGTGAGTGAGTGGGTAACAGCGTGACTGGGTGACTGAATCGAGTCATGATAAAGTGAGAGTGAATCAAGTCACTGTCATGGGTGAAACAAGAGATAGACACGGTAATCCTTATGAGCCTTGTGAAGATCTCGTTAACATGGGATGCCAGTGTGGCATGATGCGACTTGATGTTAGGTCTCCATATTTGTTTAACCAACCGTCAATATCAAGCTGGCCGCATGAGCGTCCCCAAATTATTATGGCACCCATTTGTTTAGGCTGGATCAACATCTGGAGGCGTTTTGCGATCGGAAAAAAATCCCGCACCAACTGTGGACCGATCCGCCATCGCTCGGCTGGGAAGTCAGTGGAGAATCAAGACTAACGTTTGATCAGGCAAAATATACTGACCAAGACCCTCACTACAGCTTCCTAGTAGCCCTGCCTGGAAAAGGGCTGGTTTCATGGCGGCCTGGGTAACGAGGTGAGGGATCGACCCGATCCCCATAGTAGTGAGTGACACGCAGATGAAGCCAAGCATAGCACAACCGCCTGGAGGACCTCGGTCCACCTTCATCAGCACGCTCGGGGGCCAGTTAACGTAGGTAACCTTCTCATAATGGGCATTCGCGAATGCAACAGTGAACTAACCACTTCTCTGGCTCGGCTCCTCAAAAACATGATGACAGATCACAACTGACTTCGTGCGAGAGAGGAATAGAAGCAATTTCCGGAGAAGATTGATGTAAGAATTCCGTGCAAGTAGGGTCCTAAGTTTTCTATGTGAACCTTATCAAGTCTCCTATACATCGGCTGCCACATTTGCACACATGTTTATGTATTCCCACATAATGAATGATGGCGACTTAATCAGACGGTGTTCATGCCTTGATGATGTAACTCGATGAATTTGGATTATATTGAGGAAGAAACTGCGCTGTCCGTTTATTCACCTGAATGTATCCCTAACAGTACCCCTTCCGCACCGCAGTAAAAGCAGAAATAGGTCATTATTAATCAAATTGCAAGATATACAACATTGAAACACAACAGGAACCATCAAAGGTAAGTCGAGACAAAAATGATTCACTGCATTAAACAGAAATTACCAATTCAAATGTCTAACCTATCATATAATTCATAATTTCACAACAGTTTTGGCGTCACTGCTCAGCATCTTTTTGTAAATGATAAAGGAAAGAAAACCGGATGTCATATCGGGTTGAAAACCGGATGTCAAATCGGGTTACAGAAAAAATGTTTCTGCGGTGCGGCAGGGGCATTGTTAGGGATACATTTAATTCAGGTGAATAAACCGACAAGTACCAACTGCGCTGGTCATCAACCTCACTCTCATGTCCCGAGCTACCTTGGACCGGTGACCTCACTAGCAGTCTAGACGACTGGAGGTAACTCAGGATGCAGGCACTCTGGTCTTGTCTTATCTCCCTTTAGACCAGGGATCATTTGAAGCCATCGGGATTCGATCGCCCGTCGTTTCCGCTTTGAAAGATAGTCACTTACCTCTCAACACACACACACACACGCATACACAAACACTTAAAATATTCCAGAGGACTTTAACAAAAATGTTGTTTTTTTTAATGTGCTACATTTTATCTTTGGCCAAAATTTCACAATTTTCTTGACCAATTGTTCTACCTTTATCAAGCTCGGCTGTGGAGCTCTGTCCAAAATGTGTTTTTTTTTTCATTTCGTGAAACGCATATATGCAAATTAAAAGCGTGTGTGTCTGTGGCTGAAAGTGTAAAAACATCGACAAATAGAGAGATGAAGGCAGAGTGACAGATAGAGAGAGGTAGGCAGAGTGACAGAGAGAGGTAGGCAGAGTGACAGATAGAGAGATAGGCAGAGTGAAAGACAGAGAGAAGTAGGCAGAGTGACAGAGAGAGAGGTGTGCAGAGTGACAGATAGAAAGAGGTAGGCAGAGTGACAGATTGAGAGAGGTAGGCAGAGTGACAGAGAGAGGTAGGCAGAGTGACAGAGAGAGGTAGGCAGAGTGACAGATAGAGAGATAGGCAGAGTGAAAGACAGAGAGAAGTAGGCAGAGTGACAGAGAGAGAGGTGTGCAGAGTGACAGATAGAAAGAGGTAGGCAGAGTGACAGATTGAGAGAGGTAGGCAGAGTGACAGAGAGAGGTAGGCAGAGTGACAACCCAGCAAAAAGACAGACAGAAAAAGAGATTAGACAGTCAAAAACAGAGAGAGAGAGAGAGAGAGAGAGAGAGAAGGACTAGATAAACAGAGACAGAGAGAGAAAGATTAGACAATCAAAAACAGACAGAGAGAGAAAATCAGACAGAGTAAGACAGAGCGGGAAAGACCAGACAGACAAAGACAGAGAGAGGGAGAGAGAAAGATCAGTCAGACAAAGCCAGACAGAGAGAGAGAGAGAGACATCAAACAAATACAGAGAGCAAGAGAGAGAAAAATAAGACAGACAAAGACAGACATAGAGAAAAAGATCAGGCAGACAAAGACAGAGAGAGAAAGATCAGGCAGACAAAGGCAGACATAGAGAAAAAGATCCGGCAGACAAAGACAGAGAGAGAAAGATTAGACAGACAAGGACCGAGAGAGAAAGATCAGACAGACAAAGGCAGAGAGAGGGACAGATCAGACAGACAAAGACAGAGAGAGAGAAAGATCAGACGGATAAAGACAGAGAGAGAAATATTATATATACAAAGACAGACAGATATAGAAAGATCAGACAGACACGCGCAGTGAGAAAATTTGACAGACAAAGACAGAGAGAGAAAGATTAAGCATACAAAGACTCAGAGAAAAATTAGACAGATAAAGACCGAGAGAAAGATCAGACAGAGACAAAGAATAAGGGAGTCTCATTGAGCCCCTCCCCAGACCAACACTGACCTCCCATTCTTATCTGACTGCCACTTTGCCTCGGTCAATGCCTCCCTGTTCGTGACAACCTGACGCTGACAACACTTGACAGAAGGAAACATTTTCAGGGGCAAACGGTAATGTGTCCATATTAGCACTCAATATGTCGCATTGGCGTAAAAAATAAAAGTGCTGTCTGACAGCGAGCGTTTTTTTATTACGATGAATACTATTTTATAACTTTGTATGTAATCTTTAATATTGCGAACTCTTTCACTTATTTACTTTCCGTGTCCAAACACCATGTCACACGCATCTGTCCAGTATTCAGCAACTTGAACTGCCTTGTCGTTCACCCCCAGCATGTTGTTCACGTCACAGGTTTCAGGGAGGTTGGGACAGGACATCAGGTGATCTTGGTCCTGAACTGCTCCGCATTCACATATGTTGACGTCTGAGTATTCCCATTTCCTCAAGTTCACTCTGCATCTTGACACACCAGTTCGAAGTATGTTCATTGCCTTCCATACAGCATAAAGCAGGTGGTGTCCAGGCGCACCCTCTTCATTGAGCTCTATCCATGGATCCTGCATTGTTTCCCGCCACCTCTCGATACGTCGACCTTCCGGGCTTGTCTGGATGGTCTCTGTCGATTCTAAGAAACTGTGTCTTGATTAAAGTCTTGCGGCTTGTTCCTGATAGCCAAACATCGGGTGTCTAGGGTCGTTTTCCTGTTTCCCTCGTTCGATTTCCGCAGCTACACCTTTTCTTATATCAGGTGGTGCAATACTAATTAAGGGATACATTTTATTGTTGTTGGCGGGGTGGGTTTAAGGCACCCCGACACTATCCTGTCCATCTCGTTTACTCTTTCAGAAGGGATAAGACTCCAAGGTAGTACCTCAAAGACTAAAGTCATGAATTTGACAAAGCTGCTGATGTAAAGCTGAATGAAGAACTATTAGCCTAGACCTCTCCATCATAGAATGACTGTGCGATGGAGACTTCTGAGGGTATTAACGTTGCAATCGTCCGCTAGTCACTTTGTGACGAATCAAGACGACTGGAATTAGAAACTGGTTGTCTATAGACTCTTCTTAGTCCTCTGGGGGTAGTGATGGTCGATATGGAAAGGACTTGTCTCTCAAAGTGTTGAACGGAAACGAAGGGCGATCGAATTTCGCAAGTTTTCAAGCGAACCTTTGTCTGAAGGGAGACATGACGACAGTGCCCGCATCCTGAGTTATCACCAACAGTCTTGATTTGTGTCTTGCCACTGGTCCAAGGTAGCTTAGGGTCAGAGAGTGAGGTTGATGACCAGGGAAGTTTCTGCCTCACTTTAATTCAAATACAGCGGAAGTTACATCATCAAGGCAACTTCGTCTATGGCTTCACAATCATTGCTTGCGTTAGACAACTATCAGAATGGAGAATTTTTTTCAAAGACAAATATAGACATTCGGCAAAAGTTGAAAAATAGAGGAGAACTGGTTTATCAATTCCATTATGGCCAGATAATTGAAATACTGTGGTCACATAAAGAGATACAACTATCTTGAGAGAACAGTGATGGAAGTTATGGTGACAGGCAAGAGAGGCAGGGGTGGATCAAGAAGACGATGACACCAAGATATCCAGGAATGCTTGGGTATGATTGTGGCGGAGGCTGGAGCTTTGGCTAGGGAAAAAGTGTCTTCCAGACAGGCTCTAATAGTAGCGACGTTCTATGAAGGACATGCTACATTGTGAACATATGGATGCGAAAGCTGAAAAACGACAAAGACGCTAGAAATTAAACTGAATGCTTTTGAAAATAATTGTCTTAGAAAACCATTTAACATTGGCTGGGAAAAATTTAAGACGAACAAGCTAATAAGAGAAAACACCAACCAGCAAAATCATTCTACCATCAGAACGAAAGACCGTGTGCAAATATCGGGCATGTGCTTAGAATAAACATCAACAGACTCTGACTGCAGGCAGTTATTCTGGCTCCAGATGGCAACAGAAAGAGAGGAAGGCCAACAGAGACTTGGCAGAACGATCATCACAGAAGGCTAAGCAATAGGTCTGAAGAACATAAAAGAACTTAGTACATGTCGTCAATCCGTTCAAACTGGAGACCCGTTGCGTCTGTTTTATGCGCATTGTTTGATGTTCAAAGAACACAACTTGCAAATTGAAATGCAATGAGATAATGAAGGTGGTGATTCTGTTATGATGTAAGTGTATTGACCAAATGGATTCATCTTCAACACCGTGTTAAAGCACAGCTTCTTCATCATCATCATCATCATTCATCTTGCCACTCCAGGTGGGGCTGTAAAGGCCCAATACTGCGTCTGGTTTACCCTGGGAATCCTGGATCGATCTGTTTCACGATCAGTTTCAGTAGCAATAGTTTCTCCATGATGATGCTGCTTGCCATCTCTAAGCACAACCTTCTATTGTGGCCTCTTTTTTATATTTTTAGGAATAAAATACTGGCCTTATCTTAGTTTTACCGTAAACTGTGGAGGCGTGGAGACGAGTCTTCTGATGGGCTATCCTGTCACATGGGACGATGGGGCTAACGTCTGGTCAGGAAAAACACACTGATCAGGGAATGTAAGCCAGGGTCAGGAGAAATATACTGGCTAAGACCTTCACCTGACGGGACGATGAGGCTAACGTCTGGTCAGCAAAAAACACACTGATCAGGGAATGTAAGCCAGGGTCAGGAGAAATATACTGGCTAAGACCTTCACCTGACGGGACGATGAGGCTAACGTCTGGTCAGGAAAAACACACTGATCAGGGAATGTAAGCCAGGGTCAGGAGAAATATACTGGCTAAGACCTTCACCTGACGGGACGATGAGGCTAACGTATGGTCAGGAAAAACACACTGATCAGGGAATGTAAGCCAGGGTCAGGAGAAATATACTGGCTAAGACCTTCACCTGACGGGACGATGAGGCTAACGTCTGGTCAGGAAAAACATACTGATCAGGGAATGTAAGCCAGGGTCAGGAGAAATATACTGGCTAAGACCTTCACCTGACGGGACGATGAGGCTAACGTCTGGTCAGGAAAAACACACTGATCAGGTAATGTAAGCCAGGGTCAGGAGAAATATATTGGCTAAGACCCTCACCTGACGGGACGATGAGGCTAACGTCTGGTCAGGAAAAACACACTGATCAGGGAATGTTAGCCAGGGTCACGAGAAATATACTGGCTAAGACCTTCACCTGACGGGACGATGAGGCTAACGTCTGGTCAGGAAAAACACACTGATCAGAGAATGTTAGCCAGGGTCAGGAGAAATATACTGGCTAAGACCTTCACCTGACGGGACGATGAGGCTAACGTCTGGTCAGGAAAAACACAATGATCAGGGAATGTAAGCCAGGGTCAGGAGAAATATACTGGCTAAGACCTTCACCTGACGGGACGATGAGGCTAACGTCTGGTCAGGAAAAACACACTGATCAGGGAATGTTAGTCAGGGTCACGAGAAATATACTGGCTAAGACCTTCACCTGACGGGACGATGAGGCTAACGTCTGGTCAGGAAAAACACACTGATCAGAGAATGTTAGCCAGGGTCAGGAGAAATATACTGGCTAAGACCTTCACCTGACGGGACGATGAGGCTAACGTCTGGTCAGGAAAAACACACTGATCAGGGAATGTAAGCCAGGGTCAGGAGAAATATACTGGCTAAGACCTTCACCTGACGGGACGATGAGGCTAACGTCTGGTCAGGAAAAACACACTGATCAGGGAATATAAGCCGAGGTCATGAGAGATATACTGGCCAAGACCCTCACCTGACGGGACGATGAGGCTAACGTCTGGTCAGGAAAAACACTGATCAGAGAATGTAAGCCAGGGTCAGGAGAAATATACTGGCTAAGACCTTCACCTGACGGGCCGATGAGGCTAACGTCTGGTCAGGAAAAACACACTGATCAGGTAATGTAAGCCAGGGTCAGGAGAAATATATTGGCTAAGACCCTCACCTGACGGGACGATGAGGCTAACGTCTGGTCAGGAAAAACACACTGATCAGGGAATGTAAGCCAGGGTCAGGAGAAATATACTGGCTAAGACCTTCACCTGACGGGACGATGAGGCTAACGTCTGGTCAGGAAAAACACACTGATCAGGGAATGTAAGCCAGGGTCAGGAAAAATATACTGGCTAAGACCTTCACCTGACCTCCTCGTTGGTCGTCTTGGAAACGGGCTGTTGTCGAGGACAACAGTCTGGCTAACAAGGTGAAGTTCGACGTGATCTCCGTAGTAGTGAGCGACACGCAGATGAAGCGAAGCATTGCGCAACCGCATGGAGTACCCCGATCTACCTCATCAGCACGCTCGAGATGTCAGAAACATTTCTACATTCTGCCACAAGTTCCGTCCATTTCATGGCGCACTAAAGGGTTACCAACCTATTGTGGGCATTAGCAACAAACCAACTATCCTGGCACATCGTGTAATGGCGGAGAACTTAAACTGCTCATTTACGCAATGTCCTGGTTGTTTGGTGTGATTTGTGATATGTTTTCGTCTGTGTTTTATACCTTACGAAAGCTTGCGAGCGTATCTTAGACATAGCTTTCTTCTTGTGCCATTGGGCTCACTAAGTCATTACCTATATGTGTTTATATAGACATGGATAAAGGGATATTGTGAAATTGATCAATGGGCGAATCGTAGATGTTATTAATTCAGATTGGTCGCTGAGTCGACCTGTCACAGCAACTGTCCATGAGAACGACGAGTGGCTGAGTCCCGAGCTGTTTGCTCAGAAGACTCAATGGAAACCATAATATCAATCACTCGATTACCGCTCACTATTGGTGACCGTTAATAAATGACGTCACTGTGGATTACCCCAGTCATATGCTCTGCTGGGTTCTGAACCTCAACAGACTCAAAGTTGTCGACTTAATCACGGGACCAGATGAACTTTTTCTTCTTCTTTATAGCAGATCTATAATATACTAGGGACATGGGCCATTTTGACATATTACAAGCACATGGGATATAGCTAGGATTTCTTTAAGACTTTGAGTTAAGAGTTATAACATCTAATACTTGACGTTAAGACTTCAACATAGAAATTCTAAAAGTTTATGAGAACAATCAAATACGATATTCTTTTATTACAAAACATTTTGTTTACAACATGATAAAAACGTGAACTAACTAAACAACAATACATCTTTCTAACTCAGGAAATGTTAGCATGAGCTTGAATGGGTTCCCTGGAACTATAAACCCAGTTCTGTAGTCTATCCTAATATCTATGACGGTCTATACAAAACTCGTTCTACGCTGATTAACAACTTTTTATTATGTAGTCACGTGTGCCCTCTAGCAGTTGGTGAAGAACTTTATCCCTGGCAGCCGTCGGTTCTGCATTGCACGTTAATAGTTTTTTGCTATTATTGTGGGTTGGTCCCTGAGGATTAAGATTACAACTATCATTCGATCAAGAGGCGATGGCCTGACATGTCTTGTTTGCGTACGAACAGTTTGTTCTTGACCTCAGCAGGCCATCAATAACAATGCCTGTTGACACTGCCACAGAGTTTATGACCTCAGTTTTGTATCGATCTCAGCAGGACATAAAGAACTGGTGTCTTTTGAAACTATCACTAAGTGTATCACCTCAGTTCGTGAAACTGATACTGCAAGTGAACAAATTTCCCGTTCTAGTTGCGGAAATTGGTTCACCCTCCCTACACTTTCGCAACATTGCAATGCCAATGAACAGTGGTCAAACTATGTCCACGTTTTGAATACCTGAATACCGAAAATCGAATCTTTTCCCCCATCTCTTTTATAGACCCATTTTAGTCCTACCTAAACTAAGATGGCGACTGAGTGGTCCTTTCTAGTTGACTGGTCAGCTGTCATTCTTATCTTGGATACTGCTGCTTTCAATCCTAATTGACTCATATCTCTACTTTTCACTCTCATTCTAAACATGACAGTCTGACGTGCGATTCCATGTCGTTAGCTCCCCTACTGATGCGTGTCCAATATAAAGAATGGGTGATCTAGAAGTCACTACCCCCAACTCAGACAAACTAGTAAAAACTACTCGTAAACACTGCTGCCGCTCTCTCTCTCTTTCTCTCTCTCTCTCACTCTCTCTCTCTCTCTCTCTCTCTCACACACGTTTCCGATTCAATCTCCGACTGGACAATGGCGTTGTGTTTGCCCTAGTTTGACCTGACATTACCAATTACTTTTACAGTCAATTCTTGGCTCTCTGAGAATAGGTCTCCAGCCTCAATCTGCTCTGCATCACGTGGATTTGTTACATCTGTTTCTTCTTCTTTTTCTTTTTCTTATTGTTATGCTCTTTATTATTATTTATTGTTTTTATTATTATTATTATTATTATTATTATTCGATCAGATGATGCTTTGCTTCTAGCCCCGTGAGGTTCTCGAAAGAGACTGCGTTTCTGGTCTTTCCCGGTCTCCCACACCTTTTAGAGCATGGTCGTCGCAACCCCTCCCCCCAACCCCTACTCCCTATCCTCCCCCTCCCTTTCTCCAGGACCAGACTGCCCCTCTTTGCTTCGTATAAGACTGCCTGCCGTGACGGAGCAGAAACGTGTACCCCAAACAAAGCTACACAAACAACCAGTATCCACTTTGTTTGCCTTTTACTAAATGAGATTACCGTCCCTTGTCTCTGCAGATTTGTTGACTCTTGACACAACAGAACTAATAAGCGCTATTAATAATTAATTAAGAACAACATTTGGTATGCTCTGCTATATTGCTTTAAGCATACAATAATTATAGCATTAAAATTGTTACAGCTCTCGGTCCGCACGGCAAAGATATCATTTTAACTTGTCTCCCCCTCTCTCTCTCTCGCTCTCTCTCTCTCTCTCTCTCTCTTTTTCTCTCTTTCTCTTTTTCCCTTTCTTTTTCTTGCTCTTTCTGTCTTTCTCTTTCTCTCTCTTTCTTTCTCTCTTTCTCCTCTCTCAATTTCCCTCTTATTTCTCTTTGTTTTTCTCACTCTCTCTCTTTTTTTCTCTTTCTTTCTCTTTTTCTCTTTCTTTTTCTCTTTCTCTCTCTCTATTTCTCTTTTATTTATTTCTTTTCGTCGCTTTCTCTTTCTTTCTTTCTCTTTCTTTTTCTCTTTCTCTCTTTCTTTCTCTCTTTCTCTCTCTCTCTCTCTCTCTCTTTTTGTCTTTCTCTTTCTCTTTTTCTCTTTGTTTTCTCTCTCTCTTTCTTTAATGGTCTTTCTCTTTCTTTCTCTTTCTCTCTCATTCTCTCCCTCTTTCTGTTTCTTTCTCTTTCTTTCTTGCTCTCTTTATCTCTTTCTTTTTCTCTATTTCTCTTTCTCTTTCTTTCTCTTTCTCTTTCTTTCTTTATTTCTCTTTTTATTTTTCTCTTTCTCTCTCTTTCTCTTTCTCTCTTTCTCTCTCACTCTTTCTCTATTTATCACTTTCTTTCCCTCTCTCTTTCTCTCTTTTTCTCTCTCTATTTTTCTCTATTTTTCTCTCTTTCTCTCTCCCTCTCTCTTTCATTCTCTCTCTTCTTTCTCTTTCTCTTTTTATTTCTTTCTCTTTCTCTCTCTCTTTCTCTGTTTCACTTTCTCTCTTTCTCTCTTCTCGCTCTCTCTTTCTATCTCTCTCTCTCTTTCTCTCTGTTTTTCTCTCTTTCTCTCTCTCTTTTTCTCCCCACCTCCCTTTCCTCCACTGCCTAGTCTACCAATCTGTAAATAAGTGCCTGACTTACTTGTAGGATACGAAATGAAGCGTGGACAGGAGTCCGGAAACCGAAGAATAATGTCCATACAAATTGAGACAGAAACATATTGCCACGCAGGCATGCAGGAATAGTCAGAGGCAAAAGAATACCGTAAATGGGCCACTTGCGTCTGGCCTCTCAAGAAACGACCGAAAACGAATCCCACCGGCTTAACGCAGATTCTTGTTCAAGGAATGTGTGATCATGTTCCTAGACATATCGAAGACGGACGATCAATTCAGAGGTCTATTGTTCCCGTTATACATTTAAAAGAACGTTTGGAATTTGAAACTAGTAGTCTTTTTGCGCTGTCATCAAAAACATTTGTAATATTAATTCAAGTGTTGCCCAAGTCGCGTTAGCCGAAAGTAAACATGAGACAAAAATACAAATCTGCATAATGTGTTATCTATAGTTGCCTCAACTAACACGTCGTGCCACTGGACCAAGATAACTCAGAACGAGAGAGTGAAGCTGATAATAGCGCAAAAACGACTTACTTAAATTCAATTAAAGACCAGGTCACAGTGCCAGACTGCAAAAATCTCTATGTTTCCAACCTGTGGGAAGCGTGTGGCGCAGAGGCTGTGAACTTTGCTTACAATCCAAAGGTACAAGGTTCAAATTACGTCGTGCTTAGAGCAGTGAAGTCGTTGGTCGTTTTCATGGTATCTTTTGGTGTTTTTTCGTTCGCCTTATTTCTCTATTGCACAAGAATATGTTTTTATTTTGCGCCTGTCAGCCCAGTGCATCCAACTTCGTTATGCATTATATGTAATAGTCTGCTTCCTCCTGCATTTTTCTAAGGGTTTGCTTCCCTAGGTTAACGACCTTTGCTGTGATTGGAGGCGCGAACCTAGCACCTTGGGGTTCTGAGCTGTGTCACTTAACCACAAGTCCACACCCTTCCCTTTTGCATGGTATGATTGTTTCTCTCAATTAACGACTGTCATGAGTAATATTTTGAATCGCTCCGGGAGATACAGAGTTTGTATTCTGTCGCTGGCTTTGTCAGCAGTGAACGAAACTGAACAAATATCGGTACGCCTGGTGCAATGAAGGTGAGTCTATAAGCCAATTAACATTTCCAATTTCTCTTGCGAAAGGCAACTAATGGAAAGCAAACCTTTCAGAATCGCCTTTTGAACGCGATGAACTGGTACACGGGGACTAAAGAGTGTAGAATAAATTCGCTTCATGAAGATGTCACAGAGTTAAGAAAAACAATATAGAAATATTCTCCCAGATGGTTCCCGAGTCTTACTTTGGAAGAAGTATATTCACGCCTACCACATTTAGGTCTATCACAATCATCTTCTATTTTTTCTTCTTCGTTCGTTCGTTCGTTCTCAATCTTCCGCTACCAAGCCCTGAGAAGAGTTTTGCAAGTAACAGGATTTTGTCCGGAGAACGGAATGCGTTGTGTCATAGTTTACAGCTTGCCTGCGATATTTGCACTTTTCGGTGCGACACATCCGACTTCGGCAGGCATTTTTGATTGCCGGGTTAGCCTTCCCTCTTCGATCCCATCTCCTTAGCCAGTCTGCTCTGCTGCAGCTTGCTGTCCCGGATCACCACGTGGAGGTGTAGAAGGGTCTTGGTAACTATGGTTCGCTGGCCCTGATGCTAACAGTCAGCTATGGGTCGCTGGGCCTGATGCTAGCAGTCAACTATGGGTCGCTGGCCCTGATGCTAGCAGTCAGCTATGGGTCGCTGGCCCTGATGCTAGCAGTCAGCTATGGGTCGCTGGCCCTGATGCTAGCAGTCAACTATGGGTCGCTGGCCCTGACGCTAGCAGTCAGCTATGGGTTGCTAGCCCTGACGCTAGCAGTTAGCTATGGGTCGCTGGCCCTGACGCTAGCGGTCAGCTATGGGTCGCTCACCGCTGCAGCTCATGCACTGCACAGCATGTTGATCCTATCACAACCATCATTACAACCGATCATGCTTCATGTGGAGCATAGGCCTTCAACAAACATATACCAAGTCATCAAACGTTGTTACAGCATCTGTGTGTTCATTAAATTAAAAAAGTAGTGTTGTTCATAGCGAGAGCAATTTGAATGTATCAAATAAAATAACACGTTTTTATACAGGCTTTCTGCAAGGAGGGGGTGGTCCTATGCTTGAAATTATACCGTTGCGCCATGCTTCTAATTTAGTCAATACACAATGCTTCTAATTTAGCCAATACACAACGCACCTAATTTAGTCAATACATAATGCTTCTAATTTAGTCAATGCACAATGCTTTTAATTTAGTCAACACACAGAGCTTCTAATTTAGTTAATACACAATGCTTCTAGTTTAGTCAATATACAATGCTTCTAATTTAGCCAATAAACAATGATTCTAATTTAGTCAATACACAATGTTTCTAATTTAGTCAATACACAATGCTCCTAATTTAGTCAATACACAATGCTTCTAATTTAGCCAATACACAACTCACCTAATTTAGTCGATACATAATGCTTCTAATTTAGTCAATACACAATGCTTCTAGTTTAGTCAATATACAATGCTTCTAATTTAGCCAATAAACAATGATTCTAATTTTGCCAATACACAATGCTTCTAATTTAGTGAATGCACAATGCTTTTAATTTAGTCAACACACAGCGCTTCTAATTTAGTTAGTATACAATGCTTCTAGTTTAGTCAATACACAATGCTTATAATTTAGCCAATAAACAATGCTTATAATTTAGTTAATACACAATGCTTCTAATTTAGTCAACAC
>JAVGWX010000018.1:21865463-22092963 GCA_036924085.1 Ariolimax columbianus
TCTCATGGGCAAACATCAAGATCCTCATCATCTCATGGGCAAACATCAAGATATTCATCATCTCATGGGCAAACATCAAGATCCTCAACATCTCATGGGCAAACATCAAGATCCTCAACATCTCATGGGCAAACATCAAGATCCTCAACATCCCATGAGCAAACATCAAGATCATCAACATCTCATGGACAAACATCAAGATCCTCAACATCTCTTGAGCAAACATCAAGATCCTCAACATCTCTTGAGCAAACATCAAGATCCGCATCATCTCATGGGCAAACATCAAGATCCTCATCATCTCATGGACAAACATCAAGATCCTCAACATCTCATGGGCAAACATCAAGATCCTCAACATCTCATGGACAAACATCAAGATCCGAAATCTTTCCTGCGCTCCCACAATGACAGGAATTAGTACGGCAACTATATTAGCTCCATGGGGAACTGAGACGCTGGTCCAGTCGGGCACGACATACTGACCAGGACGTCCTATTAGGGGCAATACATTGACCAAGACCACAATCTCTCTTCCATGCAGTATTCCTTAGAAACATGCTGTTTTCAAGGCTGCCTGGCTAACGAGATGGGGATCAATGTGATCCCCGTAGTAGTGAACAACACACAGATGAAGCCAAGCATAGTACAACCGTCTGGAGGAGCGCGGTCCACCTACATGAGCATGGTCGGAATGGGAGGAAAGCTACTACAACCCGTCACTTAAAGTCATTTTCACGGGACACAAAGGTAAACTTACTGATTGTGGGCATTAAACAACAACAACAACAACAGCAACAGCAACAACAACAACAGCAACAGCAACAACAACAACAGCAACAACAACAACAACAACATGTCAGCTTCACTTATGCTTCATTTTCCTGGGCAGCAAACACAACTCCCAAGCAGGAAGTCATCCGAGCAAAGTCCATAAAATCGGCCTAGCTGAACATCTAGGAACACTTTGGAACCAGCAAAGACTTTCATTGAAAGGCCAGCTACGAATTCTTTTAACATGGATCGTCTACATCCTGATGCACGACTTAGAAACTTGGACTATTCTACAGAGTGGTCGGAAGTGCACTAACGTCTTCCACATGCTCAGTCAGGTGCATATTCATGTGATCGACGGCTATGACCGATTTCCAATTTTTATTTTTTTACGTACCTAATTTATGTATTCTCCAAGAGATGTGAGTTATACTATATTTTTATTT
Source organism: Ariolimax columbianus (assembly GCA_036924085.1). NCBI lineage: Eukaryota > Metazoa > Mollusca > Gastropoda > Stylommatophora > Arionidae > Ariolimax > Ariolimax columbianus. Next base: position 21,866,684 of record JAVGWX010000018.1, read on the forward strand.
TGCGCTTGTCGGCTCAGTGTATCCGACATGGTTCCAAACGACATAGTCACTACACCGACAGACCTTGAAAGCACATTCACCAAACTAAACCGTCGCCGTCTTACCTTATTTTGACATCTGGCCAGCCTTGTCGAGGACTTCCCTGCCAATCAACTATTAAAGCAAGACTTGGCCATCAAGCCTAGTAAACGTCCCTCTATTCCATCCAATCTAACTCGTCAAATCGGGTGGATATCATTCTCATTGAATGGAGCCTGAACCTCTGCTTGTCATCTTATCCATGAATGGTTGTTGCGACAAAGCGTTGTCGCAAGCTACCGATCTTTATATAAATATGAAACGTGTAGTTTATGGGTTGTCAGCTTGTTTTACAATCTCAAAGTACAAAAGTTCAAATCACATCGCCCACGGTTAAACAAGTCTGACATGACGAAAACTATTTCATGGCATGACAGCTTTTCCCAAGCGACCATCTGTAAATGACTAATTCACAAAATCAGGAGATAACTTCAAAGCCACTGCTGGAGCTATGGAGTTCGTGCTCTGACGTCTGCACTTTAGATAGTGAAACGAACTGAGTACATGCGGGGGGGGGGGGGTGGGGCCAGATGCAATGAAGTAGGTACTATGAGTCATTTATGTAAGCGTTTGCTATTCTGCGCTCCTGACAGTGTGGGGTCGTCTAGGAACCAACATAACGACGATTCTAAAGATCTATTGTACCACCGTTCTCATTGAACGAACGCTGAATCTAAAGGCTGCAACTCAAGCTTTTGTATATGAAGTGCAGTGAGGAAAGGCGATCACGAAGATGCTCGACGAAGCGCTTCGAGGACAGGCTCACAGAGTAGCTTAAGTTCTATCAAAATGACATTACGTCCTGGGAAATTCTGGATCAGAAACGTTCAGCCCGGAAATCCGCTGTCAACAATTACTATTGTTATTATTATTACTATTATACATATGTATATATTTATAATGAACTATCTATCTATCTGTAAATTTAAATTTATATTTATCTATCTATCTATCCTTATATATGTATGTCTGTCTATCTATGTATTATATATCCATCCATTCATCCATAACTATCTATCTATCTATCTATCTATCTATCTATCTATCTATCTATCTATATGTCTACCTGTCTGACCGTCTGCGCGTCCGCTAGTCTGTCTGTCTGTCTCTCTGCTGTCCGTCAGTCCGTCCGACCGTACTTCCGTTCGTTATTGAGTTCGTCAGTCCGATCCCCTCCCGCCCTCCTGTCTGTCTGTATTCTGTCCTTCCGTCTGTCAGTGGATCCCCTCCCGCCCTCCTGTATGTCTGTATTCTGTCCTTCCGTCTGTCAGTCGGATCCCCTCCCGCCCTCCTGTCTGTCTTCTGTCCTTCCGTCTGTCAGTCGGATCCCCTCCCGCCCTCCTGTCTGTCTTCTGTCCTTCCGTCTGTCAGTCGGATCCCCTCCCGCCCTCCTGTCTGTCTTCTGTCCTTGCGTCCGTCATTATGATCTCCTCCCGCCCTCTTGTCTGTCGTCTGTCCTTCCTTCCGTCAATAATGATCTTCTCGCGCCCTCTTGTCTGTCTTCTGTCCTTCCACCCTTCTTCCATTCCGATCCCCTTCCACACTCCTGTCTGTCTGCTGTTCGTCGGTCCTTCCTTCCGCCCGTCTTTCCGTCCGTCAATCCGATCTCCTGCCACCCGCTTATCTGTCTCTTCATTTTATGAGGAAAACTTTTATATTTTGTTTAGCTGGCATGTAAGTAAAGCATATTTTCAAATATTGAATCATTTTAAAACCATGAAGCTATGTTAGTGACAAACTGTAAAAACGTTCAAAACAGGAAACTGATTGATCTATCTCTGTGGAGATAGAAAATTAAATTAACGCTGAATATCAAAGGGCGTTAACAAGCACGGAGCTAAATTATTGATATGAGTTGATGAGCACATTATTTGTTGCTTTTCTTTGCTTCGTTCTAGCCTACAAAGAGCTACGACACCTAGTCTAGCCAGAGAGAGACAGAAGCTATGGGTTTGCCGCCTAGACCCGGGCAGAAGGAGCAGAGTTGAGACAAGCTATGGGTCTGCCGTTCAGACCTGGCCAGAGGGAGCAGAAGAGCTAAGACAGAAGTTATGGGTCTGCTGGCAAGATGGAACAATGCTGAGACAGAAGCTATTAGTTCAGACCTGGCAAGAGGGAGCAGAGCTGAGGGCGAAGCTGTGGATCTGGCGTTTAGATCTAAAAAAAAAACTGTCAACTTGGTCTTGATGGCGTGACTGCAGATTTAGCATGACCAACTACCTGAACGCAGAAAATGAAGAAAAAGAAGAAGCGTGTACTTTACTTACTTTGTGTCTTATTCATTAGTAGATGTCATGTTGGTATGTTTTTTTTTCAGTATAGTGAGCAAGATTTGTTCTTAATCATGATAGTGATTGATTGTTGTTTGTTTGTTTTTTTGGTACTCAGTGGCAAGCATATGACAACTACTACAGCTTGCCCCTTTACAGGAAGCCTGTATCTGAAAATATATTTCATTAGCAATAACTTAAGATGATGATGCTGCTAGTCCCTTGTACAATCCTGTTTCGTCACTTTTTAAGTAAGTAAGTTGCCTATCGCAAGCGAAGATGGCGACATCATCAGACTGTCCTCGTCCTGAAGATGTAACCTGCGCTGAAGTTGGATTATAGTGAGAAAGAAGCTGCGCTGGACATCAATCTCACACTCTCGTCCTGAGTTACCGGGAACCAGTGGCAAGACATACAATCAAGACGAAGTAGCTCAAGATGCAGACATTCAGGTCGTACAATCCGTGAGACCAGGGGTCGCTTGAAACTTGTGGGAGTCGATCATCCACCGTTTCCTTGACGATTTGAGAGGCGAATGTCGTACCTCTCGACAGCAGCAGCCCCCACACGTAGACTAGAAGACGCTGCAGCTGACCAATGCCCATGTCCGTAGGTTTAGGTGAGGGACCATTAACCCATGGCTGAGGGGAAGATTCCGGTCGTGGCATGCAATGAAAATGGACACAATTTCCAAGTAGGTCGTGCACACCAAACAAGGAAAGTGCGCAGTCTGTGGTGACGTCCTATCCAACAACGTGTATTCTATAACACATTAAGAACAGATCGTGTTTCTTCTAAATCTGAGGAAAATTACACACATAGGCTTCCCGTGAAAAGCGTAGGACGCGCTAGAAAATGATCGCCACACAACACTGCGCTCCATACATTAATTGGAACGAACAAAACACATGAAAATCGCAGACCATGAAAGCAGCTGTTGCTTGGTCGCCATCTTACTAGAACTTGCTTTTTACAACACACTACAAAACACACGATACTCTACCACCCGTGGTCCAGGTGAGTACTAATATCAAATTAATATAAAAGGGTCAATACACGGGTGCGGATCATGATGGTAGTAGTAAATTATTCATTATTAAACTGTGGCTTCGAGCTGTGAAAACTCATCCTGGACTGTAAGATATGACTCCATACTAGATTATCAATATATTTTCTGTAAGCTCGGGTTGTTAATAGTCCCTTAGCGGGTTCGTCTCGATGCCCGAGGGTATTCGCTGGTAAATCCTGACAAAGACCAATATATCCTTCGAAATGTTAGATCAGGTGACAATGGAGGATTGCGTGTGGGATTAACAACTTTACCATGTAAAAACCATTGCTACAGGCACAGTATTGCGATAAAGGGGATTGAGGATTCACTATAAGGTGAATGGAGTATCTTCCGTACATGATGATGATGAGGAGGATGTTGTTATTCTTATTACTGTTGGTGTTATTGTTTTTGATGTTGTTGTTGCGATTGTTGTTTTGATTATTATTGTTATTATAGTTCTTGTTTTTGTTCTTGCTGTTGCAGTTGTTGTTTGTTGTTTTTGCTGTTGTTGTTGTTTCTGTTGTTGTTGCCGCTGCTGTTGTTGTTTGTTCTTGTTTGCTGATATTGCTGTTGTTGTTGTTTCTGTTGTTGTTGCCGCTGCTGTTGCTGCTCTTGTTGTTTGCTGTTGCTGCAGTTATTGGTGTTGTTGTTGCTGTTGATGTTGCGGCTGATGATGATGATTATCATGAGGAGGGTAATGGTGATGATTATGATGATGGATGATGATAATGGATGATGGCGATTGATGATTGTGGATGATAATAATGGATGAAGGATGACGACGATTGATGACTGATGATGCATGATTGATGATGGATGATTGATGATGGATGATTGGTGGTGGAGGATGGATGATTGACAATGGATAATTGATTGATGGATTATTGATGATCGATAATTGATGATGATTGATGTTGGATGGCGTTGCTGCTGCTGCAATCCTGCTCTTGGCAGCGTAATGCCATTCTTATCTAAATACAAATTCTTATCTAAATACAAATTCTTATCTAAATACAAATTCTTATCTAAATACAAATTCTTATCTAAATACAAGTCTTCTTCAGCTGATCCACTAAACCACTGCACCGTGCAGTGAATTGGCAAATGCCGACTTCACTTGCAATAATCTCTTCCTCGTACAAGCGATGTGCACTCAGTGAGTAGCTTTCTGTGCCATCACGGTAAGATCGATATCTGCACTGCTTGCGCTGGATGTTGATGTGGGCTTGTGTTGGGTGTTGATGTGGGCTTGTGTTGGGTGTTGATGTGTGCTTGTGCTGGGTGTTGATGTGGGCTTGTGCTGGGTGTTGATGTGGGCTTGTGCTGGGTGTTGATGTGGGCTTGTGCTGGGTGTTGATGTGGGCTTGTGCTGAAGTGGGCTTGTGCTGGGTGTTGATGTGGGCTTGTACTGGGTGTTGATGTGGGCTTGTGCTGGGTGTTGATGTGGGCTTGTGCTGGGTGTTGAAGTGGGCTTGTGCTGGGTGTTGATGTGGGCTTGTGCTGGGTGTTGATGTGGGCTTGTGCTGGGTGTTGATGTGGGCGTGTGCTGGGTGTTGAAGTGGGATTGTGTTGGGTTTTTATGTGGGCTTGTGCTGGGTGTTGATGTGGGCTTGTGCTGGGTGTTTATGTGGGCTTGTGCTGGGTGTTGAAGTGGGCTTGTGCTGGGTGTTTATGTGGGCTTGTGCTGGGTGTTGAAGTGGGCTTGTGCTGGGTGCTTATGTGGGCTTGTGCTGGGTGTTGAAGTGGGCTTGTGCTGGGTGTTGATGTGGAGATTTCACTGGTTGTTGATGTGGGCTCGTGCTAGGTGTTGATGTGGGCTCGCGCTGGGTGTTGATGTGGGGATTCCACTGGTTGTTGATGCTGGACAATTGGTTATTGACTATGGTGCGTCTTATTTGGAATTCAATGATGAAACTATTCTTTTCTGTTTAGCCTCTTTTCGTCATCAATTGATTGTGTGACTGTCTCATTTTGCTAAAAACATGTAGCCCGCCTCTTAGCCATATTTCTCTGGTATGATTAATAAGGATTAGCGATCAAGACGCTGAGCCGTGCATGAGCGATAGTGGTCAACGACCCAAAGCTACTTCTAGCGGCAGGACCAGCGACCCATAATTTCCAAGACCATTCTCCACCTCCAGGTGGTGATGCTGGATAATAGGCTGCAACAGGGAAGACTAAAGAGAAGGGATCGAAAATGGAAGACTGGCTAAGTAGAAGGCATCTAGAGAGGGAATACTGGCTAAGTAGAAGGCATCTAGAGAGGGAAGACTGGCTAAGTAGAAGGCATCTAGAGAGGGAAGACTGGCTAAGTAGAAGGCATCTAGAGAGGGAAGACTGGCTAAGTAGAAGGCATCTAGAGAGGGAAGACTGGCTAAGTAGAAGGCATCTAGAGAGGGAAGACTGGCTAAGTAGAAGGCATCTAGAGAGGGAAGACTGGCTAAGGTGAAGGTATCGAAGAGGGAAGACCTGCCCGCAATTAAAATACCAGGCAGAAGTTGGATGCGTCGAACCGAAAAGTGCACATATTGCAGTCAAGCTGTAAACTACAACACAACTCATTCCGTTCTCAGGACTTTATCCTGCTACTTACAAAGCACTTTTCAGGACTACGTAGCGAGAGCTCGAGACCGAACAAAGAAGAAGAAGAAGAAGAAGAAGAAGAAGAAGAAGAAGAAGAAGAAGAAGAAGAAGAAGAAGAAGTAGAAGAAGAAGACGAAGAAGAAGACGATGAAAGAGCAGAAGAAGAAGTAGAAGAAGAAATAAGGAATAGTGTAATAGTATAGTTAGTGCAGGGTCTTTCCATTTGTTGTTTGGAGGCTCGTGTTTTGCCAGTCCGTCAACCATTTCATTACCTAGTATCTTACTACGTTCATGGATTCATTGCTTGATAACTTTCATCGTGTGGATTATGACTATTTTGTGCACATACCATTACCTGGCATTGTGTCAAATGGTGAGGATCCAGATGCTTATGAATCCGTAACAACTGCAATACAATTACTGTTATAATTTGTAAACATTTTCAGTTGTGTTGGTCTTGGTCCCCGATGAAGGTCTGTCGGTTGTAACATACATTTCGTTGATGTTCTTGTTCCGACTCAGAGTCTGAGACGTACTTGTCATTAGATATATTGTTATTATATTTGTTATCTGTTATGTTATATTTGTTATTTGTTATATTATATTGCAATGTGCTAACAGTTGGCAGCTATCCGAGACAAGCAGCTGATGAACGGGGTGGGGGGGGGGGGGAGTGGGGGAATAGAGTGCTTTGCATAGCATTTGGATCTGAGTTAAATTTACGATATCCATACGCTCTAGTCGACCAAGTTATAAATGAGAAACTTGACTGAAAATGAGTGAAGGAAATCGCCTGCCGGGCCACCTCTTAAAAGAAACGGAGTTTTAGTATTGGTGTTGTTGTTTCAAATGCCCACAATTGTTTACTTCGTTTTTGTGTTGTTTTTGTTTTTTTGTTTGCGTTCGCCTTATTTCTCTTTTCCACAAGGCGGTTTGCGTTGCCCTGTGTTTTTATTTTGTGTTTGTCGGACCTGTGCGTCCGACTTCGTCATGCATTTTATTTAAGGGTCTACTTCCTCCTGCATTTTCTTAGGGTTTGCTTCCCCGGGGTAAAGGCCGGTCCTGTGATTTGGGAGCAAACCCAGCACTTTTGAATAGTGAGCCGTGAAACTTAACCACTAGTCCACGCCGTCCACTCGAATGCCCAAAATGAATAGGTTTACTCTTGTGTCTGCCCTGAAAAACACGTTAAGTGGCGGGTTGCAGTAACTTTCATCACATCCCGAACGTGTTGATGGAGGTAGACTGGAGTCTTCCATACGGTTGTGCCATGATTTTCTTCATCTGCGTGTCGCTCATTACTACAGGGATCACGTCGATCTCTCACTTCATTAGCCAGGCTGCCATGAAAACAGCCCGTTTCCAATGTGGGCTACGAGGAAGCCGAGGTGATGGTCTTAGCCAATATATTTTGCCTGGCCCTGACTAACATGTTTGACCAGTATGTTGTGCTTAACCAAACGTCTTCCTTTGCGACATTTAGTATAAAAATAAAAAACCTTCAAAAGTTCTGTCTCACGAATCAAAAGATAAAGATCGCCAATCAGCCTGTCTCCATTGTAATAGATTCGTCAAGAACAATCCTGAAAAGTGATGAAGAGATTGGAGGCTTAAGCAATATACTGCACAGACAGATAAAGGTGATAGAGACGCACGACAGGATATTCGGATTAGTAGATAGTTGGCATAGAAATCTCGAACCTACTGGGACTTGTGTGGATCTTCTGTCCGGTCTGTCTGGTGTTTGTCAGATTGTTAGAGCTGACATCATGGCCTCATGGGCACACGTAGTGGGGACGATGGCAATGGATAAAGGGGACATTTCGAAGTTGATCAACGACCGTCATTTAGATGAAAACACTGCAATCAATGAACCAACAATGTGCAGATTGCACGGTTTTAAATCATACGTCATCCATCAGGAACGGTCGCCCTAGAGGACGCTTCAAAAGTGTGTACAACCAGCAAGCTACAGGAACTGAGAGGGACTGAGCACCTCAGTACTCGGAGTGCAATTACGCCTATCCTTAACAAAACAAAACAGAACAACAGTGCCGCAAACACTTCCTCCCCACTAGTGATGATGCTACGGGTTTTCTTTGCTCACAAATTAAAAATCAAATCAACTTTAAACGAGGACAATTGAATTTCCTTAACATCGAGACTTTATAAAAATGTTATCTTTTTTAACAATTCTTACTGTTGCTTCTCTCAATTTACATTTATTTTTCTTTTCTTGTTACCCTTTCTTTTGTTTTCTTATTTTCGTTTTATGGTAATTATAATATGCATGTAGCGCGGAGACTGAACGCATCAAGTCGGAATTAGAGCGACATTGAAAATGTGTTGTCACTTACTTCTGCGTCTGATTGAGCCATGTATTCGACACAAGCGCGAAAACTGAGACGCTTGTCTGGTTAGGCACAACACGTTGACCTGGGTATCGCGTCAGAGTCAGTCACAACACGCTGACAAGGATGTCGCGTCAGAGTCAGGCACTACACGCTGACCAGGATAACGCGTCAGAGTCAGGCACAACACGCTGACCAGGATGTCGCGTCAGGGTCAAGAACAACACGCTGACCAGGATGTCGCGTCAGGGTCAGGAACAACACGCTGACCAGGATGTCGCGTCAGGGTCAGGAACAACCCGCTGACCAGGATGTCGCGTCAGGGTCAGGAACAACACACCGACCAGGATGTCGCATCAGGGTCAGGAACAACACGCTGACCAGGATATCGCGTCAGGGTCAGGCACAATATACTTACCACGATGGCGTGTCAGGGTCAGCCAAAATATACTGACCAAGACCACAATCACTTTTCCATGTAGCGTACCATGGAAACAATCTGTTTTCAAGGCAATTCTGACGACGAGAAGTCGATCAACGTGATCCCAGTAGTAGTGAGCGACACGCAGTTGAAGCAAAACATAGCATAACAACCTACAGGAATTCCTCATTAGCACGCTCGGAATGTTAGGAAAGCTACTGCAACCTGCCACTTAGCCACACTCCCTCCTCCTCCGACTCCCCCCCCCCCTTCCGGGGCCAACGAAACAATAAACATACTCAGTGTGGGCATTCAACAACAAAAACAAGTACACAAGATAAGATTTGGCACTTTTGAGCTAAATCCATGTCTGAGGTAATTCAACCAGAAATGGTAGGTATTTATATAAATAATTGTTGTAATATCCATATTAATACCGCCTTTATTTGGATTTTTTGTGTCCGTCAGAGAGATTTGTAGATAAGGCCAAGGCCAAGGTAGCTTCATAGTAGACATTGCGGTCTGGGATGAAGTGTTGAAGTATTTATTGTACATTGATGGTGTCAAAGTAACATTAACGTTTTTATTAACTTGGTATTGCCAAATCAAGATTATTTGTTGACTTCCCTCGTATTTATAGTATAGTAGCCCCTTTCAGTCATGATGATATGACTTGGAGTCATGAAACATAGCTTGTATTCTTGTCTTTCTCCTTGTGTCGTTGTTTTTTCCATTTCTCTTGTACTACAGGCGCTTCTCTTCACCAAGCGGGAGGTAACTATTCAGGGAACATCTCTACTTGGATCGGTCTGCAGCTTCGTCTTCCAAAGAAGTTAGTCTCATGTCCAGGGCCTTCATATCCCGCTAACACACATCTTTGAACCTCGAATGTCGATCTCTACCTCTGTACGCTATCAGCCATACCAATGGACGCAGTAGAGATGCAGACATTGCACATCTGCCCTACTGTGTCAACCTCCCAGGGGGCGGGGAATGCTAGGGACACCATCACTGAAGATGTGCCGAGAAAATAAAGGGAGCAAAAAGGTACCCCGCCCACATGCACATGATACGTTTCTGGCAGGACGTGACGATCCTGGGATACAGACACACTAGACTGCCTCTCTTCCGGGTTAGTACAAACCAGTACATAGTCCATATCATATATCTTTAATCATATATTACATCTCATATATCATTACTGCATCATATAGACACGAGTAGTGAAGACTCGTCAGTCTTGTAAGACAACTTCCATAAGAGAGAAAACTCTGACCACAAACAACTGCTGCCTTGCAGATAGGCTGGGGACAGCCAAAGGCTAAGGAGGGCATCCCTACAGAAACGCCTGTTGAAATCGGATGCACGGGGACACAAGTCTAACAAAACAGTGCAACGTAAATCGCAGTATGATGACAGTACAACCTATTAGAAAAACGTATGGCGCTCATCCTGCGGAGTCCCCCCAGGCAGCGAGAGTGCCGGGCCTCACGCCTCGAAAGGGCCCACCCTTGATTACTGGTGGTCACCCATCCATGTGTTGTGGAGTCAAGGCACGTGGCTATGGGGCAACTTCCATTTACCAAAAACTCAAGACCCTCAAAATACTACAGTGGAATGCGGATGGAGTCATTAACAAAAAAACTTTCCCTAACACATCACCTGCATGAAGGTAAGATTGACGTGGCATGTATCCAGGAAACGCACCTCAACAATAATCATAAATTCTCAATCAGAGGATACCAGACCTTCCGCCTCGATAGAGAAGGTCACAAAGGGGGGTCCTGATACTGACCCGAAACTGCATACCGAGTAGCGCGGTACCTGTCAGTCACACCGGACAAGCAGAAATTGGAGGAGTTGACATAATGGCTCAAGAGACGAAGCTCCCCATTTTCAATCTGTACGGACCACCAAATAAAGACCTATCGCTCTCGAGTATGGAGGTCAGAGACTCCAACTGCATAGTAGTTGGAGATTTCAACAGCCACTCGGAGAGATGGGGATACTCTGACACAGACAGCAGAGGTGACGAAGTGGAAGATTGGGAGATAGATACAAATCTCTCCCTAATCAATAGGCCGGAGGATAGCCCTAGTTTCTATTCTAGAACATGGCGTACCACCTCGACTCTAGATTTGGCCTTCTCCACACAGGACATACACCATAAAATAGACCGCCAGGTGCTAAACTAACTGGCAGGTACCGACCACAGGCCGATCAGGCTAGACATTGATATGGAAGTAGGCTCACAGGAAACAAAACCGCTCCCACGTTGGAATTACAAACGAGCCGACTGGGACAGATTTGCAATCCTGACAGATGGGCTGTGTGAAACCATCAACACACGAAACAACAAAATGAAGCCCATGGTGGAAAGCCTAAGCAAGGAATTAATGCAAGCCGCCACTGAAACCATCCCAAGAGGAGCTAGGAAAAACTATAAGCCCTACTGGAATGATGAGTTGCAGAAAGCGGAAGATGCAGTAACAAATGCTAGGAACATGGCAGAGCGAGAACAATCTATGCAGGCAAACATCGCCCTCAAAGCCGCCACGGCGAAATACAAATACACTCTCAAGCAAACAGCAAGAGAGAGCTGGAAAAACAAAACGGAAAGCCTAAACCTGGACAAAGAAGGGAACAAGCTATGGAAGCTAGTCAGAGCCATGAACGACGAAACCCCGTCAAAAAAACAAATTACCATCAAGCAGGGCGAAAACTTGCTCACAGGTAAGAAAGCCGCAAACGCTTTTGTCGATCACTATGCCAGAGCAAACACATCGAGGTCCCTGCAGATAGGCATACAGACCTTAGTGAAGAGCAAAAGGGGCACGACAACATCAATACGGCACCTGAAGAGCATATGATGGCCAAATTAACAATGAGCGAAATGGAAGAGGCTATGAGAACATTACAGAAAAGGAAATCTCCCGGAAAAGACGGGATAACAAACGAAATGCTGATGGGGCTGGGCCAAACAGCGAAGAGGAAACTGCTATCGGTCCTGAACCAAAGCTGGAAAAGGGGAATTGTACCCCAGGCATGGAAAGACACAGTACTTGTACCAGTACCAAAAACAGGAAAGGACAAAACAGATCCAAATGGATACAGGCCCGTCAGCCTACTGAGCTGTGTCGGCAAGCTGATGGAACGGATGATAAACACCAGACTGATGTGGCATCTGGAAGAAAAACGAATACTAATTCCACAGCAAGCCGGCTTTAGACAGCACAGATCCACTGAGGACCAGGTCATCCTCATAGCCCAGGAAATAGAAGATGCCTACCAGGCACAGAAACACACAGTAGCTGTTTGGGTGGATCTGGAAAAGGCATTTGACAAAGTCTGGAAAGATGGACTTAGAGTCAAGCTAAGAAGAAGTGATGTTTGTGGGAAAATGTACAAGTGGATCAACCACTACCTCAAACAAAGAACGGCCAGAGTCCAAGTACAAGGGCAGATGAGCAAAAAGGTGACACTCGAGCAGGGAGTACCCCAAGGGGGAGTACTGTCACCCACCCTCTTCCTGGTATATATAAACGACATTACAGAGAATATAACAAGGAGAGTCCATAGCTCAATGTTTGCAGACGATCTGGCTATGTGGACATCTGAAAAGAATCTCATCATAGCAGGAAATCGGATGCAGCAGGCCCTAACATCGCTGGAAGATTGGGCGAACTCATGGCTGGTCAAAATAAACAAGGAGAAAACCACATGTACAATATTCTCGCTTTCAATCAAACCCCAAAATACCAAATTAAGTTTAAATGGCAAATTCCTGCAGCCAAACGACAACCCAACCTATCTGGGAGTCACATTTGATCGGCGCATGACATGGAAAAGTCAAATCGAGAGAAACCGAATGAGAGCCAGAGAAAGAATGGCAATCATGAGGAAACTTGCTGGAACAAGCTGGGGAGCAGACGAAGGCATACTAAAGAAACTGTACACTGGAAGAGTGAGATCAGTTCTTGAGTATGGCATTGCGGCATGGACAACAGCAGCAAAGGCGAACTTCGATAAAGTTAGCAAACTTCAAAACCAAGCCATGAGAGTTATAACAGGAGGCATGAAGTCAACGCCAATTGTAGAACTTGAAAAGATTTCAAAACTGGAATCCATGACCGATAGAAGAGACTGCAGAGCCCAGCTGCAGTCAGAGAAACTCCGAAGACTGACTGACCATCCAATGCACCAGAGACTAAACAATTTGGGAAATGGGAAACTAAAGCGGAGAAACTTTGCAGAAATAGCCAAAGCAAAGATGCACGAAGATCGCATAAACGCACTAACAACACCAAAACCCATCACTACTGTACGAAAACCTACCTGGAGGCAGGATATATTTCCAGAGGTGGTAGAAAATATACCAGGTATTGGAAACAAAAACTGCCAGACTGAAAAAGAAAGGAGAGATACTACCCTAAGCTTTATATCGAAAAGCTACCCAAGCATGGACTAGACCCATGCATACACCGACGGTTCTGTAACAAACACTACCCAGAACGGAGGGGCAGGAGCATTCCTGAACCTACCAAATGGCAGAAAAATAACACTGTCATTCGCTACTGGTAAGTACACAAGCAATTTCAGAGCGGAGGCAGAGGCACTGAGGGCGGCAGTGGAAGAAATGGTGACACACAAAGAAAATGAAAGCCATATAGTCCTGCTTACAGATGCTCTCGCCGTAGTCACAGCGCTAAAAAGCCAGAAAAACAATGAGCTTAATGACTTAAGAGCAGCACTCTGCCAACTGTGCCAGCAGTCCGCACCAAAAAGGGTAGTGGTACAGTGGGTCCGATCACATTGCAACATCCAAGGCAACGAGGAGGCAGGCAGACTAGCAAAAGAAGGTGCAAGACTACCACAAACAGATACTAGTATGACGTACGAAGAGTCAAAACGGCTTATCAAAACCAGATACATGACCAAATGGGAAACCGAACATACTGGTTACACCAAAAACGATGCCTATTACCAGTTGAACAGAAGAGAGCAGGTCGTTGTCTTCAGACTTCGCACTGGCCACAATAGACTGAGGTACCACCTATTCAACAAATTAAAGATAGGTGGTACCGACAAATGCCCGTGCGGTACCGGTAAAATGACCGCTGAACATCTGCTGCAGAACTGCCCGACATACGAGGATCAGAGAAAGCAGATGTGGCCATCACCAGTGGAACTGCAAGACAAGCTCTATGGCAGTGTCGACAGCCGCAGGATGACCGCCGCTTTTTTCGAAAAAATAATGGTTACTGTCTGACTGCGTGCGAAGAAGAAGAAGAAGAAGAACCTCGAATGAGGTCGACTTCCTACTCAACTCCAGTTATTGTAAGAATTAAGGTTGTCGATTCCCTTCATAGCGTCATTCCTTTCCTAACAGTAAGCCAAGGTACCAATTTACTGTTAGATTGACTGGGTCATGTTGGTAGAGGGAATTAAACCTACTACACTTGCAGTGAACGAGTCTTAGTACTAATATGGACTAAAGACTATATGCTCCTATAGTAAAAGTAAGTTGCATGTCCTTTTACAGAACGTACCTTCTTACAAACGCCACCGATTTGGCTGTTATAAGTTTCTTGGCAAGTGTGCAGTACGGTTGGTTGCCATTACTTTCCATACGTGGAGTAGAATTAGCCCGAGAAAAAAACCCTGTCTGTCTGTCAAATTGGACACAAGTGGGAATCGAACCCGGACGTTTGGATTGGGAAACCAAGCGAGCTTCACCCCTAGGCCACGCAGACGCCACCAAAATTATTGTTACATTTTCTTAATTTACCTAAGAGAGACAAAAGAAGGTCAAATCTGTGTTTTTGGACATGCATTTTCTTGGACAAGAAGCAGGTGACACAGGCGTGCCGGTATTTTGGACATGTTTTCCCTCGGTCAAGAAATGTGTGTCATTGTCGTGCTGATGTTTTGGACATGTTTTTCCTCGATCAAGAAATGTGTGTCATTGTCGTACTGATGTTTTGGACATGTTTTCCCTCGATCAAGAAATGTGTGTCATTGTAGTGCTGATGTTTTGGACATGTTTTCCCTCGATCAAGAAATGTGTGTCATTGTAGTGCTGATGTTTTGGACATGTTTTCCCTCGATTAAGAAATGTGTGTCATTATCGTGCTGATGTTTTGGACATGTTTTCCCTCGGTCAAGAAATGTGTGTCATTGTCATACTGATGTTTTGGACATGTTTTCCCTCGATTAAGAAATGTGTGTCATTGTCGTGCTGATCTTTTGGACATGTTTTCCCTCGATCAAGAAATGTGTGTCATTGTAGTGCTGATGTTTTGGACATGTTTTCCCTCGGTCAAGAAGTGTGTGTCATTGTCGTGCTGATGTTTTAGACATGTTTTCCCTCGGTCAAGAAATGTGTTTAAATTTCGTGCTGATGTTTTGGACATGTTTTCCCTCGATCAAGAAATGTGTGACATTATCATGCTGATGTTTTGGACATGTTTCTCCTTGTCAAAGAAATACTTGTCTTAGCCGCCCGGGTGTTTTGGACTTGTATCGTCCTGGCAAATATTAATGTGACATATGCGTTTCTGTGTTTTGGACCTGCATCCTCCTGGCAAATATTAATGTGACATATGCGTTTCTGTGTTTCGGACCTGTATCCTCCTGGCAAATATTAATGTGACATATGCATTTCTGTGTTTTGGACCTGTATCCTCCTGGCAAATATTAATGTGACATATGCGTTTCTGTGTTTTGGACCTGTATCCTCCTGGCAAATATTAATGTGACATATGCGTTTCTGTGTTTTGGACCTGTATCCTCCTGGCAAATATTAATGTGACATATGCGTTTCTGTGTTTTTGGACCTGTATCCTTCTGTTCTGAAAGAAAACACATGGGATAACTACAACAGATATCAATAAATGTGTCAAGTTTATCTCATGTTTGCCAAATTATATCTCGGTAGCATGATACCATTAGGGGGCGCAGCTGTCCCGATATGTCAAGACGGATCGGACTAGCTGCGTCTATACACGACCTCCGACGTTTGTAGATTCATGGCAAGATCTCCCTTGGGACAAATATCCGCATCTACCAGTTCTGCGTGATCCCTGTCCTGCTTTACGGCTCCAAAACCTGGACATTGCTGAAACAGGACATGTCGATACTGGAAGCCTTTCACATGCGCAACCCTCAGCGTATCCTGAGAATCCGATGGCATGATTACATCCGCAACGTGGATGTCTATGATAAAACACTAAATCTCAGAAACACTTGATCGACGCCGAATTTCTTTGTTCGGTTTGAGTACCGGATTAGCCTTCCCTCTTCGCTCCCTTCTCCTTAGCCAGTCTGCTCTGTTGCAGACTGTTATCCAGGATCACCGCGTGGAAGTGTAGAAGGGTCTGTGTAGCCCTGGTTTGTTGGCCCTGACAGTATAAGTCAGCTAAGAGCTCGGTGACCGCTGCAGCTCATGCCTTACCTTGCCTTGCATCTTGATCCCGGACTATTTTATGATCCATTATGCTTGAGTATATATTAGGTAGTGAAAAATTGCCCGTCTGAAAAGTCTTTTGAATGGGACGCCTGATTGCTGTGCTATTTGCAATTTTTTTGGAGGTTTCTTTCGTGCAAACAAGTAGTTAATAATTTGTATGAGTGATTGAGTGAGTTGCCAAGCGGTAGAAAAAAAACAACAGTCTTTAAGAGTTAGCGTTCAAACCCTTTGTATGCCATATATCTCTTTTTTGTGTGCTTGAAACCAAACCATTGTAACACAGTCACGGATCTCATGGGAGCACAAGAAGTGGATTCCTCTACCACAGTTTGAGAATGCTTACCACGGGGATTTCGGGCATACAAGAAGTGAAAGTAACTTCGTGATGAGATCATTAATCATTTCTTATTCCGAGATTAAGATGGGCACATTTGTTTCGAGAAGAATACTTGGTCAAGGAAGAGAGCTGGTGCCTTATCATTGACCGACAGGAGAGAGATAAAGAGAGAGAGGGAGAGATATGAAAGCTATTTCCGAATATATGTCTTATGCAGACCTCATAGCTTATGTCCGAATAAGTCTCTCACGCAGATCTGAAAGCATATATCCTAATAGATCTGAGAAGTAGATCTTTAAGTTTATATCCGAATAGATCTCAGAATAAGATCTAAGAGATGAGTTCCAGAGGAGACATGAAAGATGAGAAGAGCCGCCAACCAATATTCCAGATACGTTGAACAATCCGGAAGCTAAGAACTTAAAACTAACTGTTAGTAGAATAATTCTGACTCATATGACCCCTGGAGAGAATCTGGGTTAAAAGTATGTCATAGAAACCATATGTTCCTCTTGCACGAAACCCCTGAACAGTGATGATGTAGTTTAAGTGTGCAGACTAGAATTCAACTTATCGATCAAAGAATACATCCAGTTGTGAAATTCTCTTTAATTAGATAAGCTACTGTTTGCGTTAGAAGTTAGAACCAATCATTGTGTAACGTGTTATGAGTTTATGTATACACGTGAGAAACTACAATTTTGCTGCAAAATCTGAAAATCATCGAGTTGTTTAGAACCCAAAAGAATATTTGAAGGATAACAGAAAAGGATCAAACGATAACTTTGTTACATAATAATAAATGTTCTTGGTGACCAATAATCGAAATAAATTATAGATGAAGAGTTACATCAGGATGCTGCGGTCAGAGCAAACACCCTATATCCATTTGTCCAGTAAATCCTCCTTGTGAAATCTAGCGCTAGGAAACGTGTCGTACGTATATATTTACTGGCTAATATAATCCAAATATTATTTATTTTGCCACAATAGATTCTGTTTGACTCAAGTGTTTGAGATCTTTTAAGTGATTACATAACCCAGTTAGGTTTTACTACAAATGTAATTTACATTTTAACATTTTGTTAACGTTTTTGCTGTGTCCAGTAGTTTGTCAAGCGTATTTTATTTTGTACCGTCAAAGAAATTGGATAAATTTAATCCATGGATTTGAATCCACTTCATCTGTTAGCGTATTTATTTCTTCTTCTTCATTTTTCTATCTGACAAATGACAGGTTCAGCTAATCTCCAAACTTCAAACGGTATCCCCGACTGCGTAAGCGTGATTCTCAATGATAGCTCGTGAAGAAATGCTTTCAAGTCATGACAGAATAAAACATTATCAAGATAGCTATAGGGCATAACAGTTCCCAACTTTGTCCAGATCTTGGACCCCACTGAAGATACGAGGACAATTTGGAATTTTGCTTTCACGAGATAATTTCACCAATATGCGAGATTTCCACGTGAGATATAATTTTTCTTAAAGTCTCGAATTGTCGGTGATGTGATGTGTCATTATTTGTCAACTTAGTTACCATTCCCAGTTTCCACACAAACACCAACGTCGGGCAAGTTGTTACATCCTGTCAAAGATACAAGCACACGTCTTCTTCCGAGACCATGTATGCACATCTGATTGCACTACCTCGTTAGAAACGTTACGGTGTCCCTTGGGGTGTTTCTTCAGCTCTGGGAAGAAGAAGACGTCAGAAGATACCAGATCGAAGGCGAACGTTTGGTGCGGTAAAATTAAGTAGGGACTACGTCATCGCAGTCCCAAAAGATGGTCGCCATCACTTTTCCCGCTGAGGTAACAACCTTGAATTTTGTTGGGGTAGGTGTGTTCTTATGCCTGTACTCCAAAGAAGCGTGCTTGCCTTCTTGATCATAATGATGTGACTATAACTCGCCGCCAATGACAATTTGGCGGAAAAATGTATGGTCTTCCAGTTAATTGTTGTGTCATAAGTTCCTGACACACCTGCTGTCAGCGCTAGTTCATATCCGGTGTCAGCATGCGAAGGACCCATTTCGCACACACTTTCCTATACCCGAGGGACCCATCTCGCACACACTTTCCTATACCCAAGGGACCCATCTCGCACACACTTTCCTATACCCAAGGGACCCATCTCGCACACACTTTCTTATACCCAAGGGACCCATCTCGCACACACTTTCCTATACCCAAGGGACCCATCTCGCACACACTTTCCTATACCCAAGGGACCCATCTCGCACACACTTTCCTATACCCAAGGGACCCATCTCGCACACACTTTCCTATACCCGAGGGACCCATCTCGCACACACTTTCCTATACCCAAGGGACCCATCTCGCACACACTTTCCTATACCCAAGGGACCCATCTCGCACACACTTTCCTATACACGAGGGACCCATCTCGCACACACTTTCCTATACCCAAGGGACCCACCTCACCAAATTTGCTATCCCCAAGCAGGACATAGATAATGTGATGGACTCACCCAATCGAAATCCTGCGTATTGCGGCGATATATTTCTGCTTTACACGGCGATTGGCACGATCAATTCATCCATTCTAGCTTGGTGCTGTGCATCCACAGCTGTGATCAATCGTTTGCTGCGAGCCGCGTCATGCAGGTTCGTCATGGCTGGAGTGTCGCCTTTTACAGACCGTGCCCACCTCCTGACAATACTGGCATCCATACAGTGGTCACCATATACCGCAGTCATTCTTTGATGCATGTCGATGGGCACATAACCATCTGCTGCTAGGAATTCAATCACATTACGTTGCTTCAACCGCATTTCTATGTAGGCCGCCATTTTACTGTCTCATTTTACTGGCTCATGCGTCACGTTATAAGCGCATGCTCATAGATGTCTCTATAGTCACTTAATTAAACATTATTTTCACATGTCACCTGGTTCGGAGCACTGTTATTATAGTTATGACGCCGGAGGTGCAACTTTTCAAATCGGTCTCGTAATTGTTCCTGTCACACTTCACTTCTTATTCGCTCCTTTTCTTATGTGTAAATCTTGTTATGTATATTTGCAATCGAATCGCCTTGCAAGCACGTAATTGGCCTGTTGTGTCTTGATGGAGAAAGCACATCCTTTTGACTCTTGATGTAGCTACGACTGGATAGGAAGACCGCTACCCTCGCAATCTTTGCCCTGGCTCTGGCTAGCAGTCTGCTTTTTTTCGATAGGGTTCTTTTTTACGTGCGCAAAGTGTACACGGGACCTTTTAGTTTATTATGCGTCTCTGAAAGACTTTGCATTGTTCTCACTTCTTTAGAGATCAGAGAACGATTTAAACTTGGGGGATTCTAGCCACCTATAGTTTCACGCTTGCGCGCGTTCGTTTGTTGGGAGGCTACAGAGACCCACGTTTTTCAGTTACACTAGATGGATTTTTAAACAATCTGCGCTCAAGAGCATCGCTTAAAATCTAGATGTAATTAATTAACCTTAAGAAGACATTACACAAACCCCCAATGTTTTCACTGGTCAGATAAGAAAAGAGAAAACAGAAGAGAGGAATGTGCAGGAAAGTCTACTCAAACTTGTAGAATATATAGAAACCATGAGGTTAATGCGTCCCATTAGAAAGAATACACGATTTGCAACTCATTCCGATGTCGTTCATCTGAGGAACAGTAGGCGATGGTAGTGACTCAGATATCAATCTAACCATTGCTTCCAGATCTACTGAAATCAAGTAAGAAGTAAATGTATTCTCATAGCGCACACTGCCGTCGTGGATGAAAATACATAAAATGCTACGCTTTGTTTCCTCAAGTTTGTATTTATACTAAGAGGTTTTTTTTTAAATTTGATTTCGGGACCACATGAACGCAATTTTGTTATGTTGGTGTTTCTTTGGTGAATTGGTACGTTCGTGTTTCTTTGGTGAATTGGTACGTTCGTGTTTCTTTGGTGAATTGGTACGTTCGTGTTTTTTGTTATGTTGGTGTTTCTTTGGTGAATTGGTACGTTCGCGTTTTTGTTATGTTGGTGTTTCTTTGGTGAATTGGTACGTTCGCGTTTTTTAACCCTTTTACGGTTCAGCCTAACTGATGAGATCTGCATTAATCTTTTACAGTCGAGTCTAAGTGATTTGATTCGTATCTTAACCATGTACAGTCTTGTTTAATTGATTTGATCCATATCTTGACCATTTACAGTCTGGTTTAATTGATTTGATCCTTATCGTGACCATTTACAGTCTGCCTTAAATTATGTTATCCTTACCTTAACCATTTACAGTCTGGTCTAACTGATTTGATCCAAATCTTAACCTTTTACAGTATTCTTTAATTGATATTCGAATAAATTATATTCGTATCTTAATTCTTTAAATTTGGGCCTAAACGATCAGATTAGTGTCTTAAGACATTAATCAAGTATATTAACCCGGACTGTAAAGGGTTATTTATTAGAGTAGGTAAAAATTATTTGCCGACTTTAATCTTTGAAAATCACAATCTTTCTGTCGATTTCTTCAATGTTTACTTCTGGTGGTTCATATGTTTTCCAATGCGTTTGAAATCGACCTGAACCTTCTGACCTCGCTGTTGATGCAAGTAAACATAAAAATCTACGTTTTTTGGCACACGCTTTTGAATGACCTGTCCCTGATCAGTCAAAATCTGATATATTAAAAGGTCGCACTAGTAGAGGCTGTGTACACAGTTTAAGCTCTCTGTGTTATGTGGAAGTTGTTTTAAAAAAAGAGAAATAAGAGTCCACGCAAAAGGACAACGGTACATAAACAAAACGAACCCCCACCTCAAGGTCACAAAGTCAACGCTCGGCAGGACGAGGGAACGAAAACAACTAATCAATCACAAGAAAAATAAAGATATGATGTATTAGGACGATACAATACAGCTTAGAACACTTCCGCGGAAACAGCCAGTGTCCAGGTATGCAATAGATAGTGGAGACAGATGAAGTGGTACTGGCCTTCTGATAAGGAAAGATATGATCAATGACAACCCAAGATCCGTCTGCCAGGACCTGTCCAACATCAGTATTACTGCGCGGGGATGAATAGTGTTACTGCGCGGGAATGAATGGTATTACTGCGCGGGAATGAATGGTATTACTGCGGGGGGATGAATAGTATTACTGCGCGGGAATGAATGGTATTACTGCGCGGGGATGAATGGTATTACTGCGCGGGGATAAATAGTATTACTGCGGGGGGGATGAATAGTATTACTGCGTGGGAATGAATGGTATTACTGCGCGGGGATGAATAGTATTACTGCGCGGGAATGAATGGTATTACTGCGCGGGGATGAATAGTATTACTGCGGGGGGATGAATAGTATTACTGCGCGGGAATGAATGGTATTACTGCGCGGGAATGAATGGTATTACTGCGCGGGGATGAATAGTATTACTGCGGGGGGATGAATAGTATTACTGCGGGGGAATGAATGGTATTACTGCGCGGGGATAAATAGTATTACTGCGGGGGGATGAATAGTATTACTGCGCGGGAATGAATGGTATTACTGCGCGGGGATGAATAGTATTACTGCGGGGGGATGAATAGTATTACTGCGCGGGGATGAATAGTATTACTGCGGGGGGATGAATAGTATTACTGCGGGGGAATGAATGGTATTACTGCGCCGGGATGAATAGTATTACTGCGGGGGGATGAATAGTATTACTGCGGGGGGATGAATAGTGTTACTGCGCGGGAATGAATCGTATTACTGCGCGGGAATGAATAGTATTACTGCGGGGGGATGAATAGTGTTACTGCGGGGGGATGAATAGTGTTACTGCGCGGGAATGAATGGTATTACTGCGCGGGGATGAATAGTATTACTGCGGGGGGATGAATAGTAATACTGCGGGGGAATGAATGGTATTACTGCGCGGGGATGAATAGTATTACTGCGGGGGATGAATAGTATTACTGCGCGGGGATGAATAGTATTACTGCGGGGGGATGAATAGTATTACTGCGGGGGAATGAATGGTATTACTGCGCGGGGATGAATAGTATTACTGCGGGGGGATGAATAGTATTACTGCGGGGGGATGAATAGTGTTACTGCGCGGGAATGAATGGTATTACTGCGCGGGAATGAATAGTATTACTGCGGGGGGATGAATAGTATTACTGCGGGGGGATGAATAGTGTTACTGCGCGGGAATGAATGGTATTACTGCGCGGGGATGAATAGTATTACTGCGCGGGAATGAATGGTATTACTGCGCGGGGATGAATAGTATTACTGCGGGGGGATGAATAGTATTACTGCGGGGGGATGAATAGTATTACTGCGGGCGGGGGGGGGTGAATCGTATTACTTCGCGGGGATGAATAGTATTACTGCGGGGGATGAATAGTATTACTGCGCGAGAATGAACAATATTTCTGCGTGGGGATAAATTTAGAGGGCAAGAACTTCTCAATCGTCCGCTAGTCACTTTGTGACGAAACAATTTGACTGGAATGTAAAACTAGTTCTCTACAGACTCTGTAGAGTCATCTTTGGGTCGCTGTTGTCGTGAGGTCAGGCACTTGCCTCCCAAAGCGATGAACAGAAATGGAAGATGATCGAATCCAACAAGTTTTAAAGTGACCTCCTGGTCTCACGGGAGTTAGAAACAAAGTGCCTGCATCCTGAGTTGCCTCCAGTCGTCTTGCTTTGTGTCTTGCCACTGGTTCAAGGTAGCTCGGGACCAGAGAGCGAAGTCGAGGATCAACGCAATTTTCTTCACTATACTACAAATACGGCGTAAGTTACATTATCAAGACAAAACCGTCTGCTAATGTCCCCATCATCGCCTGCGATGGGCAACTAACTACAAGACGGTTTGAGTTTGCAGCCATAACTTGCTGCCCATCTGAGCTGATATAGATTCAATCCTCAATTGATGTGAGGTAATTATTTTCCATCGTAAACTGCTCCAACATTTAAAAAAAATTGGAAACCAGAGCAAGTCTGTAAAGTAAATGCAACCGGAGTGACGCTGACTACACCGTCCATAGTGTGCAGTTAGTCAAGAAGATATGGGACTAACACCATATTCCCAATATGCCAGACGCGTGTCAACGGGAACCAAGTTACTAGTGTCAAGCATTCCAATTGTGCTTGCTGTGAACCTAAATTTCATTGATTTATTCGCCTACACGCTCTAAGTATAGCTTAGGGCCATCACTAAAACGGGTGCGTTTACGGGAAGCCTGTGTCCGTGTATTTTTATCACTGGTTTCATTCCAATAGTTTAACATGTTGAGGCTGACAACTCCATAGCGCCTCCAACGGCATGCTGAATACGTTCCATTTTTTCAAACACTGTATTGCTAAATCTATATTCAGTTTCAATAAATCAAAGACTTTCAGCCCCCTGTGGAGCATAGGTCTTTAACAAATAGACCTCAATTCATCAAATATAGACATGCCCATATTTATTGAAATGTGCGTGTCTAAACTCTTCTACAGGATGGGTCCAACTTTCATTACTCACCTCTTCCGACAAGTCTCGCAGGTTACAGTTTTCTGTTCACCTTTCAAGCTCCGGTAATGTAACATTACAGCATCTATTTCCAATAATGGAGTCCACGGAGCATATTTATTGTTATTACCCTTAAAGATAAATTATACATGCACCTTACCGAAGTTTTGAACATACGCCCTACATCGACATCCACCCGCTTGGCCAGTCATCCCTTCCACCTGATCAGCACGGGTGTGAAACCTTGTTTTGACCACCCAGAAGTGGGGCGCGCCATCGATCTCTGCTGACATAGCTCGGAGTGAAGTTGGTAATAAGCGCTCAACTCAAATTAATTGTTCCTACAGGCGTGTGTCTCAAATAGCATCTGACGGGAAAGTTCTCGGCTTTTCCTTGCTGATTCACTTACCGTGAGAAATGAAGGGGTGAAAGGTTGGTCTCTGACGCCAAACGCAGAGTTTTTAGAATGGGAACAGTCTATTACTGGAATACTGGGATACTGTAACTCCATCAGGCATATCAGTGACTGAAGCCAGGTAGCCAGAAGCTGATCTTTTCTTCTGTTGTCTATCATCGGCAGCCGCGTAGCGCAGGGGTCAGCAAGCTGGCTTCGCATGTGAGTGGTCCGTGGTTTCCCGCGCGTTTTGTGACAATCTGTATCATATACACATTCCACTATGCACGAAAATCAGATTAATGCGTACACTGGTCCTGTCAATATGGACAGTTACAGCTGACCTCCAACGAAGGAGACATGCCTTAGAAATGAGATGTTTCCGAAGGCTTTTAAACGTCACGTACAAAGATCGAGTTACAAATGAGGAAATAGCTCCCCACGCCGCTCAGCGGTATAAGTGGAAAGAAAACTAACTTGTTTTCAGTAGTGTATCGTGTCTCTATATACAAGCAAACTATTTTTATCTGCCTAATTTGTATGGTTGTAGTTCATTTACAGGAAAAAAAGTTAAATAACATCTCAACGTAACCTCATTATACTGGTTTAGCCGGCTCTACATAATCTGTCTACAACCAGTTTATTTCACTTTAAAAAAAAAATTAAAAAAAATTTAAAAAAAGGCAAAGGCCGCCGTCCATCGAAGACGACGATGGCATAATTAATTTTGCTAGCGCTATTTTTAACAATGATTAACTGCGCTACTTTTTATCCTCACTCACTCGTCTCGAGCCGCCCGACCCCAGTGACAAATCAAGGACAAGACGACTAGGGGGCGACTACGAGATGCAGGGGACTCCGCATCAAGCACCCGTGAAAACGGAGTCCGGAGTCGATCCCACACCACCTGATCACGAGGCCGACGGTTTAACCACGGAATTCCAATTATTCCACTCCGCTGATCCTGAAAATACTGTGAGCCTCCACATCGGCTCTATTGTCCACTGTAAGTCATAGGCAAGCAGAAACATTAGATGTATGAACAGAAGTCTGGTTCCTGGCGCGATTGCCAAGGATACAGTGGTCGAATAATAAATTACCTGCGAATAGGCAGCACAAAAATGCTTAGGATAGAAGAGTTGCTTTTAAAACAAGGAACTGGGTGACGGCATGGCCTAGTGGTTAAGTGGCACGGTTCACAACCAGAAGGTGCTGGGTTCGATCCCCATCACAGCACCGGCCGTTACCCCGAAGAAGCAAACCCTTAGAAAATGCAGGAGGAAGCAGACCCTTACATAAAATGCATGCTGAAGTCGGATACACTAGGCCGACAGGCGCAAAATAAAAACCGCAGTATAACGCACACCCGCATTGGGGAATAGAGAAATAAGCCGAACGCAAAAAAACAAAACAAACAAACAAACAAAACTAACAAACAAACAAACAACAACAAAAACAAACAAACAAAACAAACAAATAAACAAAAACAAGGAAGACAAAAGTACAGCAGGCGCAGTTTATTGGACAGGTCAAATATCGTCTTGGATCCCTGATGAACATTGGAACGAATGGTGTGGAGGGGTGAGAGACGGGGGGAGGGGGGAGAAGCGTGGTAGGTGTAAGGAGAGTGGGGGTCGTTTCGCTAGATGACTTCACTGAAATAATACTCGGGTGGGAAGGAATAGTACTGAAACCTGCCAAGATAGTCGTAAAAGTCGACTAAATATGGTTGTAAACTATGTCGATTCTGTGGCGGGAAGAGAAGGGGTGGGGTCCGGTCGAGGGAGGCACAGAAGAGAAGAGAATCACTGTTGCCTGTCATGCACATCCTAAAAAGGGACTAATGAGTGATGTTTGCGTTGGGCTAGCACACATGATCATGTAAATACAATTGTTAACATCCAATTTTTTGTTTTGTTGTTCGTTGTTGTTATTAAAGGTTTGCCTTGCTGGATTCTATTGCCGATCGCACTTCCCTTTTCACCTCCGACCGTAGTCCTTTGAACGATATCAGGGCGTATTGGTCAGTGTACGTAACTACTAGCAAATGTTTCTGTGGTTGTTGCTGATTGATGTTCTCTCAATGAGCATTCCGCATCACTTTTGTGGTTACCAACTTTTTAAAATCATCAACACATCAAATCATCAAAACATCAAATAATCAAAACATCCAATTATCAAAACATCCAATTATCAAAACATCCAATCATCAAAACATCCCAACATCAAAACATCAAATTATCAAAACATCCAATCATCAAAACATCCAGTTATAAAAACATCAAATCGTCAAAATTTCCAATCATCAAACATAAAAACATCAAAACATCAAATCATCAGAACATCAAATTATCAAAACATTACATCATAAAATCATCAACACATCAAATCATCAAAACATTAAATCATCAAAACATCCAATCATCAAAACATCCAATCGTCAAAACATCCAATCATCAAAACATCAAATCATCAAATTGTCAAAATATCCAATCATCAAAGCACCCAATCATAAAAATATCAAATCATCAAAACATCAAATCATCAAAACATCAAATCGTCAAAACACTAAATCATCAAATCATCAACACGTCAAAACATCAAATCATCAAAACATCCAATCATCAAAACATCCAATCATCAAAACATCCAATCATCATGGGAAGAGCACATCAATTTGGAATTGAAAGGTGAGCCTGCAAGGGACCGTTCTATCTAAATGCATGAAAGGCGTAGGTTGAGTTTTCTGCTAGCTTCACATCCGAAATGGTCTGTAATCTAACCAATCTCGGACCAATCTATTGCAACTATGAAATATAGAACTTGGTCTGTCAAACATATTGACGTAATAGAGTCTATCATTCTGTCTAGGTCTAGCTTAATCTATATTCCAAAGTTAAAATATATTTTCGTGAGAAAAGATCAGTTAAAAATTACACGATTTTACATTTTGTTTTTGTTTCTGGTGGGTAAAATCGCATAACTTGTTGTCTATCTTGCAGCGAGGCGCATCCGTCTTCTTCAGGTACGTGTTTCGAATCTGAAGACCTATTATGTTACTTTGTTTTCTGCTGTCTAGTGTGTATGTTTTCCGAGAGTTCATAATATAAATATAGAATAACACGAGGCAATATCTACTTTATTACAGATAAATCTTCAGCAACTTACATGCAAAAAATACATCACACAAAACTAAAGAAGTAACGTAAATATTATCTTTAGTCTATGTAACATCAATCTAATTTAACAGCATCCATGTCAAAATCACGAAGGTCTAGATTCAAAGTCTACATACAAATCATTTAAGAAACAGAAAAACATGTATTTTTTTCAGTGTGCAATTATATCCATAATGTTCGATTTTTCGTCGATTAGCTGATGCTATAACTCTACACGGTAAGGTTCACGAAGAAGACAGTGCGTTTCAGGTCTTCACCAATCCCTCATAGCTTTTCAAGCATGGTCTCTCTTCCCTCGGGTCAGACTGCCTCTCTTTGATTTGCAAAAGTGGGGAAGCCTTGCAGGATATATTCTGGTGTTTGCTTGAGTGCTCCACAATCGCACGTGACGATGTCTCTGACACCCATTCTGTGGAGGTAGGCCTTGAGTCTGTAAGGTCCCGTTCTGAGTCTGAAATCTTTCTCTGCCCATCTCTACTAAGTATCTCTATGCTGTTATTCTCTGGATTGAATTCTTTCTACTGGTCTCTCTATTCTGTTCTCTGGATCCTTTGATGAATGTCTTTTCTTCTTTATAGCTCATTGGATGGGAAGTCTGCGTGCCGCCAATTCCGGCTTTTGCAAGCTCACATGGTTTCTCGTTCCCAAGGATCTCACAGTGGGTCCAGTCCACTGTAGAACTAGATCTGTTTCTGAGACAGGAATCCGATGTACAACGTTAGCAACATTTTAACAGACAATAAACAAACACACAAAAGTCAAAGTAGACGTGTACAGAGCAATCATGCTAAACACTATTCACAAAACAGACTAATTATTCCAAATGTATCGATAACACTTTTTGCAGAATTCAGACTCCTAATTTGGATATATACGAACAAAGCAGTTTACCAACACATAATATACACTATTTAAATTTTTTCACACATATACTACTCAAAATAAATTAAGGATGACTTACAAAAGCATGTGAAGGCAGTTATATTGAGTCAAATTGTTGTTAGGAGATTTGAACAGGAGTGTGACAGTTTCAGGACGAAGAAGGAACTTATCTGAGAGATGTTTCTACTTAATTGAACGTATTTTTCTTTGTCCTACTCTATAGTCGTTGTTGTATAGTGATGTGAACATGAGAGTGACAGTTCTATTATAAATGTATGGTTAATGGTCAGTAACGTTTGTGACCGCCACGAGTATTTATACAAGCTAGGCAGCGATACCTCAAAGGTAAAATCAGTCTTTTGATAGTGTACTAGGGGATCGCCTGCCTGCAGAAGGTTTTGATATAAATGGATTAGGCCACCACCTAGTGGATGGTTCAAAGACATCCCAGAGATGCTTGTGTTGTTAATGACTTCCTCCAGCAGCATAATGTCACCAGGAAGAAACTGGCCAGCTTACTCACGTGATTTCAGCACTTTTGAACATCTCTTGAACGTCTTCGGATTATCAGCAAGACGGAACCATCCCCCAGGTAGTGACATGAACCGATTGTTTCAAAACGTGTTCCAGGAGTGGCAGACAATCCCTCAGCCCCCAATCCAAAGATTAATTGTATCCATGAGGCGTCGCTGCTTAGCTTGAATCAATACACGTGTAGGTCCCACGCGGTTCTTCCTATTAACCAGTAATCTCTCATAAAACTGGCAAGCTCTCTTGTCCAAATTAAGGAATAACATTTGGAATAAATGTAACTGACTTTTCTTTCGGCGAATTTTTTTGTACGATGACATTTAATAAGTGACCCTAAACTTATTTTGAGAAGTAAATATGCAGAAAGAAAAAAAAATACAAGTATTACTTTGTTCTAATTACAAGTTTTCTTATATATTTTCAATTCGACATAGTATTTTGTTAATGTGAACAACAAAGTTCGCTGTCTTTGTTTGCTTTGGTAAATTTAAAAAAATTTGTTCATTACTTGAACGATATGGGTCTTTTTCTTTCATAACTTGAACGATATGGGTCTCTTTTTTCATTTCTTGAACGATATGGGTCTCTTTTTTTCATTACTTGAACGATATGGGTCTCTTTTTTTCATTAATTGAACGATATGGGTCTTTTTTTTTTAATTTTGCTCATTGATATTGATAACATTTCACACAACCAAAATTTGCTAGGTTTTTTTAAAATCTAAATCTATCCTTTCTTTCATTTTTTCTGCTTTTGTTTTCTTTCGAGTCATTGAAATTTATTAGATGAATATGTAAAAATAACACAGATACAAACAAGAAAGATTGATTCTGCATTGGAAAAAAATGTAATAAAATTAATTTTGTATTTATTAAAAATATGTTACATAGGATCGAGATGCGGAGCAGCGTGAGCTGTAGTAATCAGCGACCCATAGCTGACTGCTAGCTTCAGGGCCAGCAACCCATGGCTGACTGCTAGCGTCAGGGCCATCGACCCATAGCTGACTGCTAGCGTCAGGGCCATCGACCCATAGCTGACTGCTAGCTTCAGGGCCAGCGACCCATAGCTGACTGCTAGCGTCAGGGCCATCGACCCATAGCTGACTGCTAGCGTCAGGGCCATCGACCCATAGCTGACTGCTAGCTTCAGGGCCAGCGACCCATAGCTGACTGCTAGCGTCGGGGCCATCGACCCATAGCTGACTGCTAGCTTCAGGGCCAGCAACCCATAGCTGACTGCTAGCGTCAGGGCCAGCCAATCAGAACTGTCAATACCCATCTCCTCTTCCAAGGGGTGATCCTAGATAACAGGCTGCAACAGGACAGAAGGGATCGAAGAGGGAAGCCTAACCCGGTACCCAAAAATATGGCAGTCAAGCTGTAAACTCCAACAGAATGCATTCCGTTCTACAGACAACATTCTTATAACTGCAAGCATTTTTCAGGGGTTGGTAGTGGCAGTTTGAGTAGGAATAACGACAATGAGAAACAAGACGAAGAAAAATATAAAAAATATTGACGTGCTTGATTTTGCATTTGCTTTCTATTTTTTTTTAAATTCTGTAATGCCTGTGGTTGATCTATTTAATAGCTATATTGTGGACAAAGTGTGAGTAAAATGGTAGTCATATAGATAGGAACTACAGTCTGAAATGACGTGTAAAAGATAATCTGTTTAGGGTAAAGGCTCTAAAGCTTGTCAACCATGTCGTAGTTGTAGCCTCATTTCAGTCATGACTGACTATAGGTTGATGCGACCTTGGAGTAGCAACTCTCTACTGAGTTTTGGGTTTTCCTTTTCCTTTCGGTGTTGTCTCTTTATTGTCTTTATTGAATGAGCTTATTTTCGCCGAGTCTGAGGTGGCTCATCAGGCTGCATCTCCATTTGGATCTGTCTGCAGTTACGTCTTCCCAAGATGTCAGATCCATATCCAGAGCCTTCATGTCCTCCTTTCATTTGTCTTTGAACCGCAGCTGTGGTCGACCAGTTGTTCTTTTACCACACGCCGGCTGTCCATAGAGAATATCTTTGGGGATGCGATCGTCCTCCATGCGACGAACATGAACAAGCCATCGAAGTCTTTGTTAGCGAAAAAGGTTGTGCATACTTGGAAGACCAGTACGAGAATGCACTTCCGCATTTGTTACCCTGTTTCTCCATGAGATGCCAAGGATGGATCTCATGCCCCGTTGGTGAAAGGTGTTTACCCTATTCTCATGCTTGTCACGTGTTGTCCACGTTTCGCTGCCATATAGAAGCGTACTGGGGACACATGCATTATAGACCATGGTCTTGGTCTTGGCTGTAAGTTTGGGGTTTTCCCAGACACGTTTTGTAAGACGAGAAAATATGGTAGCAGCTCTGCCAATGCCATTGCCCAATTCCGAGTCTAGGGAGAGCTTATCATTGATTTGAGATCTCAGGTAAGTGAACCGGTCCAGAGTTGCCAGTTCAGTTATCGATAGTGATGCTTGGGGTGGTATCTACGTCTTGTCCCAGTACATTTGTTTTATTCAGGCTTATTGTGAGGCCGAAATCTTTGCACGCCTCGGAGAAGCGATCTATCAATCTCTGGAGTTCAAGCATTCTGTGAGTGATAATTACACCGTCATCAGCAAATAACAAGTCGCTGTGCAGTAACTTCCCTGATCTTGGTTTTAGCTTTGAGCCTTGCAAGATTAAACAGACGACCATCTGGTCTAGTGTGAAGGAAAATCCCTTCTGTTGCATTACCAAATGTGGGCTTCGGTAGCAGGACAAAGAAGATAACAAATAGTTCCAAGCATGTCGTAAGAGGCATCTAAAGAGTGTTAGGCATGGGGCCAGTTACCGCATCTTATAGAAACTTTAAGCCAAAAAATCTTAAAGAAATTTGGAAAGGTCGATTATTTTTTTTTAAAGTTTGACTTGTTGTTTATTTCTTGAAGACATGTGCTCCACAGTGAGGTGAAATTGTGAATTATTGACTGAAATTTTGTGAATTATTGACTGAAATTTTGTGAATTATTGACTGAAATTTTGTGAATTATTGACTGAAATTTTGTGAATCATTGATTGAAATTTTATGAATCATTGACTGAAATTTTGTGAATCATTGACTGAAATTTTGTGAATCATTGATTGAAAATTTGTGAATCATTGATTGAAATTTTGTGAATTGTTGACTGAAATTTTGTGAACCATTGATTGAAATTTTGTGAATCATTGATTGAAATTTTGTTAATTGTTGACTGAAATTTTGTGAATCATTGGTTGAAATTTTGTGAATCATTGGTTGAAATTTTGTGAATCATTGATTGACATTTTGTGAATCATTGATTGGTATTTTGTGAATCATTGATTGACATTTTGTGAATCATTGATTGGCATTTTGTGAATCCTTGATTGGCATTTTGTGAATCATTGATTGACATTTTGTGAATCATTGATTGACATTTTGTGAATCATTGATTGACATTTTGTGAATCATTGGTTGAAATTTTGTGAATCATTGATCGAAATTTTGTGAATCATTTATTGAAATTTTGTGAATCATTGATTGAAATGTTGTTGTATTACATAAATCACCATGAATATTGCCCTACTGCAAGTGGGTGTTGTTTGAAACGCCCGTAGATAAGTCTTACGTGGGGCAATACGACCTTTACGGCTACCAGGCTCGCCAAAGATAAAATGCAGGCTCTTTATCTGAAGGATGTCCACCCTTGGGACACACCGTCTACATTCCTAGTACACTATAAGAATAGAACTACACACTTGATTACTACCAATAACAAAAAGAGAGTCCGGAAGGCAAGCAAAGGCAGGCTGGGAGCGATACATTCTAATATTTCTTCGATTTTAATAAAAAGATGGCTTTTGGGTATTTGAATCAGATACACATTATTTATTTAATTGAATACCAGTATTCCTTTAGTGTCAAATACGTGATTTCTTTATCAATCTATTCTTACTCTTACCTGATTCCACTCTTAACTGACTCCACTCTTACCTGACTCCACTCTTATCTGGCTCTACTTTTACCTACCTCCACTCTTTCCATCCATGTAACATCCCCACCCCTACCTGATTCCCTTCGTTCAACCGTTGTAACATCCCAACACTTATCTGACTCCACTCGTTCAATCCATGTAACATTCCAGCTGTTACTAGCTCTACTCGTTCAATCCATGTAACATTCCAGCTGTTCCTACCTCCACTCGTTCAATCCATGTAACATTCCAGCTGTTAACTTCACTTAACTTAACGTCTTTATACTGGTTTAGAAGATTCTGCATAGTCTGTATACAACCAGTTTCATTTACATTGCCTTGCTCTAAAAGCTATGCGCATCCAATTTATTCGTAAATGCATTAATGGTCCCTGCCTGCACTACCTCCTGTTGCAATGCATTCCAAGCATTTACCACTCTCTGACTAACAAAATATTTACTAATATCTAATCTGGACCTTTCTTTAGTTAATTTGTAGCTATGTTGTTACTACCTCCACTCGTCCAATTCATGTAACATTCCAGCTGTTACTACCTCCACTCGTTCAATCCGGGAAAAATTCCAGCTGTTACTACCTCCACTCGTTCAATCCATGTAACATTCCAGCTGTTACTACCTTCACTCGTTCAATCCATGTAACATTCCAGCTGTTACTACCTTCACTCGTTCAATCCATGTAACATTCCAGCTGTTATTACCTCCCTTCTTTCAATCCGGGCTACATTCCAGCTGTTACTACCTCCCTTCTTTCAATCCGGGCTACATTCCAGCTGTTACTACCTCCACTCTATCAATCCATGTAACATTCCAAATGTTATTACCTGCATTAGTTCAATCTATGTAACATTCCAGCTGTTACTACCTCCCTTCTTTCAATCCGGGCTACATTCCAGCTGTTATTACCTCCCTCTTTCAATCCGGGCTACATTCCAGCTGTTATTACCTCCCTTCTTTCAATCCGGGCCACATTCCAGCTGTTATTACCTCCCTCTTTCAATCCGAGCTACATTCCAGCTGTTATTATCTCCCTTCTTTCAATCCTTGTCACATCCCCACTCTTACCTATCTCCACTCTTTCAATCCTTGTCACATCCCCACTCTTACCTATCTCCACTCTTTCAATCCTTGTCACATCCCCACTCTTACCTATCTCCACTCTTTCAATCCCTGTCACATCCCCACTCTTACCTATCTCCACTCTTTCAATCCTTGTCACATCCCCACTCTTACCTATCTCCACTCTTTCAATCCCTGTCACATCCCCACTCTTACCTATCTCCACTCTTTCAATCCTTGTCACATCCCCACTCTTACCTACCTCCACTCTTTCAATCCTTGTCACATCCCCACTCTTACCTATCTCTACTCTTTCAATCCTTGTCACATCCCAACTCTTACCTATCTCCACTCTGTCAATCCTTGTCACATCCCCACTCTTACCTATCTCCACTCTTTCAATCCTTGTCACATCCCCACTCTTACCTACCTCCACTCTTTCAATCCTTGTCACATCCCTACTCTTACCTACCTCCACTCTTTCAATCCTTGTCGCATCCCCACTCTTACCTACCTCCACTCTTTCAATCCTTGTCACATCCCCACTCTTACCTATCTCCACTCTTTCAATCCTTGTCACATCCCCACTCTTACCTACCTCCACTCTTTCAATCCTTGTCACATCCCCACTCTTACCTATCTCCACTCTTTCAATCCTTGTCACATCCCCACTCTTACCTATCTCCACTCTTTCAATCCTTGTCACATCCCCACTCTTACCTATCTCCACTCTTTCAATCCTTGTCACATCCCCACTCTTACCTATCTCCACTCTTTCAATCCTTGTCACATCCCCACTCTTACCTATCTCCACTCTTTCAATCCTTGTCACATCCCCACTCTTACCTACCTCCACTCTTTGAATCCTTGTCACATCCCAACTCTTACCTATCTCTACTCTTTCAATCCTTGTCACATCCCCACTCTTACCTATCTCTACTCTTTCAATCCTTGTCACATCCCCACTCTTACCTACCTCCACTCTTTCAATCCTTGTCACATCCCCACTCTTACCTACCTCCACTCTTTCAATCCTTGTCACATCCCCACTCTTACCTATCTCCACTCTTTCAATCCTTGTCACATCCCCACTCTTACCTATCTCCACTCTATCAATCCATGCAACATTCCAACTGCCCATGTATCTAAAACAGCAAATTGAGTTTCGCTATATTTAGGCGATATAATTATTAACCCTTTCACTCGACTTTCCCCTTTCCACATCAGGGCTGGAAGGATGGATATTTGTAGAGATAATCGATTCATGTATAACGTTAAGAGAGGTATTATTATTATTTTCTATCTCGCGATTTCCAAAGCAAACAAATGAAGATTGTTTCTTGCAACACAAAAATCAGTGTCAAATCTTTTTGTTTGCTGTTGTATTTGTTGCGTCTGTGACGATTCCTTTCGCGTCATCGCGTTGCCAATTCTTCCTCACAATCCTGTTTAATGTCAGTTTGCTATGTGCTGAGTGTTATTATATTTCCTTATGTAATACTTATTGAACAGCCTGAAGAAATTATGGCAGAGCAGCAACAAAACGACAAAATTAAATGTCTTGAGAGCCAATTTTTTTTTCTGTGGCAGCTTATGGCTGCGAATCATGGACGATTACCGAAACTTCTAGACGAAGAATCGAATTTTTCGAGTCAAAATGATACAGGAAGATCCTCAGAATACCATGAACGGAGAAAAAGACAAATGTAGACATTCGGCAAGAGTTGAGAATAGAGGAGAACTGGTTTCTCAATTCCATTATGGCCAGAAAATGTAAATACTTTGGTCACATCAAGAGACACAACGGTCTTGAGAGAACAGTAATGAAAGGTATGGCAAAAGACGCAGAAGTAGACCAAGATGACGATGGTACCAAGATATCCAGGAATGTCTGGGTATGGATGTAGCGATAGCTGGAGTTTTGGCAAGGGAACGAGTTTCTTTCAGACAGACTGTGATGGGAGCGACGTTCTATAAAGGACATGCTACATGAAGAATGCAATTTCTTTTTTGCGTTCGCCTTATTTCTCTAATCCACAAGAAGGTGTGCGTTGCATTGTGGTTTTTATTTTGCGTCTGTCGGACCAGTGCATCCGACTTCAGCATGTATTTTATATAAGGGTCTGCTTCCTCCTGTATTTTCTAAGGGTTTGCTTACCCGGGGTAAAGGTCGGTGCTGTGATGGGGATCGAACCCAGCACCTTCGGGTTTTGAGCCGTGTCACTCAACTACTAGCACAAGCTGTCTCCTCTGAATACGTATTTATGCAGTAATAAATTAGACTGGCCAAATAGCTATTGGATATATAAGCCTAGTCCAATTGGTTAACAGAAACAAACAATCGGTGTAGATCCACCTGAGACACAAAAAAGTGTTGCAATAGAAACTGAAAGAGAGAAACGGACAAACTATCCAAGGCACCACTCTTTTGTTTAGCATGTGGCAGTACACTAGAATGAAATCTAGACAAAGTGTTTGAAGTCAAAACAGCCCCTACAGACTAGTCCTGGAAAACACCGCATTGGAAGATGGGATGTACTGACGATGGTATCCTGGATTGAGATAGGAGAAGAACCTGCACCTGGGCACCACTTGTCTTACGCAACACGGAAAAAACTAAACAGACTCCAAACTGGTGTATAGCGATGCAGGAGAAACTTAAAAAGATGGGGATACAGGGATAATGAGACATGTGACTGTGGAGCAGCACAGGTCCCAGACCACCTGATGATGAGACATGTGACTGTTGAGCAATGCAGGTCTCAGACTACCTGATGATGAGACATGTGACTGTGGAGCGACACAGGTCCCAGACCACCTGATGATGAGACATGGGACTGTGGAGCAGCACAGGTCCCAGACCACCTGATGATCTGCAATGACCTTCTGGAAACATGCTTTATGGATGACGTGTTGAGGGGGAATAACAAGATAATTCACGTAGCTGAACTTTGGAAACATGATGTCCTACGTGGTGCCAATAACATGTACAGTAAGTTTTCCCACATTTTGAATTCACTTAGAACATAGAACCGGAGCGGATATTCACCGTCCGCTCCTAATTTGGGCCGTCTTCTTGAGTTATGCTCGCCAGACTTCAGCTGTACTAAGTTACTCTTTCACTTTTCTCGAGATGTTCCTTTGCCTCTATGTCTCTTTCTTTTCTTGGCGAGTTCAAATCCACCGCCTGTCTGGTAATAATTACTAGCTTATATCTGATAGTATGTTCTGCCAATTTCCACTTTTCTTTCCCTGTATCCTGCGATATTGGCTAGGACGAATTCAAGACCAACAAAGCAAAAAAGAGAAATCATTAACTAGCCTTTCCTTTCTTCGATCATCAGAAAAAAGCAGTGGATATTCATGGACAAAAGAACAACAGATACCCCCTATAGACAGTTTTGGACTTCAGGTGGTAGCAGGATGAGAGGACGACCAACCACTACAGACAGTTATGTGGGCGTCAGATGGCAGCAGGGGATCATGATGCTGATCAGCGCTTGAGCTGCAGTGGTCAGCGACCCATAGCTGACTGCTAGCGTCAGGGCCAGCGAACCATAGCTGCCAAGACCTTTCTATACCTCCACGCGGTGATCCTGGATAACAGGCTGCAGCAGGGCAGACTGACTAAGAAGAAGGGATCGAAGAGGGAATGCTAACCCGGTACTCAAAAAATGCTTGGTTTAGTCGGATGTGTTGGACCAAAAGGTGCAAATATCGCAGCCAAGCTGTAAACTACTACACAACGCATTCCGTTCTCTGGACTACATTCTGCTACTTAAGCCCTTTCATGGTTTGATAGTAGGAGATTGAGAACGAACGAAGACGAAGAAGAAGAAGAAGAAGAAGAAGAAGAAGAAGAAGAAGAAGAAGAAGAAGATGGCAGCAGGATGAGAGGACGACCAACCAAAAGAGACTCCTCGCAGAACGGTCATCTGAGATGGACGAACTATGACCCTAAAGAACATGCAAGAACTTACACAAGTGGCGATGAAACAGTCATAGCTACTTCAGAAATGCAAATGCAACAACACATTGATAAATTATATACAACATATTAAAAATACAACATGAAAATCAAGTAAGAAAAAAAAACTGGTGTCATCAAAATATCTAAAAGGCCAGAGACATCAATATCGTCCTTGAAAAACCGTAAATCAAACAGGTGAAGATTTATCGAACTTAGCGAGCCTTTTATCAGCAAACAGAAGAATTACAGCGGGAATCCAACAAAGATGCAATAAGGCAAATCAGATCGTTGGAAAATTGACTCAAATACTTAATTGATATCACGTGACAGTAAATATCAAAAAAAATTTATTCAACACAATTTTCGTCCTGACACTATGCTACCAATGTCAAAACTGGACACTAACATCAAATTAAAAAAGGACAAACCGTAACAACAGAAATGAAATGCCTTCCGAAAAATAGTGGGTGTAACAAGGAGATACTGGATCAGAAACGATGAAATCCGGAGACTAGTGGGAATAACACCAGTATTAGACTACATAAAAAGACGGCAACTAAAATGGTTTGGTCATGTAACATGGCTACCACCACACAGCACCACCTAACAAGCAATACTATTTAGAAACAACGGATTCAAAGCCAAAGACACACCACGAACAAGGTAGCTTACAGAAATATCAGAGACGGTTAATGCCACTGTGCGTGAGGCATACAGTCTAGCTCGTTCTAGAGATCTCTTCATAACCTGACGCTGAAAGGCATAACAGGATAAGCGAAAAGAAGAAAGAAAGACAAGTGCCGTTACTCCGTTCAAGCTGAAGAGTACTTCTTTCTGCTTTATGCGCCGCGTTTGGTTTCAAAGAACATGGGTTCTTTGCTACATGTTCATGTTGGCTGTTACATGCGGCCACATAATACAAGTAGGCAGCGAGAACATTTACTGACGAATATCTGTCATCTGGATGTGTGATTTTGAGTCCTATACCGATTTATGTACGAGGACATTTACTGACGAATATCTGTCATCTGGATGTGTGATTTTGAGTCCTATATCGATTTATGTACGAGGACATTTACTGACGAATATCTGTCATCTGGATGTGTTATTTTGAGTCCTATACCGATTTATGTACGAGGACATTTAGTCAGGAATATCTATCACATTAATCTGTAATTTTGAGTCTCAAATCGATCTATGTACGAGGACATTTACTGACAAATATTTGTCAACTGGATGTGTGATTTTGTCACAAGTAGAATCATAACGGGCCCCTATTGATGAATATTTGTCGTCTAGACGTGTGACTTTTAGTCACATACTGATTTATGAGATATACGAGAGAGAGAGAGAGAGAGAGAGAGAGAGAGAGAGAGAGAGAGAGAGTAAAAAATAACCTTAGTATGAAATACTCTAAAAATAAGAAAATTGTAAGGTTACTTTTTACTCCCCATCGTAGCAGGACCGATTCTGTGCTGTTGTTCAACAATCTAATCTTATTTGCAATGGATTATAATGATGATGGGGATGGTGATGATGATGATGATGATGATGATGATGATGATGATGATGATGATGGAGATACTGCTGCTGATGATGGAATATGATGATGGATATAATGGTAAATATGATGATGGTGATGGCAATGATGGCGATGATGATAATGGTGATGAAGGTGATGACGATGAATGTTGTTGTTTGCGGATGTTCACAATGAGTAGGTTACTCTTTTGTGTGCCCTGAAAAGGCGGATTAAGTGGCGAGTTGCAGTAGCTTTTCTCACATGCCGAGTGTGTTAAAGGTGCGCAGTGATCGTAAGACGGCTGTGCAATGCTTGGCTTTATCTGCGTGTCGCTCACTTCTATGGGGATCACGTCGATTCCCCACTTCGTTAACCAGGCTGCCAAGAAGCAGTCAGTTTCCAGGAAGAGCTGCACAGAAGTGTATTTGAGGTTTTTGGTCAATATATTTTGCTTGATCTTGACATTATGTTTTGTCTCATCAGATGTTAATCTCCTCTCCCCCTGCAGATCGTTTAGAGTGTGGTGTCTTATAGGTGTAATGATATCCAAAGAGAGGAGGAGTGGCTTGGGAAGGGTCTTTCAAGTATCCCCCATTGGAGGCAGGCCATTGTTCCACAGTCTAAGGATCGTTAATTCCTGCCAGAGACGTAGCGCATACATCTGAATTGGCCATGTCATCATTCCTCAGCCAGTCTTGCCAGCTCCTTTGTAATAGCCTTTCCCGCCAGCTGGAATTTCCTAACAAAGGGGCCGAGATGCAAAGTCTGCTGATTTTCACATCTACGTCACCAGCAGCAGTAATTCATAGAGGACAAACAATAGGGAACTAGACAAGAATATTTCCATGAAGTGAGGCTGGATCGGTGCAGCCAGAGAATATACCACTTGCCGGTGGGCTCTAGAGCTACATATGGCTCAACTCTCTCCGTGTCTCTTTAGTCTGGCAATTCTCCAAAGACATGGTTACCCTGTCAGGAGTAATACTCTCGCCGACATAGCTCTTGTGATGATTTGGGCGCGCAAGCTCTCCAACCTCGGCATGGAATGTGGAGATGTTTTCTACTGAAAATGACCATACGCTGTAGTACTGTCCTCTATATTAAGTAACCATCTGCAGAGTGGACTGCAGCTCTTGCACGACCCAAAATTGCCTCCATCTTTTGGCTTGCCTTGGCTTGGCTTACCTTGGCTTGGCTTCGTTCGTTCTCAATCTCCCTCTACCAAGCCCTAAAAGGGCTTAAGTAGCAGAATGTAGTCCAGAGAACAGAATGCGTTGTGTCGTAGTTTACAGCTTGACTGCGATATTTGCACCTTTCGGTCCAACACATCCGACTTTAGCAAGTATTTTTTGAGTACCGGGTTAGCATTTCCTCTTCGATCCCTTCTCCTTAGCCAGTCTGCCCTGCTGCAGCCTGTTATTCAGGATCACCGCGTGCAGGTGTAGAAGGGTCTTGGCAGCTCTGGTTCGCTGGCCCTGACGCTAGTAGTCAGCTATGGGTCGCTGACCACTGCAGCTCATGCGCTGCTCAGCATCTTGATCCCGAGTAGGTATACAACCAGTTTGATTTACATTCTCGTGATCTAAAAATAACTTTGCGCATTTAATCTATTCTTGAATGTAT
Source organism: Ariolimax columbianus (assembly GCA_036924085.1). NCBI lineage: Eukaryota > Metazoa > Mollusca > Gastropoda > Stylommatophora > Arionidae > Ariolimax > Ariolimax columbianus. The sequence continues at coordinate 21,907,882 of JAVGWX010000018.1, forward strand.
TAATTGGCCTACCTCCACTATTTCCTGTGGTAATGCACTCTAAGCATTCACCACTCTCTGTCTTAAACAATATTTCCTAATATCTATTCTGAACTATTTCTGTAATTAATTTGTAGCTGTGCCCTCTTGTTTATGTAGGCAGTTGTACTTTGAAAAAAAACTTACTATAATCTAATTTATCTTTCTCTTGGCTACTCTATAAACAAAGTATTAAATAACTTCGAATCCTTCTCTTTTCTTGACACTCTAGGCCGGTTTTTCTGAGTTTTTTCTCATAGCTATAATTCTGGAATCTCTCTATCAGTTTTGTCGCCCTTCTTTGAATCCTTTCAAGCATGTTTATATTCGATAAGGCCTTCACATCTGTACATAGGGACCACACAATTGAGTGCAACTATTCCCAAATGATGCCCTAACAGGAACTAGGTAAAAACATGAGATCGAAATTGCAACAAAATACACACAACTTGCGCAAAATATCATATCCGACATCAAACTGCCAGCTACTAGTTTTATTGTGACAAGACTATTTCGGTTAACAGAAGAAGGGTCGAGGTGTGAGTCTCTGGTTGCCATATTTATCAAAATGCTTGAGGCAGACGAAGCTCGAAAGCCATCAGTGATAATTCATTTGCGTCAATAAAAACTCTCACTTCAAATTACATTCTGCTTCTCGTGACGTCTGGTGGAAAGCCATCTAACGGCTATGTTAAAGGGTTTTCTTCACAGGACCTAACTGCTGTTGGGGAATGAAGTGTTAAGAGACTTTAGTATACTAAGCCACAGATTATGTGGAGCAGGGTGCCCAGTTCTCTTTTTCTCTGCGTATCCCTTCCCTAGCCGTAAGTCATGCACCCATTTTGCGCTATGTCGACTGGAGTGTCACGGGAGTTGAGCCGTGTGCCTTTGCCGTGAGGAGCGAGTGTTCCAGCACTACCCACTAATTAAACGGTTCTGTAATGGGTTAACGAGAGCTCAACCGAATCAAATGACCGCAACGTGCAGGAATATCTGACCAGCTGTAAAATGAGGGACAACTCATTTTAAATTTTTAAATTTTGAACAACCTAAAGAAGAATAAGAAGAGGAGGAAGAAGAAGAAGAAGAAGAAGAAGAAAAAGAAGAAGAAGAAGAAGAAGAAGAAAAGGAAGAAGAAGAAAAAAATAAGAACATGAAGAAGAAGAAAAAGAAGAAGAAGAAGAAGAAGAAAAGGAAGAAGAAGAAGAAAAAGAACTAGAAGAAGAAGAAAATAACAAGAAGAAGCAGAAAAAGTAGAACGAAAAGAAGAAGAAAAAAAAGAAAAAGTAGAGGAAGAAGGAAAAAGAAAGAAGAAAGAAGTTGAAAGGAAAAAAAACTAAGAAAAAAGACAAAAAAGGAAAAGAAAAAGAACAAGAAAAAGAAAAAAGACAAAAGGAAGAAGGAAAAGGGAAGGAAAAAGAAAGAAGAAAGGAGGAAAGAGCAATTAGGAAAGGAGGAGGAGAAAGGAGACAAAAACAAGAACAAAAACATGAAAAAGAAGAATATGTAGAAGAAGAAGAAGAAGAAGAAGAAGAAAACGAGGAAGGAAAAAACAAGAACAAGAAAAGGAAAAGAAGAAGAAAAAGAAGAAGAAGAAAAAGTAGAAGAGGAAGAAGGAAAAAGAGAGAAGTTAAAAGAAAAAAAGAAAAAAGAGAAAAAAAGAAAAAGAAAAATAGACATAAAGAGAAAAAAGAAAAATAGACATAAAGAGAAAAAAGAAAAAAGACAGACGAAAAAAGGAAAAAGGAAGGAAGAAGGAAATAGAAAGAAGAATAGGAGGAAAGAGCAAACAGGAAAGGATTAGGAGAAAGGAGACAAAAACAAGAACACAAACCTTAATTGCAAGAAAACTACCTTATCTGGCGAAACTTCACACCCTCTGACCACAAAAAAACGGATAACGTCTTGTTGTTCTTCCACGGTGCAAGTCGACAGAAATACAATTTTCCGTTGTACATTCTCTTTCATGCACTTTATTGTTGTTACTTACTTATTGACTATACCTTGTAATCACAGCCCGTTCGATAAACGTTACCTTGCAATGCATCCCTGGACATTGCAAGGTGCCAAGAAAACAGATAGGTGGCTGACTAATAAAGCTTCGAGTCTCCAAACAACAACAGGAAAAAAAACCTGAAGTAACTACAGAGTAAAACGAATATTACCAGAGAAATTTTGGCTGAACGGGTCAGTGACAAGAACTTCGGATTGCAACGATTGTAGCGAAATGTCGCAGCCAAAATCACAATAACTCAGGTGAATAGTGTTTCCCAAGACTTTTAAACGAAACGTACAAAGATCGAGTTACAAATGAGGAAAAACGAGATATAATTACAATAGCAATAGGGCCTTTTGAAGAACTCTTGGCAACTGTCAAAAGAAGGAAACTCGTTTGGTACGGTCACATATCGAGATCAAATGGTCTTGCAAATACGATCCTCCACGGAAAGGTGCATGGCAGACGACGGAGAGGCCGGCCCAAAAAAGATATGGGAGGACAATATAAAAGAATGGACCAATCTCCGACCAAAAGAGGCACAGGCAGCGGCTGCTGACAGAGAAGGCTGGCGTGGTGTAATGAGGATGTCTTCATGTGTGCCCCAACAACCTCACCGGTTACGGAATAACTTGACCTGACCTGAATAGAGCTTCATTGTTCTGTTACAAACAAGGCATGTTAGAGTCAATAGGCACTTAAACCGTATCAACCCTCAGCATCTGCCGTGGTGCAGACATTGATGTCACCCTGAAGAAACAGATATTTACTCATCTGGAGTAAAGCGCTTGCATACATAAGGAAAAGATTCTTACAAGTTTGGCAAGTGGAAAAGGTGAAGAATATTTTAATTGATATAAGAAATAACATTGGATTGGAACTTTCGTGACAGTGAAGAGTCTATTGTAGCCTCCCCTTTCCAGGCTTAGAGATCGCCGCTGGATTCAGTGTTCGGCTTGGCGGGAAGGAGTTTCCATAATAATGGCCTCCCCTACATTATTGTGTCCCCAGCAGCACCTTTAGAAGGGTCCTATGTTTCTTACAGAGCCTGCTGTGGAGTGCGACCGAGTACCCGGCGGTATAAATGGGCGGGCAGATTGGACTCATAAGCTTAAAGTTGGCAGCCAATCTAAGAGAAGGTAAATTCTGACTTTAAATATGTGTAGACGAGGCTCGTTAGCCTGTTCGGACAGTTCGCTTAGGACAGGGGAAACTCTGATTTTAAACCCACAAATGCGAGGGAGTGCTGACTAGTCCTGGGACGATGTGAGTATCATCGAATGTCTCGAGTGACTAGCATATGCGGGCAACGACTCCAATGCCTTCTGGAAACCTCGGGAGGGTAGGGCTACGGGAGTAAACCCAGACAGAAAATCCTGAGTGGTAGCACCTAAGACGGATGGTTTTTAAATTTCGAACTCATTCCGGCAACTCCTGCAGCTGAGCTGGTGCCAAATTGCCCAGCCTACAATCTTCCGGATTGCACAAGTGACGACGAGAGTTTTAGCAGCTCAGGGTCTTCATATTCAGCGCCCTTGTTTGGGCCCTGGAGAGACTACTCCAGCCTCGTTCTTGAGTGACAGGAGAGAAACCTGGACAAAACTCACAGGGTGCCACGCACATATTCTATAGAGAGAGACGCCTATGCTGCTTGCACGAGCAGGCATGCTCAACTAGCTATGGGACAGAAACAGCAAAAGGGTGCACCTTAACACTTGTTCGAAACTTCAATATACTAAGCTACAGTTTGTGTGAGATGGGATTGTCAGTTTCCTTCCTCGCTGTCTTCTTCTTCCCTAACTCTATCCAGGAACCCATTTGCGGCTGGGTCAATTGGAAAGTTACGTAACGTCAGTTGAACCCCGTATCTTTGGCGTGAAAAGCGAGTGCTTTACCAATACACTAATTAGAAACCAGAAGAACAAATCTAATCTAATCAATGGCTATTACAGGGTGCTGGCAACATTAACAAACTAGCTGTGCAAATAGGCATATCAAAGCATGAATACCAAAGACTAGACGGCCATTTATTGCGTTAGGGAATTGATGGGGGAGGGGGGGGGGGGGGACCCAAAATACAAGTCTTCAATTACAAAGTTCGTGCCATTGCTAGGCTCTGGGACGTGAGAAACAAGGAAGATTACAATAAAAAAAAAGGACCAAGCTTTCGTCAATGGGTGCCTGCGCTGAATAGAACGATTGAAATGGTTTAATAAAGTCACTAAAATGGAATAGTGTGAAAGAAACGGCTAGATGTCAGTGGGACTATACGTAAGTACAGTAGGTGTGTACATGAGTGGAGTCCTTATCATAGAGGAGGTATTTGGATATTAACATGCTGCTTATCATAGAGAAGCTATTTGACTATTAACATTCTGGAAAGAATACAAAAAAGAGTGACGTAGTGAGATTCTAGAATTACAGTTATGAGGAAAGATTCAGAAAACCGGCCTACAGTGTCTAGAAAAGAGAAGAATTCGAGGTGACTTAATACAAGTTTATAAGATGATCAGAGGAACGGATACATTAGACTGTAACAAGGTTTTTTTTAAATACAAGCACCTACAAGAACAAGATGTCATAACTACATATAGACTAAAGAAAGGTCCAGATTAGATATTAGGAAATATTTTTTTAGTCAGAGAGTGGTGAATGCTTGGAATGCATTGCCACATGAAGTAGTGGCGGCAATTAATGCATTTAAGAATATATTTGATACGCATAGCTTTAAGAGCAAGGAAATGTAAATGAAACTGGTTGTATACAGACTATGCAGGATCTTCTAAACCAGTATAAGGACGTTAAGTTAAGACGTTAAGTTACGACGTTAAGTTAAGACGTTAGATTAAAAGGTTAAGCTAAGACTTTAAGTTAAGTAAGAGGGAGATGAGGGCGTAACATATGACATACATTTCGGAAAACAACTGATATTATTACAAGACAGTCTTTATTCTGGAATACCCAAAACATGAGAATAAGAGGCAAACAAACACTTGTATGAAGAGGAGAGCTGCGCAAACAGGCAACGGGGAAGACATGGACATAGCTGGAATTTATGGCACAAGACAGAGCTGAAATTTATGGCACGGGACAGAGATGGAATTTATGGCACAGGACAAAGCTAAAATTTATGGCACAGGACAGAGCTGGAAATGTATGACACAGAACAGAGCTGGAATGTATGATACATGACAGAACTTGAATTTATGGCACATGACAGAGCTGGAATTTATGGCGCAGGACAGAGCTGGAATTTATGGCACAGAACAGAAAGACCTGTATGTATGTTTTAAATACCCGTGCTCAGCAGAGAGCTGAAAAAGTATTGATTGATTGATTGATTGATTGATTGATTGATTGGGGGACTCTAGGTACGGTGTTCGCCTCGGGGTGCTGAAGGTCGAGGGTGAAGACTGGGATTTTTTTACGTGGATCTTCTGGTTAAAAATTCCCCTGATCTTTGGGTAGTGAGATCGGACTCCCGTGTTCAGTGTGGAGGACGTTAAAAATCTCTAGGCAGTTAGAAATCGAAAAGAGGAGGCTTAACGCTCGAGGACCAGAACAAATTTAATACAAACAGCCAACTAGAAGTAGTAATTGTTTACGACAATGGTTATGTTGTTTTTGTAGTTGGTAAAGGTGCAGAGAAGACAACGAGAAATATGAAGAAACTGAAAAGAATTAGCTATTTAAAACAACGCTATATCGCGTTGAAATCTAGCGCTTTTGGAAGTGGGAAAGATATGGGCAGGTTGATGGGCGGGCAGAAATGGGCGAGTTAAGGGTAAAGAGGGCGGAATGAAGGTAAAATCCCAGTCGAATGGCTTCTTTCTGGCCTTCTGAAAGCTGTACCTTAACTTGAGATAACACAGCTTAACTTGACATACCTTGACATAACTTAACTTGACACAACTGAACTTGACATAACTTAACTTAACATATAACTTAACTTGACATAACTTAAAATAACATATAACTTAACTTGACATAACTTAACTTGACATAACTTAACTTGACATAACTTATTTTGATATAAATTAACTGGAGATAACTTAATTTACCTTGACATAACTTAACTTGACATAACTTAACTGGACTTAACATAACTTAACTTGACACAACTGAACTTGACATAACTTAACTTAACATATAACTTAACTTGACATAACTTAACTTGACATAACTTATTTTGATATAAATTAACTGGAGATAACTTAATTTACCTTGACATAACTTAACTTGACATAACTTAACTGGACTTAACATAACTTGACTTGACATAATATGACACAACTTTACATAACTTAACTGCGTTATGCTGGTTTAGATGGCTTTGTATAGTATGTATACAGAAAAATTTATTTCAACCAGCATTAACCATTCTCTGATTAAGAACATATTTCCTAGTGTCTAATCTTGACCTTTCTTAACTAATTTGTGGCTGTAACCTCTTGTTCGTGAAGGCGGCTGTAACCTATTGTTCGTGTAGGCTGCTGTACTTTGACGAAACTTGGTGTAGTCTAATTCATCCTTTCTCTTCATTATTTTTTAAACCTTTATTAAATCACCCTGAATTCTTCTCTTCTCTAGACACTACAGGCCGGTTTTTGTGTCTTTCTGTAATTATAGAATCCTACTTTATATTAAAGAAACTGTACACTGGAAGAGTGAGACCAGTTCTCGAGTATGGCATTGCGGCATGGACAACAGCAGCAAAGGCGAACTTTGATAAAATTAGAAAACTTCAAAACCAAGCCATGAGAGTTATAACAGGAGGCATGAAGTCAACGCCAATTGAAGAACTTGAAAAGATTACAAATCTGAAATCCATGACCGACAGAAGAGACTGCAGAGCCCAGCCGCAAGCAGAGAAACTCAGAAGACTGACAGACCATCCAATGCATCAGAGACTAAATAATTTTGGAAATGGGAAACTAAAGCGGAGAAACGCTGCAGAAATAGCCAAAGCAAAGATGAGCGAAGACCCTAGGAACGCATTAACAACACCAAAGCCCATCCCTACTGTACGCAAACCTACCTAGAGGCAACATATATTTCCAGAGGTGGTAGAAAACATACCAGGTATTGGAAACAAGAACAGTCAGACTGAAAAAGAAAGAAGAGACATAACCATGAGGTACATAACGAAAAACTACCCAAGCATGGACTGAACCCATGCATACACCGACGGTTCTGTAACAAACACAACACAGAACGGAGGGGCAAGGGTATTCCTGAGTCTACCAAATGGTAGAAAAATAACACTGTCGGTGGCAACTGAAAAATACTCAAGCAATTTCAGAGCAGAGGTACTGAGGGCTGCAGAAGAAGAAATGGTGACAGGCAAAAGAAATGAAAGCCAGATAGTCCTGTTTACAGATGCCCTGGCCGTAGTCGCAGCACTAAAAAGCCAGAAAAATACTGAACTTAATGATTTAACAGCAGTACTCTGTCAACTATGCCAGCAGTCCGCACCAAAAAGAGTAGTGGGACATTGGGTTCCATCCCACTGTAACATCCAAGGCAATGAGGAGGCAGACAGACTGGCAAAAGAAGGTGCAAGACTACCACAACCAGACCCTAGTGTGACCTACGAAGAGTCAAAAAGGCTTTTAGAGCTAGATACATGACCAAATGGGAAACAGAACATACTGGCTACACAAAAAACGATGCCTATTACCAGTTGAACAGAAGAGAGCAGGTCGTGGTCTTCAGACTGCGCACAGGCCACAATAGACTGAAGTACCACCTATTCAATAAATTGAAGATAGATGGCACTGACGAATGCTCGTGTGGTACCGTGAAAATGACCGCTGAACATTTGCTGCAAAACTGCCCGACATACGAGGATCAGAGAAAGCACATGTGGCCATCACCAGTGGCAACACTAGACAAGCTCTATGGCAGTGTCGACAGCCTCAGGATGACCGTTGCTTTTTTCGAAAAAATACAGGTTGACGTCTGACAGCGTACGAAGAAGAAGAAGAATCCTACTATCAGTTTTATCGCTCTTCTGTGTATCGTTTCCAGCATGTTTATATCTCCTCAACGATAAGGACTCCACACCTGTACACAGTACTCCAATCTAGTTTTGACTACTACTTTATATAGTTTTACTAGCACTTCCTTGCTCCTTTGTTTAATGTTTCTTTTTATCATATCTAACATTGTATTTGCCTTTTTCACTGTTACCTGGACTTGCTCACTCACCTTACCTGTATGATCTATAATAAGCCCTATGTCCCTTTCCTTTTCTATCTTTCTACCATTGATAATGAACTTTTGAAGTTGCTGTCCAGCCTATGTCTGATGATAGATCTTTAAGTAGTCACTCGGTTTGGAAGTCAGATGTGACCGCAAATGTTCTAAGTGCTTCTTTAGCTAATTCTTTTTTGAAAGACACTTCAATCAGCACTTTCACTTCAATCAGCACTTTCGCTTCACTCAGCAGTTTCAATCAGCACTTCAATCAGCACTTTCACTTCAATCAGCACTTTCACTTCAATCAGCACTTTCAATCAGCACTTCAATCAGCACTTTCACTTCAATCAGCACTTTCACTTCAATCAGCACTTTCAATCAGCACTTCAATCAGCACTTTCACTTCAATCAGCACTTTCACTTCAATCAGCACTTTCACTTCAATCAGCACTTTCAATCAGCACTTCAATCAGCACTTTCACTTCAATCAGCACTTTCACTTCAATCAGCACTTTCGCTTCACTCAGCAGTTTCAATCAGCACTTCAATCAGCACTTTCACTTCAATCAGCACTTTCACTTCAATCAGCACTTTCACTTCAATCTGCACTTTCGCTTCACTCAGCACTTTCAATCAGCACTTCAATCAGCACTTTCACTTCAATCAGCACTTTCGCTTCACTCAGCAGTTTCAATCAGCACTTCAATCAGCACTTTCACTTCAATCAGCACTTTCACTTCAATCAGCACTTTCAATCAGCACTTCAATCAGCACTTTCACTTCAATCAGCACTTTCACTTCAATCAGCACTTTCAATCAGCACTTCAATCAGCACTTTCACTTCAATCAGCACTTTCACTTCAATCAGCACTTTCACTTCAATCAGCACTTTCAATCAGCACTTCAATCAGCACTTTCACTTCAATCAGCACTTTCACTTCAATCAGCACTTTCGCTTCACTCAGCAGTTTCAATCAGCACTTCAATCAGCACTTTCACTTCAATCAGCACTTTCACTTCAATCAGCACTTTCACTTCAATCTGCACTTTCGCTTCACTCAGCACTTTCAATCAGCACTTCAATCAGCACTTTCACTTCAATCAGTACTTTCGCTTCACTCAGCACTTTTAATCAGCACTTCAATCAGCACTTTCACTTCAATCAGTACTTTCACTTCAATCAGTACTTTCACTTCAATCAGCACTTTCACTTCGATCAGCACTTTCACTTCAATCAGCACTTTCGCTTCAATCAGCACTTTCACTTCGATCAGCACTTTCACTTCAAGCAGCACTTTCACTTCAATGAGCACTTACACTTCAATCAGCACTTACACTTCAATCAGCACTTTTAAGCAGACGACACAGTGTGGGGGGCATTCATTTGTCCTTTGTATTTAATTTCTGTGTCAACCACACTTGAGGAAGTCTGTCGCGTATTTCCGTTTCCTGTTTTGTGCCGTGCGAAGGGTACAACTTTAGAACACTATTATAAAGAAACAATCTTTTTTTTCCTGCAAATCATGTACAATGAAGATGTGGAACACGTTGGTATCAAGATGTTGAGCTGTCCATGAGCTACAGCTGTCAGTGACCCATTGCTCACTGCTAGCTTCAGGCTCAGCGGACTAGAGCTGCTGAGAGCCTTCCTGGATAATAGGCTGCAACAGAGCAGACTGGCTAAGAAGAAGGGATTGAAGAGGGAAAGCAATCCGGTACTCAAAAATGACTGCTGAAGTCGGATGTGTAGGACCGAAAGGTGCAAATATCACAGTCAAGCTGTAAACTACGATATATAGCACTCTGTTCTCCGGACAACATCCTGCTACTTGCAAAGTCTTTTTCGTCGCTTGGAAGCGGGAGATCGGGAACGAACTAAGAAGAAGAAGAAGAAGAAGAAGAAGAAGAAGGAGAAGAAGAAGAAGAAGAAGAAGAAGAAGAAGAAGAAGAAGAAGAAGAAGAAGAAGAAGAAGAAGAAGGAAAACGTTATTATAACAGGCAAAATTTGGGGTAAGAGAGACAGAGGAAGACCGAAATAAAATACTGGACGGTCTTGGTACCTGCCATGAAAGAGTATTAGCTACAGAACTGACTTCTAGCAGCAGAGATTCAGAGTTGTAGAGGTTCATAATCTACTTCGCCAGCCAGCATGGCACATAATGATGATGATTGATGATGATGAAGGGTAAAAGCTGCAATGATTAAAAACGGGAAAATGTGCGCACAATATTATTATAATAGTATCTGGAGTCCCTAGGGACCAGTAACGATTATTTGATTGTATAGATCTGATAGAACAAACATTTCACTAATGATAGCTGTGTTTTGTCACCAAAGTAAATTTGTGTTTACGGTTAACGCTATGAGGTTAATTATTGCCACTCAAAACAACATTTAGAGAAGATAAATGTACAGAAATGGACTTGTCTTGTATTATCGAATCCATTTGTGACGCGAGGCGTCGTGGGGAGCTGTAGTTTTCTGTCCATTGATAGTCGTGTCGCTGAAGTAGTCGTCATTCCATGACCATTTTGAATATCCGCAACATTTCCTATACATTCAGTTATCGGTCTGTCATGGTTGCGAAAACCCGATCGTTATATGCACACAAGGGTAGTTGGTCAGGCTGCATTCTCATTAGGTGGTCGAGCTACTTGATTCCTTCCTCATGAATATGTTCAGATCAGGGTCTTGCTTCAACTATTTTCTCACATCTTCCTTGCGCATTCTGTCTCTCCTAGTTACGTTGATTGTTTTCCGGAAGCATCTCATCTCATGTCGTTATCTTTCTCTCTAGACTTTTTGTTCAAGTCCAAGTTTGGCACTGCTAACAGATAGTTGGCATGAATATACTTTTGATTAGCATTTTTTTTGGTTTTTTGTTTGTTGTTGACATGTTTATGTTAGGGTGTTTCAATAATGGGAATAGCTGGCGTGCAATTGCGTTTGCTTCTTGGAACCTGACCTCAATTTATCTGTCTAAACCTCCATCCTCTGTGAAAACTTTGCCCAAGTAATTGAATTCTAGCACTTGTTTGATCTTGGTCCCGTTTACCATAACGGTCATGTCTTCAAGCGATCTGCGTATTTGCAGAGTTTTGTTTTTGGATGTTTTAATCCTCGTGCTACATCTTTCCCACACAGAGTTGAGCACAGTCAGATATTACTGCAGATCGTCTTCACTTTCGTATAGTAGCCATTGAGCATCTGCAAGAAAAAGAGTTCATTAAACGATGACCGTCTGTCCTTCCCTCCTCGGCAATATTGGTAGATGCTCCCGTTTGGCCTCTAGCGTTATTCTGTCCATATATCTGTTGGAGAATAGGGGCGACAACACACACCAATGTCTCACTCCGGTTGTTATCTCCATTGTTTCGGTCAGGCCATCTATTGTTTGTACAATGCTTTGGCACCCTTGGTACAGTATTCTATTTTTCTCTAGCTGCTAACCCTGTACTTCGTAGTTATCTAGTATGGCCCATAGTTTATTTAGGTCTACTCTGTCGAAATGGATTAATTTTACTAAATAAATAACATTATAACACTTAAGCACGAATATATTGTAAAATGTAAGTGGTTCAACAGTAAATTGTTTATATGCGGGATATAACGGCTATACTAGTTAATTGAGTCCGACATGTACATATATGCAGGTCACCTGTTCATGTTCATGTACGTTCGAATGCTATAACTAATTTCAACATCATCAGGTGCCCTGTCCGTTGGCGTTGGCCTTCATGGATCTCCATCCACTTCTTTGTCGTTCACCAACTTTGTTGTTGATTGTCACCCCTGCCATTCTCTTAGGCTGTCCAACATCTTCTCTCTCTGTATTCCTCTATCTCTCAGTCCTGCTAGATTTCACGTTGTCACGACGTGCTGCAAGCAGCCTTTTCTCTTAACATTCCAGAAAAGGGATGACTGCCTTGTTCTGATCTTTGCAATAAGTTGTCTTTGTGCCTCCTCGAGTACTGTATCATTAGTCTTCTTTGCAGTCTACGTGATCCGCAGAATTCCTCTGTATAACCACATCCCCGTTGCTTTCAAAGATTTAAGAGCTTGCTTTCTAAGTTTCCATGATTCACTGTCATATCTCAGTATTGATTCTACGTAGCATCCAAGGACTCTGTTTTCAGTTCCAGCCACAAGGTTTTGTTGCACAATTTTCCTTCCATGGTCTTGGAAGATCGATTTTGCTTGGGGTGGTCTGCATTTTATTTCATAATTGCATTCTCCATCTGATGTTATTTATGTGCCGAGGTATTTCAAAGTGTTAACTTGTCTCAATATGGTCCTCTTCGCTTTGACGCGGCATTTTGGAGAGGCCGGTTTCATCGTCCCTACCATCACTTCCGATTTCATTTTAATTGAGCTGAGGCCTTTGTTTTCACTTTGCTGAAATATCATATCTACCATGTCCTGCAAGTCGGTTTCATTCTGGGCTATTAATACAATATCACCAGTATACCGTATAGTATTTAACCTTTAGCGCACCACGGTCAAGTCCTAGCCGTCCAACTCGGCCTACAAAAACGGTGTTCAGAAAAATAAAAAAATAAAAATTTTACGGAGACACTCCTGACAGGCATTTTTTTAATGCTGAATACACCACCATATATACACGATATTTTGCCGGTTACAGTATTGTATGTTTGATTACAAATGGCTTTTGAACAATTTTAATTTTGTATACGTCGTTTGGAGTATGCCGACTTTTTGCGCAAGGTGAAGTAGGTTGTTGGGAAAGATCTTTATCGCGTAGATCTGTTTATTTTGTTTGTTTAGATGAAAGAACTACGTTTGAATTGGAAACTAACATTTGTGTTGATATTGTAAACACAGTATCGATACGTTGTTGTGCTTTCCATGGTTTTCTATCGGAGCGACTAGGGCTAGCCGTCGAGTCCAAATTTTTTTCAGAGAAGTTCATAAATTTTCAAATTCATCTTTTTGTAACTCAAAAACTAACAAACACACAACAAAAACAATAACTCCCACAAGTTCTTTATTCAATTGTGTTTCTACACACAATAAAATCATATTTATTGATAAACAAACAGAAAAGTTACAAATTTTGAAAGTTGACGATCATTGCGAGAATTAAATGTAATTTAATTCGGTACAATGTTGTCTCAATGACGTCATGGCGTGTTAACTAATAACTAATTTCATCCAACACTTAATACTTTCACATTGTCCATATAGATTTATTAATGTATGTTGATTCAAATATCAGTCTCGCAATATTGTCACCGAGTTTTTGAACAAATATTTTCAACAACAATTCAACAACAATGTTTCATTTGGTTGTGATTTCGTTATGCGTTTCCATTTTGTAAATTAAAATGACATATTGTAGATTGTTTGAGGAACTTTAAATTGACATCGGGGATCAAGATACTGAGCAGTGCATGAGCTGTAGCGATCAGCCATCCAAAGCTGATTCAAGTGAACCAGAGCTGGTAAGACCCTTCTACACCTCCACCCGACGATCCTGGATAACAGACTGCAACAGAAAAGACTGGCTAAGGAGAAGGGATCGAAGTGGGAAGGGTAACCTGTTATTCAAAAATGACTGCTGAAGTCGGATGTCGGACCGAAATGTGCAAATATCGTAGTCAAGGTGTAAACTACGACACAACGCATTCAGTTCTCCCGACTACATCCTGCTAAGTGCAAAGCCCTTTTCATGGATTGGTAGCGAAAGTGAGAGAACGAACGACGAAGAAGAAGAAATTGACATCAAATAAAGATTCAACATCTTTATTTTTCCGTTAAAATCTGAGAGATCCCATAATCCATGCAAACACAGCGTCGTCTTCAAATGATTACGCCTTGTCAGATTATCAATGCACTCGGCAAGCCCTGATCAGTGTTTCCTAACCAATGATCCGCGGACCGGTATCGGCCCACATAAATTCTCCGTCCGTCCGCGAAAAAGTCATTGCTGCTTAACCCCTTAACTGCAGAGATCTCCTTAAGGTGATCTAAACTCTGTTTGGCTTTTTTTTTTAACTCAAATGACGTCAGCCACACACGTTTCGAACACAAAAGTTCAGCTTTGCTTTGCTAGTTTGATTATCAAAGTCATAAATACAAGGAAAACGGTCACTCTAACAGACTCTAGGAGTGTATCCCAAGCCATCTCAAGCCACAAACAAGATGGATTCTCACGTGAAATAAAATATAACATAGGATTGCTGTCTCAAAAAACAGATTTAGTCCTGCAATGGATTCCGACCCACTGTGGGAAATATAGCATCAGTTGATCGTGAACCTCACCAGATTAGAAACATATCATCAGTTGATCGTGAACCTCATCGGAATAGAAGCATAGCATCAGTTGATCGTGAACCTCGCCGGACTAGAAACATAGCATCAGTTGATCTTGAACCTCACCGGACTAGAAACATAGCATCAGTTGATCGTGAACCTCACCGGACTAGAAACATAGAATCAGTTGATCCAAGAAGAAGAAGAAGGTTATCAAAGTATGTGAGGTTGTTTTTTTATATATATTTTGTTTTCTTTAAAAGAGTTCTCATATACATATTGCTACACGTAACTTAGGTCACTCAGAAATTGATATACAAGTTTTGCAAGTTAATGTATCTGTTAATACTGTGCGTCGGTATTTCTAAAGGCAAATTATTGCTTGTGTTGTAAAATTTGAATCCCTGCAAAATGGAGACCCAAAAAAATCAAATAGTAAAGCCTGTTAACTCTCTTAGAAAGCAAGAATAATAGACAGCAGACAAATAGTGATAACAATGAAACTGGGGAAAGTATGAAAGCTTCAAGTTTAGAAGAAACACGGAAAGAGAAATTGGTTGACACCGCGGAATTTCTGACAGAAACTAAAATTAAGGAAGAGTTTGCTTAAATGGTTTAGATTACTTAAAAAAAATTAACTTCTTGATACTGGTTCAGAGGACTTCGCAGATTATATTTACAACCAGTTTTTTTTTAAATTCCATTTGATCTAAAAAAAAAACAAACATGTGCATCTATTCTATTCTTGAATGTAATACTTGACCCTGCCTCCACTGATGCCTGTGGCAATGCATTCCAAGCATTAACCACTCTCTGGATAAAAAGATATTTTCTAATATCTAATCTGGACCTTTATGTAATAAATATTAAGTTGTTCCATCTTGTTCTCGTAGTGAGTTGAAGTTTGAAAAACTTTACAGTCTAATTTATCCTTTTCCTTGACTTTCTTATAAACCTGCATTAAGACCTCAAATTCTTCTCTTTCCTAAACACGTTCCCCCAGTTTTTCTTAGTCTTTCCTCATAACCATAATTCACGAATCCCACTATCAGTTTTGTCGCTCTTCTTTGTAACTATAATTCACGAATCCCACTATCAGTTTTGTCGCTCTTCTCTGTAACTATAATTCACGAATCCCACTATCAGTTTTGTCGCTCTTCTCTGTAACTATAATTCACGAATCCCACTATCAGTTTTGTCACTCTTCTTTGTAACTATAATTCACGAATCCCACTATCAGTTTTGTCGCTCTTCTCTGTAACTATAATTCACGAATCCCACTATCAGTTTTGTCACTCTTCTTTGTAACTATAATTCACGAATCCCACTATCAGTTTTGTCGCTCTTCTCTGTAACTATAATTCACGAATCCCACTATCAATTTTGTCGCTCTTCTTTGTAACTATAATTCACGAATCCCACTATCAGTTGTGTCGCTCTTCTCTGTAACTATAATTCACGAATCCCACTATCAGTTTTGTCGCTCTTCTCTGTATAATTTCCAGCATGTTTATATCTCCTCTACAATAAGAGCTCTACACCTGAACACAGTACTCCAATCTAGGCCTAACTAATACTTTATGCAAAATGACTATCACTTCCGTGTTGCTATGTTTAATGTTTCTTTTAAATCATACTTAACATTACATTTGCCTTTTTTTAACTGCTACCTGAACTTGCTCACTCACCTTACCTGTATGATCTATTATAACCTGTCTTCCTAATATTTCTCTCTTCCATTCTGTAATTATGTTTCATATTGAATCTACTCATGTTGATGATTGTACATCTATAAAAAATTAAACTCCATTTGCCAGCTCTCAGACCATTCTTGAATTTTACGTAAAACCGACCTTCATATATTCATCTTTGCTTCAGATTAGACACCTATGCATAGTTTTGTTTCATTCGCGAGTTATGAGTTATGCAATCAGGGATCACATATCAATGTCCAAATCATTTATTTATATATATAAACAAAATGTATCCCACAACCGACACCTGGGGCACTTCAGTTTTTACCTCACACCACTCAGAGTACTCCTTATTTGTTCCCATTCTAAGCCTTTCTCCCGTTAACCAATGTTTCCCCCATCTGGCAACTTCTCCATCTACCCCATTTGATTTCAACTTCCTAAGCAATCTTTGATAAGGTGCTCTATCAAAGGCATTTGCAACATAAAGATAAATAAAATTCACTGGCTCCCTTTCTATCATTTTGGTAACCTCCTCCGTGAATTCTAATAGATTTGTTAAATACGATCTATCTTTATTAAGCCCACGCTGACTATTCCTGGTCACATTTAAATATGTCGTTGTCCATTACAATGTTTTCTATGACTATTGACTCTAATATTTTGCAGACTATGTTTGTTAAGCTCGGCGGTCTATAATTTGTTGAATCTGATTACTTAAAACTTGTTTTCATTTTATAATATTAGACTTAAAAACTATTACACTAAATACTATATAAATAACTATTTTTATTTCTGTCTGGACGGTCCGCCAAAAATATTTCATACTTTCACCAGTCCACAAGTTTAAAAATGTTAGGGAACACTGACCTAGTTTACATGATTTTCAACTATCTATATCAGATTGTTATGCAGGGTTAATAGTTCTGAATGAAAAAAAAATAGTTATATTATTGTTGTAGTTTTCAACAAGAAAAAATAACAACTTGATTGTAATGAAATAGTAAACGTTTTTTTTTCTTTCAATTTTAATTAATTAAAACCCTCATTACCACCACAAAGATTATTTTTATCTAATTTTAGCAATTTATCCAAGTTCCCCCACCGCTAAAGGAGTCTTCTGCAGTTGGGTGCCCTATGCGTCAGTCTATCATTTGTTAATTTATCTCGTTGGGCAACGAAATGAGGATAATTCTTTGTTCGTATGTCATTTGTATTGCCGATGTTAATTTTCTTTATGTGCCTCTGCAGAAAGCCTTAAACACCGCAGAAATTATCTTCCCTTGGTCTTTCCTATGCTCTGAATTCCTCATTTCTGGTGTCGCAGACACGTTGCTGAGTATGTTTGAATGTTCTTCTTAGTTCTTTGTTCTAAGTTCTTAGTTCCTAGTTCTTAGTTCGCAATTCTTAGTTCCTAGTTCTTAGTCGACCTGTGTACTTCTACAGGGGCAGATGCAGGTCCCAGCTCTGGTATGAGCTGGATGTAGCCGGGACAAGGGTATCCTGTTTAGCGAGCTAGGCTCGAGCAGCTTAATACCCCGCTGTGTTGGGACAAGCGCTTACAGAGGGTAGTTAACCGATGTGCAAGTCCATCTTAATAGACTCAAACACTAGAGCAAAGTAGACCTGCAGCCTGCTAGGCGCGATCTACGCTGCTCTATACAAGCCACCTAACGATGGCCAGTATAATGCCAAGTCACACAGTTAGTTGCCTCTTACGACATGCTCTCTGTGAGGATATTCTCGTCTTTGTCATCTACAAAGACCTCGGTGGACAACTCGGGAGATGTTTGAATGTATTTTTGTTAAATGTCCAAACCAATTAATTTTGTTTCTATCTGTGCATGCTTGTCACTACGGTGTTTCAATTTTTAGACGGACCACGAGTTATCTCGTCTAGTAAGAGACTCAAATCCAGGCATAGTTTCCTTAAGTCAACAAAGCCCATACAGCCAAGTTCTGAAAGTCATCGCACTTAATTATGGCACGAATTGATACAGGACCCAGAGATAGAGCTTCATGAGGAACCTGCCCCTAGACATCACTTACCCCAACTCACTTTGGAAGACAATAAAGCGACTTCGAGCTGGCGTATCACAATGCAGAAAGAACATGAAGAAACGGGGGTCTCTCGGACGGCGATACATGTGGCTGCAGTGCGGTACAAGATCCAGGTCATCTGATAATGTGTCCCAACCTTCCAGATACATGTGACTGGGGTGTGGTACAAGATCCAGGTCATCTGATGATGTGTCCCAATCTTCCAGATACATGTGACTGGGGTGTGGTACAAGATCCAGGTCATCTGATGATGTGTCCCAACCTTCCAGATACATGTGACTGGGGTGTGGTACAAGATCCAGGTCATCTGATGATATGTCCCAACCTTCCAGATACATGTACACTGGGGTGTGGTACAAGATCCAGGTCATCTGATAATGTGCCCCAACCTTCCAGATACATGTGACTGGGGTGTGGTACAAGATCCAGGTCATCTGATGATCTGTTCCAACATTCAGGATACGTATGACGAGAGCGACATGCTGAAGCCGAATAACAGGACATTTCAAGTCGCTGGACACTGGATGGACGCTATATGACGATGTGCTCTAACAAGGGAAGTAAGTAAAGTACCTCGTCTAGTAATCCCAATCGTCTTTTACAAACATCTTATCTCACCAGCGCCGGTCTTTCGTTCTTCCCCTCTTGGGCAGTGTCCACATCAGACACTGATAAGAGAGTGTAATAACTGAATGTTAACTTTATGAATATCTGTGTTTCTGATCTAGATACGACGTGGCATATCGGGCAAAGAATTGTCAATTTTCTAAAAGAAACAAACGATAGAGATATAACAGAGTGACGCATCCTGACAAGCTAATGCAAAACGCGGATCTGGAGTTATCTTTCTGTGATGCCAAAGAATTTTTTTATTTTAATGCTTAGTTCCGTCGTCAGGCTTTTTTTTTAAATCACATTTGGTTGCATGTTCAATAGATGTTTAGAGTAAATTATTTTGGCTTTGAAACTGAAAAATAAAATCTCACGAGTGTTAAAAAGATTAGGGCGGACTAGTTTCCGCGTGTCTTAATGAGCGAACGAAAAGCGGACAGAATGCCGTTCAAAGACCCAAATATAACAAATAAAAACCGGTAACAAAATAACAAAAAGTCAATGAAGAAACAAAAACAAATAAAAGCCAAATTGGAAACTGGAACAGGAAGTAACAGTTGTAACATAATGGCTCTTAGGTGTAAATTGGTCAAGGCTGTTTCATAACATACAATGTCTTCGGCGATAAAGTGTTACAGCCTAATTTTTCATGCGTTCTTTTCATTTAGACGGTTCATTAACTCACTCGCTGATTCAATCAATCTTTCATTGACTTATTAACTCACACTCTCACTCGCTAACTAAATCACTCCTTCAATGATTAACTCACTCAGTCAATCACACACTGACTCACCAACTCACTTGCTTATTCACTTACGTATTCACACATTCACTCACCCACTCACTCCTCTACTAACTTAACTTACAATTCACTCACCCACTCACTTCTCTACTAACCCACTTACAATTCACTCACCGACTCACTCATTTATTTATTCACTCACTTCGTCTTTCATATTCTGATTGACTCACTTACTCACTCACTCACTGGTTCACTGAATCAGTTTCAAACGTACTCACTTACGCATTCGCTCAGTAACTCACTGGCTTGTACGCATTTGTTCACTCAATCCCTCACTCACTAACACGTCATTCACACACACACACACACACACAAACTCTCACTCATATACTCACCAACACATCCACCTATTTACCCAGTCACACACCCATACATTCAATCACTTAGACCTAATGTATTTACTAACTCCATCACTTCAATCATCACCTCTTTCACTTCAATCATCACCACTTTCACTTCAATCATCACCACTTTCACTTCAATCATCACCACTTTCACTTCAATCATCACCACTTTCCCTTCAATCATCACCTCTTTCACTTCAATCATCACCTCTTTCACTTCAATCATCACCACTTTCACTTCAATCATCACCACTTTCACTTCAATCATCACCTCTTTCACTTCAATCATCACCACTTTCACTTCAATCATCACCACTTTCACTTCAATCATCACCACTTTCCCTTCAATCATCCTCACTTTCACTTCTATCATCACCTCTTTCACTTCAATCATCATACTAACTCCATAATTCACAATTCACGCTGATCCACCCAGTGACTGACTGATTGATTCACAAACTCAATCTCACTCACTCGCTGTAGCTTAAAGATAAGCCCGCTTGCCTCTCAAAAACATCAAAAGCGCGAAAAGGTTGAGTTTCTAAAATCTTACAAGTTTCAAGTTTCCCTGATCTCGAGTAAGTTGAGACCAGCGTCAGATCATATTGAAGATTGACGAATACCACAGAGATTCCGTGAACAAATTGGACACGTAAAACAACCCTTGGCATTTAAAAATCAATAAAACTAGGCTGTAAGTCGCTGTCCGGACAAAATTGCAAAAGCTTAAATTTATACTCTTGTTTTTCTTCCCCGTTCGTTCCCAATCTCCCGCCACCAAGCCCTTAACGTTCTCAATCTCCCGCCACCAAGCTCTGAACGTTCCCAATCTCCCGCTACCAAGCCCTTAACGTTCAGAATCTCCCGCCACCAAGCACTGAACGTTCCCAATCTCCCTATACCAAGCCATGAACGTTTCCAATCTCCCGCTATCAAGCCCTGAACGTTCCCAATCTCCCTATACCAAGCCCTGAACGTTCTCAATCTCCCTATACCAAGCTCTGAACGTTCCCAATCTCCCTATACCAAGCCATGAACGTTTCCAATCTCCCTATATCAAGCCCTGAACGTTCCCAATCTCCCTATACCAAGCCATGAACGTTTCCAATCTCCCGCTACCAAGCCCTGAACGTTCTCAATCTCCCTATACCAAGCCCTGAACGTTCCCAATCTCCCTATACCAAGCCCTGAACGTTTACAATCTCCCGCTACCAAGCCCTTAACGTTCACAATCTCTCGCTACCAAGCCCTGAACGTTCAAAATCTCCCGCTACCAAGCCCTAAACGGGGCTTTGCAGATAGCAGGATGTAGTCCGCTAAACGAATGTGTTGTGTAGCTAGCTTACAGTTTGACTGCGATATTTGCACCTTTCGGTTCGATACATCCGTTTTCGGCAGCATTCATCATACTCAATACGTAATCTACCTTCCCCCAGGCTTAATAATCGAAAGGAAGTGAAGTGAACATTGCAAAACGAAGAACCGACTACGGCTTGCCTTCGGCTGCCTGGAAGCAGGTATAACCTGACTGAATACCAAGATTCCAAATATGGAATGTATTGAAAAACTTCTTAATTAGTCGAAACGTCCCATTCGTCAATTAAACCTTTTGCGACTTTCAAACACAATTGACGTATTCTCTTGTTGCAATCTTCCCTAATGTTATTAAATGCACCTCGTTGAATTGGTCATCTTTTTTCTGCAATAATTGTGAAGTAAAATATGAGTGAGAGAGGGGTTTATTTCACAAAATAGAAGAGAATTCGTTGTCGAATATTAGCTGTCTAATTATGTTGTTAAATATCGACAGGGCCTGCAATCTTCTTCCATGGGAAATATACAAAAAAGAAGAAACAAACGAAGAAGAAAGAGAAGGAATAGAAAAAGCAGAGAAGGATGAAGAAACGAGATATCGGAAAAAGAAGAAGAAAAAAAAGAACAAAAAGAAGGAAGAAAAGGAAAAAAGTAGACGATGATAAGATGATGAAGGAGAACAGGAAGAATAGAAGGAAGAAAAACAATAAGAAAAGAATGTCAAGGGCAAAAATATAAAGACGATTAGGACAAGGAGGAGGAAGAGGAGGAAGCATGATACGAAAATCCCAAGAAGAGAAAGAAGAAGAAAAAGAAGGAGAAGAAGAAGAAAAGAAGGAGAAGAAAATGGTTGAAGAAGAAAAAGAATGAAAATGAAGTAGGAGAAAAGGAAGAAAAAGAAGAAGAAGAAGAATAAAAATGAAAAAGAAGAAAAAAACAGAAAAGAAGAAGGAAATGAAGAAGAAGAAGAAAACGAAGAAGACGGAAGAAGAAGAAGAAGAAGAAGAAGAAGAAGAAGAAGAAGAAGAAGAAAAATGAAGAAGAGGAAGAAGAAATGGCTTTAAATTACATATCCATCATCGCCTAAACCGCCAGTCGTCTCAAGCTGCCATGACACCCCTGCCACTTCACGACACCTGACAATTAGTCGTATCCCCGAATCTCCATGGTACATCTTCTTATTGTTTATTTTGTTCCTCCCGTCGGAGTATAGGACTCACACTGCAGTTGGCCACCACTCAGGAAAACCGGCGCCAAAGCTCACTCCCTATTACAGTGATGGTATCTGTAACAATATGTATGCACAATGATTTTCCTAGCTCTAGGCACAACTCTTTTCAGTCACCATCTGCAACGCGCATGGAGATGCAAGGGTCTTATTCTCTCCACCACTGTAAGGGGCCCCCGGGATCCGTTCGAGGACCCTGGGGTATACGCCTACAATATTGTGCTTCGTTTCGTTCCTCGCCATTTGAGATCGTAATGGGATTTTTAAGTTAGCCAGAGAGATTGGCCAAGGATATAATTTGTGGAGGAGAAGCTATGGCGCAGGGGATGGATGGTGGACAGGACCAGTTGGGGACAGTGGCAGTGAGATTAGGAGGTGTAGGAGTGTGGTCTCTGGCCGATGCACTTAATGTGGTTTGGGACATTGATTGATAGAGGGAACAGGCCATTGAGTGCGTTTATGAGTGAGTGAGGCAGTGAGTGAGTAGGTGGGTGAGTGAGTGAGTAGATGGAGTTGAATGAGCGAGTGAGAGAGTTGGTGAGTGGGATTCAGTTCATTAAGCGGGCGGTCCTAGCAGAACTGTGGTAGTGTTAGTAAAAAATACATATAACATTTAATTTCAAAGACAAAGAACCCAAACCTTCACACAAGACACAGAAATGACAGAGCTATCTAAAACAATAGATGTCTCTGGAGTAGAATACATACATGTAGTGAATCCAACTTTTTAAAAGACAACTTCATTATACACGTGTACAAAATATGTACATTTTTAAGTCATGATGTAATTAAATTCATTCACATTTAAACAACATATAAATAAATAGTACATGTTCATATGAAACTAAGGAAAATAGTATAGTATTCATTGATTTAATTTTACGTCACCTGAAAGTTCATTCAAAGTTCATAATTTTCTACCCCACATTACGTCAACTTTCAGATGACGTAAAATTAAATCTATTAAATTTATACTATTTTCCTTAGTTCCTGATAAACATGTACCATTTATGTATATGTTGTTTAAATGTGAATGAATTTAATTACACCATTGCTTAAAAATGTACATAACAATATTATCCATATGTTGTACATGTGTATAATGAAATTGTCATTTTAAAATTTGGATTCACTATATGTATGTACTCTACTGCAGAAATATCTATAGCTCTATCATTTCTGTATCTTGTGTGAAGGTTTGGGTTCTCTGTCTTTGAAATTAAGTTTTATATGAATTTTGTACTAACACTACCACAGTTCTACTAGTACTGCTCCTTGAGTGATTGAGTGAGTGATTGAGTGATTGAGTGAGTGAGTGATTGAGTGAGTGAGTTTAAAACAGATTTAGTCCTACAAAGGATTCCGATCCACTGTGGGATCCCTGGAAACGAGAAAGAAGATGAGCTCGCAGAAGCTGGAAGTGGTACCACGCCGATTCCCCATCTACAGAGCTATTAAGGAGCAAAGACACTCGTCAAACGCTCCATGAGAACAGAATGTAGCGAACAGCACAAAGAATACAAAGCAGAAAATGACAGCATAGACAAACTTGGCAGAGAAGGGCAGGACAAAGATCTTCAGGCTCAGAACGGGGCACTACAGACTCAAGGCACACCTCCACAAAATGGGTCTCAGAACATATTCTGCAAGAATGCCCTACATATGCAGACCAAAGAGAGGCAGTCTGGCCTGGGAGAGCGACCATGCTCGAAAAGCTGTGGGGGACCGGCGAAGACCTGAAACACACAGTCTCCTTCGTGAACCTCACCGGACTAGAAGCATAGCATCAGTTTATCGTGAACCTCACCGGACTAGAAGCATAGCATCAGTTGATCGTGAACCTCACCGGACTAGAAGCATAGCATCAGTTGATCGTGAACCTCACCGGACTAGAAGGATAGCATCAGTTGATCGTGAACCTCACCGGACTAGAGAATTATAGCATCAGTTGATCGTGAACCTCACCGGACTAGAGAATTATAGCATCATTTGATCGTGAACCTCAACGGGCTAGAATTATAGCATCAGTTGATCGTGAACCTCACCGGACTAGAGAATTATAGCATCATTTGATCGTGAACCTCAACGGACTAGAATTATAGCATCAGTTGATCGTTAACCTCACTGGACTAGAATTATAGCATCAGTTGATCGTGAACCTCACCGGACTAGAATTATAGCATCAGTTGATCGTGAACCTCACCAGACTAGAATTATAGCATCAGTTGATTTATGAAGAATATGACTATTGTGTCAGTGAGTGGGTTAATGGGATTGTATTGAGAGAGGGGGTTTGTGAGTGGGTGGGTGGGATTGAGTTGATCAAGTAAGGGAATGAGTGATTTATTTAGAGAGTGGGTGATTGAGGGATGAAATTGGGTTGAGTGAGTGAATAAATGAGTAAATGAGTGAGTGAGTGAGCGAGGTAGGGAGGGAGTGAGTGAGTGGGTTGGACTGGGTTGAGTGAGAGTGAGTGAGGGAGGGACTAAGTGAGTGAGTGAGTGGTTGAATGATTAATTGAGAGATAGTGAGTGATTGAGTGAATGATTGATTGAGTGATTGAGTGAGTAAGTTAGTGTGAGTGAGTGGGTGAATGGGTGGGCGAGTGAGTGTGAGTGAGTGTAAGTGGGTGTGAGTAAATGGGTTCATGGGATTGGGTTGAGTGAGTAAGTGAGTGAGTGATTGAGTGTGTAATTCAGTGATTGAGTAGGGGAGTGAGTGAGTGTGAGTGAGAGAGTGTATGAGTGAATGAGTGTATGAGTGAGTGAGTTTATGAGGTATTGAGTTTATGAGGGATTGAGTTATGAGTGAGCGACTGTATTAGTGAGTGAGTGTATGAATTAGTGAGTAGGACTATATAAGTGATGGAGTGTATGAGTGAGCGACTGTATGAGTGATTGAGTGTATGAGTGAGTGAGTAGGACTGTATAAGTGATGTAGTGTATAAGTGAGCGACTGTATGAGTGAGTGAGTGTATGAGTGAGTGAGTAGGACTGTATAAGTGATGGAGTGTATGAGTGAGTGAGTGTATGAGTGAATGTATGAGTGAGTGAATTTATGAAAGGGAGGATGAGTGAGTGTATGAGAGTGAGTGAGTGAGTGAGTGTAAGAGTGAGTTTATGAGTGAGTTAGTGTATGAGCGAGGGAGTGTATGAGTGAGGGAGTGTATGAGTGAGTGAATGTATGAATGAGTGAATTAATGAGTGAATTAGTGAGTGAGTTGGTGAGTCAATACGTCAGTGAGTCAGTGAGTGAGTGTATGAGAGAATGAGTGTGTGAGGCAGTTAGTGTATGAGTTAGTGAATGAGTGTATGTGCTATTGAATCATGAATTTTCAATTCTCGCCTATTTTCCTCTCTATATTATCTATAGTACCACCAATATATCATTTTCTTTGTTTTCCTCTTGCCCTGAAACTAAGCTGTCTGTTTTTATATCCGTATGAGAATGGTAAGTTTAGAGGTATTCTTATCCTATAAAAGATATACCAATCCATTTACGAGAGCAAGTCAGTAAATATGTCACAAATTACTGTACATAAATCTGAACTATATATACGAACGCGAAAATCCATTTATTATTGAACATAAATTGTTCTTTATTTCTCAACATAATTTCCAACAACATCGATACACTTATCCCATCGTTTTATCAGTGTACCAAAACCTGCGACACAGAAAGCATTGGTCTGCTGTCTAGTCAGCTGGCCTGGGCGATTTCTTCCAATTGCAACCCAGAAGCATCAACAGAACTTCACAGAAAGCATTTCCTTATGCGTATCCTTGACAGAAAGTCCCTTTGTCCAAAACAAAACGTGCAGGAACACTCTGTTTTTTTAATTGTACGTTACGTGAGCACGGACAACATCTTCTATCAGAACTATGCACGTGCATGCCACACTTAGGCTCTGTCATCTACAATAATCACAAAGCTGAATGTTGATGTTCCCTAATGGCAGCTTCAGAAAATACTAACTACATTTGTCAGCCATCTTATATCAGCTTGTGACCTACTTACTGACTTACCCTCTTATGTCAGCTTCTGGGTTTGTTCTAACATTATGTAGAATGTATTTGTTTCTCCCGCTGTTTTATTCTAGTGATTCTGAACACGTTTCTAATTCTTATCACTTCACATTTTGCAATCGTTTGATCTTATGCTCGCCATCCATATCTACAATCGCCTAGAAGGTGAGTTGTTGTTTCGAATGCTCATAATGAGCAGGTTTACTCTTTTGCGGGCACTGAAAAGGACGTTAAGTGGCGGTTTGCGGTAGCGTTTTTCACATCCCGAGCGTGCTGATGAAGGTGGATCGGGGTCATTCATGCAGTTGTACTATGATTGGATCCATCTGCTTGTCGCTCACTACTACGGGGATCACGTATATCCCTCTCATCTCGTTAACCAGGCTGCCATGAAAACAGCCCGTTTCCTGGAAAGGTTACGATGAAGCCAAGCTAGAGGTCTTGACCAGTACGTTCTGCGTGACCCTGATTAACATCTCTGACCAGTATATTTTGTCTGACCCTGATTAACATGTCTGACCAGTATGTTCTGTCTGACCCTGACTAACATGTCTGATCAGTGTGTTTTGCTTGACCCTGACTAACATGTCTGACCACGATGTTCTGCCTGGTCAGAGGTTAGTCTTCCTTCCCGGGATAAGTCAAAGGCAGATGTAACATGTCGCAAAGTGCGATATAGTAGGGAGACGCAAAAATGCCTAGGCATCTGGAGCGTCTTAGTATTCTGGCGCTTCTTAATATTTAAAGAAAAACCCAAGAGCGCATTAGTTACGCTTACATAACTGAATGATTAAAAACACATAGGAAATGGCTTAGTGACCGTACCAGGACACAGAAAGAAATGCACCCACGTTACGGTGTGAATGCATTCCATATTTATTTATATCCTCAGCCCGTTGGCATGCATATTTCAATGTACTTCTCAGGGGGCAGTCAATTTACAGGTAAACAGCAGGGGTGGCGGGGGCGTTGTGCTGCTACTGGACAGAAGTAGTGAAACCAACGACCCTGACTAGTACTGGCCCTCTGATCAGGAAAGAGATGACCAATGATAACCACTTATCCATCAGCTCAGACCCCTCAAGGGTCAGCATGACTGCGCGAGGAAGATTTTGGAATGAGAACGGGAAGCTGGAGATCTACAAACGGCAGAGTCTTTTGGGGGTCGATGTGGTCAAGTGGTAAGGCACTCGCCTACCAAAGCTATGAACAGAAACGGTGGGCGATCGAATTCCCCAAATTGATAACCATATTAGAGGGTGGGTGGAAGTCGTCGTTCAAGAGGCAGACAACGTTATAAGTGGATGAGAGCTTTAAGAGATGGAATGGAAAAAGCCTGTCAGATGGCCTAATACAGCAAGAGATATACACTGGAGATCCATCACAGCTAACCTTCGATGCGGAGATGTACTTGAACTGAACTGAACATTTATGAAGACAAAAAACTTAGCATGCAGACATAATAAAAACAATAATGACAGAAAGAGGAGCACATGATGTTTAAATTAAATATGATATATCAGAATTCACAAAAGAAAAATGGTACAAATAGAGAAACGAATTTCAACAACAAAATCCTCGTACAAAGAAATTTAGAAATCTCTTTCAAATGTTCTGTCATATATTTATCACCACTGCAAACAATTAAATAATTATGAAATACAATATGTTTTTATCGACTGTTAACCTTCAGTAACACAGCAGATTCGATCTGTTTATTTTAACATAATTGATCAATTTACAGGACTGAATGTGCGAGATGTCAGTCCGCAGTAATTAATACATGTTTAGCTGATGTTGACTCTTTTGCTGCTAATGAAAAGCGTAATTAAAAATCATTATTTCTTGTCACCGATGTTGACATGCCTCTTAGTGATGATGATGGGAAACGCCCATTAGCATGTTCTTACAAATTCTGATTTAAATGGCAACCGTTTCTGTTGTTGTTGTTGCTTCGAATGCCCATAATGAGGAGGTTTACTCTTCTGTGCGCCCTGAAAAAGACGTTAAGTGGCGGGTTGCAGAAGCTTTCTTCACATTCCGAGCGTGCTGATGAAGGTGGACCGGGGTCCTCCATGCGGTTGTGCTATACTTGGCTTCATCTGCATGTCGTTAACTACTACGGGGATAACGTCGATCCCTAACTCCGTTAGCCAAGCTGCCAGGAAAACAGCCCGTTTCCAGGAAGGACTACTAGGAAGCCGAGGTGAGGGTCTTCGCCAGAAAATTTTTCCTGACCCTCACTAACATGTCTGACCAGTATGTTTTACCTGACCCTGACTAACATGTCTGACCAGTATGTTTTGCCTGACCAGAGATTAGTCTTTCTCCCTACAGTTACTGTCAAATCAAAGACAAAGTACAGGCCATATACTTCTTCTTCTTCTTCTTCGTTCGTTCTCAATCTCCCGCTACCAAACCATGAGAGGGCTTAAGTAGCAGAATGTAGTCCAGAGAACGGAATGCGTTGTGTCGTAGTTTACAGCTTGGCTGCTATATTTGTACCTTTCGGTCCAACACATCCGACTTCAGCGAGCATTTTTTGAGTACCGGGTTAGCATTCCCTCTTCGATCCCTTCTCCTTAGCAAGTCTGCCCTACTGCAGCCTGTTATCCAGGATCACCGCGTGGAGGTGTAGAAGGGTCTTGGCAGCTATGGTTCGCTGGCCCTGATGCTAGCAGTCAGCTATGGGTCGCTGACCACTGCAGCTTATGCGTGCGTTGCTCAGCATCTTGATCCCCCATTTACTTCTGACCTGCCTGAATGACAACAGTGGATATCTTAGCTGCTGGACACCTCAAATGTGCACAATCCCCAGCCTAGTTAACCTAAAATAAGGAAACCACTTGTATACTTACTACTAATAGCCAAATGTGAGTCCAGCGATATTATGTACGGAGTCTCGATCTTCTACAACGCTGTACCAATGCGACCAAGGTATTTGGTCAGTCCATCTTTCCATCGCAGAGATTCAATATTTATGTTTAATATGTTTTAAACGGAACAATTTTAGTTATCAGAATGGACATCCAGGTTGTAACTTCGGGTCTAAAGTGGATTTATGGGACCTCTTTAATGGGGACCGTAATCCTTGCTTCGGGAGGTGCAGGAAGTATGGCTGTGATACGATTAGGCAATGGATAAAGAAGCCTCGAATCGTCGTGAACGTGTGTGGATCTATTGTTCTGATCATGCTGGGGTTTGTGGGAATGATAGAGGTAACATCCTGGCCTCAGTGACACCTGCAATGGGGACATTGGCGATAGTTAGAGGTTGCATTTTGAAGTTGATCAAAGACCGTCTTTAAGATGAAGTCACTGCAATCGATGAATCAGTATACTAAAGAAACTGTACACTGGAAGAGTGAGACCAGTTCTCGAGTATGGCATTGTGGCATGGACAACAGCAGCAAAGGCGAACTTCGATAAAGTTAGCAAACTTCAAAACCAAGCCATGAGAGTTATAACAGGAGGCATGAAGTCAACGCCAATTGTAGAACTTGAAAAGATTACAAAACTGCAATCCATGACCGATAGAAGAGACTGCAGAGCCCAGCTGCAGTCAGAGAAACTCCGAAGACTGACTGACCATCCAATGCACCAGAGACTAAACAATTTGGGAAATGGGAAACTAAAGCGGAGAAACTTTGCAGAAATAGCCAAAGCAAAGATGCACGAAGATCCCACAAACGCACTAAGACCAAAACCCATCACTACTGTACGAAAACCTACCTGGAGGCAGGATATATTTCCAGAGGTGGTAGAAAAGATACCAGGTATTGGAAACAAAAACTGCCAGACTGAAAAAGAAAGGAGAGATTCTACCCTAAGCTTCATATCGAAACTCTACCCAAGCATGGACTGGACCCATGCATACACCGATGGTTCTGTAACAAACAATACACAGAACGGAGGGGCAGGAGCATTCCTGAACCTACCAAATGGCAGACAAATAACACTGTCATTCGCTACTGGTAAGTACACAAGCAATTTCAGAGCGGAGGCAGAGGCACTGAGGGCGGCAGTGGAAGAAATGGTGACACACAGTGAAAATGAAAGCCATATAGTCCTGCTTACAGATGCTCTCGCCGTAGTCACAGCGCTAAAAAGCCTGAAAAACACAGAGCTTAATGACTTAAGAGCAGCACTCTGCAAACTGTGCTAGCAGTCCGCACCAAAAAGGGTAGTGGTTCAGTGGGTCCCATCAGACTGCAACATCCAAGGCAACGAGGAGGCAGACAGACTGGCAAAAGAAGGTGCAAGACTACCACAAACAGATACTAGTATGACGTACGAAGAGTCAAAACAGCTTATCAAAGCCAGATACATGACCAAATGGGAAACCAAACATACTGGTTACACCAAAAACGATGCCTATTACCAGTTGAACCGAAGAGAGCAGGTCGTTGTCGTCAGACTTCGCACTGGCCACAATAGACTAAGGTACCACCTATTCAACAAATTGAAGATAGGTGGTACCGACGAATGCCCGTGCGGTACTGGTAAAATGACCGCTGAACATCTGCTGCAGAACTGCCCGACATACGAGGATCAGAGAGAGCAGATGTGGCCATCACCAGTGGAACTGCAAGACAAGCTCTATGGCAGTGGCGACAGCCTCAGGATGACCGCCGATTTTTTCGAAAAAATAATGGTTACTGTCTGACTGCGTACGAAGAAGAAGAAAGAAGAAAGATGAACCAGTAGTGCACAGATTGTTGAATTTTGAAATTATAATCGGGCCCTACAGAGAGAGGCGAATGAGATTTCGTAGAAAGAGTGTGTAAAACCAGCGAGTTACATGCACCTTCAGTATTTACACAATTCGCTATTTGCTAAGAGGAACTGGGCACCTATAGGTCTGCTCGGAGTTCAATAATGTCGGTTCATAACAGAACAGAACAATTTCATTAGAATTTTATATTGGTGTTCGAGTTCGAAGGCACGTTTCATGGTCAGAGAAAACATCTTCTTATTATTATTATTCGTACGCTGTGAGACGTCAACTTGTATTTGTTCGAAGAAAGCAGCTGTCATCCTAAGGCTGTCGACATTGCCATAGAGCTTGTCTAGTGTTGCCCCTGGTGATGGTCACATGTGCTTTCTCTGGTCCTCGTATGTCGGGCAGGTTTGCAGCAGATGTTCAGCGGTCATTGTCCCTGTACCACAGGTGCATTCGTCAGTAGCACCTATCTTCAGTTTATTGAATAGATGGTACATCAGTCTGTTGTGGCCTGTGCGGAGTCTGAAGACCACGACCTGTTCTCTTCTGTTCAACTGGTAGTAGGCATCATTTTTTGTATAGCCAGTATGTTCTGTTTCCTATTTGGTCATGTATCTGGCCCTAATAAACCTTTTGGACTCTTCGTATGTCACACTAGAATCTGGTTGTGGTAGTCTTGCACCTTCTTTTGCCAGTCTGTTTGCCTCCTCGTTGCCTTGGATGTTACAGTGGGATGGAACCCACTGTACCACTACTCTTTTTGGTGCAGACTGCTGGCAAAGTTGACAGAGTACTGCTCTTAAATCATTAAGTTCAGTATTTTTCTGGCTTTTTAGTGCTTTAACTACGGCCAGGGCATCTGTAAACAGGAATATCTGGCTTTCATTGCTTTCGCATGTCAGCATTGCTTTTACTGCAGCCTTCAGTGCCTCTGCCTCCGCTCTGAAATTGCTTCAGTATTTTCCAGTTGCTACTGACAGTTTTATTTTTCTACCATTTGGTAGGCTCAGGAATGCCCCTGCCCCTCCGTTCTGTGTTGTGTTTGTTACAGAACCGTCGGTGTAGGCATGGGTCCAGTCCATGCTTGGGTAGTTTTCCGCTATGTACCTCAGGGTTATGTCTTTTCTTTCTTTTTTCAGTCTGGCTGTTCTTGTTTCCAATACTTAGTATATTTTCTACCACCTCCGGAATAATATGCTGCTTCCATGTGGGTTTGCGTACAGTACGGATGGGCTTTGGTGTTGTTACGGTGTTCATAGGGTCTTCGCTCATCTTTGCTTTGGCTATTTCTGCAAAGTTTCTCCGCTTTAGTTTCCCATTTCCAAATCTATTTAGTCTCTCTGATGCATTGGATTGTCTGTCAGTCTTCTGAGTTTCTCTGCTTGCTGCTAGGCTCTGCAGTCTCTTCTGTCGGTCATGGATTGCAGATTTGTAATCTTTTCAAGTTCTACAATTGGTGTTGTCTTCATGCCTCCTGTTATAACTCTCATGGCTTGGTTTTGGAGTTTGCTAATTTTATCAAAGTTCGCCTTTGCTGCTGTTGTCCATGCCACAATGCCATACTCGAGAACTGGTCACACTCTTCAGTGTACAGTTTCTTTAGTATTCTTTCGTCTGCTCCCCAGCTTGTGCCAGCAAGTTTTTTTAATGATTGCCATTGTTTGTCTGGCTCTCATTCGGTTAGAGAAAACATCTAAGATCGCACCTCAGTTCCACGCCAGACAGACGGAAACAGACTGTGTTACAGCAGCCTGGCCAACAATGTGGTGATCAATACCTTCATCTCCCTATTTTTTAGGCTGCTGAGAAGCTTTACGCCGTACTACAGCGAGGACCATTTCCCACCTTCTTCATCGCGTCTGTTGGTGTATGAAGAGCCACTCGCAACCCGTTATAGGAAAGAATCAGTGAAGAGTGAAGAAATCCATAAAAGTAGCTTTGAGAACAAGCAGATAACTGTATTTTTATATATTATTCTACATTCTCGACAGAGGTGGTAACGCATTTGATCGGTTTAAAAAATAAACACGTATTGTATATAGATGGACTAAGATAATGTTGCATGCAAGCCCAGGGTGTCTAAAACCATCGGTACGCCACTGCGTGCCTGCCACTGAAGATAGAGACGTGTTATCAATAAGTGTTGGGAACGTCGTGGGCTAGTGGTTAAATGGCACGGCTGACAACCCTAAGGTGCTCGGTTCGATCCCCATACAGCACCGGCCGTTACCCTGGGGAAGCAAACCCTTACATAAAATGCATTCCGAAGAGAGTAAGGATCGCAATGGGAAGGCAAACGCGCTACCCGAAAGGGTTAGCTGAAATCTGATGTATCGGACCTAAAGGTGCAGATGTTGCAGCTTTGCTGCAAACTGTAACACAACTATACGTTCTTGGGATAAATGCTGAAGAAGAAGAGGACGAAGAAAAAGAAGAAGAAAATGAAGGCAAGAAGAAGACAAAAACATGAAGAAGAGGCAAAAACAAGAAAGAAGAAGCGAAAAGAAGCGAGAAAAAGAAAGAAGCAAAAAGGAAGAAGAAGATGAAGAAGAAGAAGAAGAGGAAAAAGAAGAAGAAGAAGAAGAAAAAGAAGAAGAAGAGGAAGAAGCAGAAGAAATGTCTTTCCTTCTATTTGATGAAATTAAGAAACAACACATCTGTGTTTTATAACATTTGGTGACAAATAGATTGTCAGTGAACATATGCTGTGTGATAGTCATTCTAAAAAACATTGATTTAATAGAGTATTAAATTCTCAGAATGGAACACATTTTGTATCAGAGTCCAGGATACGCCACTGGATATAACGTACACACAACACCTACCTTGCAAATACCTAATGAAGATGCAGATGAACTTGCCAAAGATGAAATCCATCAGCAGCACAGGCACTAGAGTGAAAGGCATGCAAACAAGGGCTAGGAGCATGTCACTGACAGCCAGGTTCAACAGAAAGACGTTTGTCACTGTCCTCATACGCTTATTCTGTATGAGAGTTACGATGATGAGAAGGTTGCCCACCAAAGCAAGGAAGAAGATGATGGCGTAAAAGGCTATCTGGATCTCAACACTTAATCGAGGCAGGATGTATTGAACCGGAAAAGTCGTATTTCCATATAGGGACTCATTGTAATTCGACGTCGAAGTGGAAGGTACAGGAAAGTCAATGTTGGAAAATATGTTTATTCCTACATCACTTGTTCTGTTTCTGGGATTCTGGATATTGTTGGCGAATTCAATGTCGTATTTTGCTACACGTGTGTTTGTTGTTGGAGCTATGTTGTAGGTTCTGGTTATTGGAAAGTTGCTTTTGGTTTCCAAGACTGAGATGCCCAGATGTCTTTGGGTAGTCGCTCTTTTACTTTCACTCCAGATCATGTTTATGTATGATCTAGACTGTTGTAAGAAAGGATTACTGCGTTTAAACTGCTGATGTCGCTGGTTCGAACTTGTCTTTGATCCAGAATTAAAATCGCAGCATTTTATTTGGATGTCAGGTGACGCTTGAAAGCCATTATGGTGTGAGCCATTCATTTTTTTCTGCTCGGGATTAGCTCTGAATCAACACATTTTTAATTCACACGACACGCGACAGCTGAACGAACAATATTGGCTAACTCCAAAATATTTGAGCACTTCATTTGAAAGGAAAAAATCAAAGCAGAGGCACTTTTGCGAAGGATATCAATGGAATATGTTGCTGTACTGGCAGACGCCATCAGTTGTGAAGGTCGCTGCTTGATTTGTTAGAACAGTCTGAGGATCCTAGTAAAAAAAAAAGAACCCGAGAGGTTGGCTAGTTTCACCAACTATGCATTATCAGTTTTCGTATAAAACAGCTAGAAAAAATAATATTTAGGGCCAATGTTACTACTAGACTGAAAGTCGATCTAACACATTGGTTAACTGCACTTAATTCTTTCGATCTATCTTGTTCACATGTCGTTAGACGTCGTGTGGAGGTGCGACTTCCTTCTGTTTCATATTTTTCGGCAGATGAAAATCTACTAGTGACTTGTCAGGTCAATCAAAGCATCTGTTAGCCACTGAAATATACGATTGCCTATTTTTGAGACTGGTCGAGGTGGAAGCGTAAATTAAAGCAAGGTAGACCCGCAGCCTGTCAGGCGCCATCTAAGCCGCTCCGATAACCACATAACCAAGACCTGTTATTTTGGCCACACAGTCCCCTTTCTTTGCGACATATTCTCTGTGGGGCGAGAATCCCTAGAATAATTTGAGTAGATTTTTAACTTTAATTTTGCCTGAGCAGCGACCGTTAGGCCTACTCTTTTCGATTTCCAACTGCTAAGGTATTTTTAACGTACGCGCCACTGCACGCGGGGGTCTGATCTCACTACTCGGAGATCAGGGGAAATATTTACCGGATGATCCACGTGAATAAATCTCGGTGTCTCGACAGGAATTTGAACCCGCTTCGAGACCACTTAATTTAACTTCTTTATCCTGGTTAAAAAGGTCCTAAAGAGCCTTTATGCAACCAGTTTATTCTACTCCACAGATACTAAAAATAACTTTGAGCATTCAATCCATCTTTTAATGCGTTAACTGACCCTGCGTCCACCACATCCTGTGACAATCCATTCTAAGCGTTCACCACTCTCTAACTAAAAAAAATTTCCTAATATTTAATCTAGACATGTCTTTAACCAATTTGAAGCTGTGCACTGGCTTCCTAGCTCAAGCGATCTGGGAAGGGTTCCAAGATTGTGCGGGATTTTTCCAATCACATAACGGCTCCTTTGGTGTCGACCCAGTCTCAAAATTAGATACTGGAATAATCTGGGAAAGTAATGGCGGACAGCGTGATGTTGACCACACTAACCTTAGCGTGCAGAGAGCCAAGAAAAATATGGACCTAACACCACATTGCCATTTTGCCACAATGGCGTGATACGAGAATTTTTCTTTTCCCTTTTTTTTTCTAGTTTACTTTTATCATCATTATTTTTAAGTTTTGTATTATTCTAGATTACCTTTATCGTCCTTATCTTTAAGTTTTTTTATTATTCTAGATTACCTTTATCTTTATTACCTTTAGGTATTATTATTCTAGATTACCTTTATCATTATTACCTTTAAGTATAATTATTCTAGATTAGCTTAATCATTATTACCTTTAAGTATTATAATTTAGATTTCCTTTATCATCATGACCTTTAAGTATTATAGTTATAGATTACCGTTATCGTGATTATCTTTAAGTATTTTTATTCTACATTACCTTTATCATTATTATCTTTAAGTATTATTATTGTAGATTACCTTTATCTTCATTACCTTTCAGTATTAACGATAACAATAATAATAATTATACGCCCATCGCTCCCTCGAAGCATAGACTCAACACTACTTTCAGATTCAAGCTTCATCAGCGTATGGCTTGGCTCCGTTCGTTCTCAATCTCCCGCTACCAAACCCTAAAAGGGCTTAAGTAGCATAATGTAGTCCAGAGAACGTAATGCGTTGTGTCGTAGTTTACAGCTTGACTGCGATATTTGCACCTTTCGGTCCAACACATCCGACTTCAGCAAGCATTTTTTTTAGTACCGGTTTAGCATTCCCTCTTCGATCCCTTCTCCTTAGCCAGTCTGCCCTGCTGCAGCCTGTTATCCAGGATCACCGCGTGGAGGTGTAGAAGGGTCTTGGCAGCTCTGTTTCGCTGGCCCTGGCGCTAGCAGTCAGCTATAGGTCTCTGACCACTACAGCTCATGCGCTGCTCAGCATCTTCCTCCCTGATCAGCGTATAATGAGTAGGTATTGTGGTTACAGGCAATTGATCTTGCGCAAGCAACGTTTGTCAGTCCTATCACAAACTTCCCAGGTCTCGTGGCCCGTAGGAATGGAAT
This sequence comes from Ariolimax columbianus, assembly GCA_036924085.1. NCBI lineage: Eukaryota > Metazoa > Mollusca > Gastropoda > Stylommatophora > Arionidae > Ariolimax > Ariolimax columbianus. The sequence continues at coordinate 21,945,042 of JAVGWX010000018.1, forward strand.
AAGCAGGATATTCTGAAGAGTTAGATGAGAAGCGGACCCATTGACATATTGATTGTCTAATTTCGAACATCTAAATCTATATTGCCTATTACATTCCTCGAATTTCCGACCGTTGGACAGTTGTTAATGTCCTCGTCTCTGTCATCAATATTGTCACCCAACTTTTTTTTCTACCATCCTCATTAGCCACAATGTCTACTATATCAAACAGACAGGGGACGGCGTGGCCTAGTGGTTAAGTGACACGGCTCACAACTCCAAGGTGCTGGTTTCGATCCCCATCACATCACCGGTCGTTACCCCGGGGAAGCAAACCCTTAGAAAATGCAGGAGGAAGCAGACCCTTACTCAAATGTAAAATGCAATGGGCCGCCAGGCGCAAAATAAAAACCGTAATGCAAACGCACATCGCCTTGGGGAATAGAGAATAAAGGCGAACGCAAAAAAAAAAAGAAAACAATATCAAAAAGACACGCTTCATTGAAAGATCAAATCATTCTGCCATTTTATTTTCATATTTAAAAAAAAGCATGATTCATTCTGGCATTTATTTCGACCAGAAAGCATTGACAAGACATTTTGCTTTATTAAGAGAATCATAGCTACTCCCGCTGTTTTACCCATTATTGTTGGGTTTCCCCACTCTAACATTCAGAGCATTGAGTAGAAATGACATCGTGTTAACACTATGGTGGCCGTCCATGTTTACCTAGAAATATCCAAGGGTGACCCTAAACATTATTTTTTCTAGGACCTTTGTTTTAAATCAGACAGTTGAATTCCCTTGGTCTGTACAAATTCTGAGTTGAGTGTTGTCAGCCGACGTGGACGACATCAGAGAAAACGCCGCCGCATAGATAGGGCAATTTGTTTCGAATGCCCACAATTACAAAACTGCAATCCATGACCGATAGAAGAGACTGCAGAGCCCAGCTGCAGTCAGAGAAACTCCGAAGACTGACGGACCACCCAATGTACCAAAGACTAAACAATTTGCGAAATGGGAAACTAAAGCGGAGAAACTTTGCAGAAATAGCCAAAGCAAAGATGCACGAAGATCCCATAAACGCACTAACAACACCAAAACCCATCACTACTGTACGAAAACCTACCTGGAGGCAGGATATATTTCCAGAGGTGGTAGAAAATATACCAGGTATTGCAAACAAAAACTGCCAGACCGAAAAAGAAAGGAGAGACACTACCCTAAGCTTCATAACGAAAAGCTACCCAAGCATGGACTGGACCCATGCATACACCGACGGTTCTGTAACAAACACTACACAGAACGGAGGGGCAGGAGCATTCCTGAACCTACCAAATGGCAGAAAAATAACACTGTCATTCGCTACTGGTAAGTACACAAGCAATTTCAGAGCGGAGGCAGAGGCACTGAGGGCGGCAGTGGAAGAAATGGTGACACACAGTGAAAATGAGAGCCATATAGTCCTGCTGACAGATGCTCTCGCCGTAGTCACAGCGCTAAAAAGCCAGAAAAACACTGAGCTTAATGACTTAAGAGCAGCACTCTGCAAATTGTGCCAGCAGTCCGCACCAAAAAGGGTAGTGGTACAGTGGGTCCCGGCACACTGCAACATCCAAGGCAACGAGGAGGCAGACAGACTGGCAAAAGAAGGTGCAAGACTACCACAAACAGATACCAGTATGACGTACGAAGAGTCAAAACGGCTTATCAAAGCCAGATACATGACCAAATGGGAAACCGAACATACTGGTTACACCAAAAACGATGCCTATTACCAGTTGAACCGAAGAGAGCAGGTCGTTGTCTTCAGACTTCGCACTGGCCACAACAGACTGAGGTACCACCTATTCAACAAATTGAAGATAGGGTGTACCGACGAATGCCCGTGCGGTACTGGTAAAATGACCACTGAACATCTGCTACAGAACTGCCCGACATACGAGGATCAGAGAGAGCAGATGTGGCCATTACCAGTGGAACTGCAAGACAAGCTCTATGGCAGTGGCGAGAGCCTCAGGATGACCGCCGCTTTTCTCGAAAAAATAATGGTTACTGTCTGACTGTGTACGCAGAAGAAGAAGAAGAAGAAGAATGCCCACAATGAATAGGCTACTCTTTTGTGCGCCATGAAAAGGGCATTAAGTGACGGGTTTCAGTAGCATTCCTCACATCTTGATCGTGCTGATGAAGGTGACTGGGGTCCTCCATGTGGCTGTGCTATGCTTGGCTTTATCTTCGTGTCGCTCACTACTACGAAGATCACGTCGAAGCTCATCTTGTTAGCCAAACTGTTGTCCTCGACAACAACCCGTTTCCAGGACGACCAACGAGGAGGTTAGGCGAGGGTCTTGGCCAGTATATTTCTCTTGACCCCGGCTAACATTCTCTGATCAGTGTGTTTTGCCTGACAAGACGTTACCCTTATGGTCCCTTACGGGAAGCTTGAAACCACGTTCCGCGATAGACCGGCCAGCCGACTACGGGTGGGCGGTCTGATCCACCTCTGCTCAAATTGAATACACAGGTCAAGCTGTCACTCAATTTTTCTTTGTTGTTTCCTCTGCAAAATCCACATTACTTTCATGTTGTTTTTTTCATCTCTTAATCCTAATTTATCCTTCATATTGATAGAAACAGGTCATGCTGTCACTTTGTACTTCTTCGTTGCTCCGTTTGTGAAATGCTCACAATTATTGTACTACTACATTTTGCATTGTGTCTTAAGATTCCATCGTCCCTACTTTAATCCTCAGACGTGTCGGAGAGGTGAATGCTTTTAATTTGTGCTTTTCGTTGATGTTACTGAATAGTCTTCTTCGCAATCATTTGCATCAATCTGGCGAAGCGGGTGACTTTCAACCACAAACATGTTCTGTTTGGTTATACTAGGGCGTCTTGATGTTTTGTCTGGCATGCTGGGTCCTGTGTTATGTTCTGACTCCTGGGAACATATTATAATTATTTTTTTAATTTTTGTATTGTCCATTCATGAGAACGTCTGTGTGGCTGGTTTTAAACAACTGACAAGACTTGTCAAGATTTGTTGGGAAAATGGTGGTTTCCCCATGCCTTCCGTATCTAAACGGATGCATACTCTTTCCTTATCGTTTCACATCTATGAGCAAAACATAATTAGAAACCCCAAAAATGACAAAGATTTTGAAACGTTCAACCCTTTACAAATAGCGGAAATAGAATATCAGAACTGAGATATGCAAATGATACAGATGTTATTTCGATTAGCTCCACTGGATTTGAACAGGTGATCTTGTCGGTTAAACAACACAACTAGAAACAACATTCATGCCTAGACATCAGCATAGTCAAGGTGATGACCACTAACAACAACCAATCGTAAAGCTATCCTGGAGAAGCAAATGTTGAATATCACGGCTCAACGATAAGCAGCAATGGAGATTAACAAAATGGTGTCCAGTTCAGTTCGAAGGTCGGCTGCAACGGATCTCCGGTGTACTCTATCTCTTGCCGTTATCGTGCATTCTGATGGGCGTTTTCCAGTCCATCTCCTGGTGTTATCCACTCACTTAAAACGTTTTCTGCCTCTTTAACGACTGCATACCCTCGTCAACAAGACGGTATGTGTTATTATATGACCATAATAGCTTAACTGTCTAACCCTGATATCGGTCATTAATTCACTTTTAACCCCCAACTTTTCCAATACCTCCAAGTTTATTTTCTTCTCTTTCCAAGAAATACGACCTAATCTTCTATATACCCACATTTCGAAGGCTTCAATACTCTTTTCCAATTTGTTATTCATTGTGCGTGTTTCTGCGCTATTACGTAGTGACGAGTATACATAACATCTGACAATTCTCTTTTTTTCAGGTCAGGTCAGGTTAGGTCATCCCGTAACCAGTGAGGTCGTTGGGGCACACATGAAGACACCCTCACAACAATACGCCACCCTTCCCGTTCAGTGGCCGCTCCGTGTGCCTCTTCTGGCCGGAAATTGGTACATTCTTTTATGTTGTCCTCCCATCTCTTTTTAGAACGGCCTCTTCGTCGTCTGCCTTGCACCTTTCCATGGAGGATTGTATTTGCAAGACCATTTGATCTCGATATGTGACCATACCAAGCGAGTTTCCTTCTTTTGACAGTTGCCAAGAGGTCTTTAAAAGACCCTATTGCTGTTGTAATTCTATCTCGCATTTCCTCATTTGTAACTCGATCTTTGTACGTGACGTTTAAAAGTCTTCGGAAACATCTCATCTCCAAGGCGTGTATCCTTCGCTGATGGTCAGTTGTAACGGTTCATGTCTCACTTTTTAAAATTCTGATTTATCTGTTTTAATGTCAGTATGTGTCGCATGTTGTCGAATATCATCTTTCTATGCCTATTCTCTTTCTGATTTCTTTTTCACAGCTGCCTTCTTCCGATATTATTTAACCTAGATAGGAGAAACTCTGTACCTGTTCAAGTAGTTGATCTTTTATTTTTATCAGCATACACGATTTCATGTCATTTTTCCCAATTATCATATTCTTTGTTCTCTTTCTGTTTATGTCTAATCCAAACTCTTGACTTATTTTGTATATTGTTGTCACAAGCTAATGTTATCCTTGCTCACTTTTTGTCATTAAAACTGTATCATCCGCATATCTAAGATCGTTCATTGCCAGTCCTCCAATGACAAGTCCTGGCATCCCTTCCATCTGTTTGACGAACGATGTAAGAAGAGAAATTACCGTTGCAATGCAGAGGTTAACTAAAATGAACAGCGCACGGCAAATAACTAACAAAATGACAACAACAATATATCCTGATCACCTGCATTCTCAGTGGCAACTTGCGGATCTGAGACCTGGACATACACAGAGCACTAAGGAAGAAAATCGGATCCTTCGAGTTAAAAGGTTACAGCAAAGTGCTTAAAACACCAAGGATAGAGAAGAAGAAAACACAGAGATCTCAAATAACTGGATATAAAACAAAATTGGCAAGCAAACAATATTAGATATAAGAAACTAAAATACTTTGGCCTCATCAAACGCCCCAATGGTCTAGAATAAACGTTAATGGAAGGTATGGGAGCTGGCAAGCGAGGCAGACGCAGAACGAGTAGAAGATGGACACAGTACAGAGGGTCTGAGGATGACAGAAGCCGGAGAGCTGACCACAAATCGATAGTCTTACAGATCGCATTTATTTGGGCGACGTTCGGCAAAGGACATGCTACATGGTGATGATGGTGATGATGATGGTGGTGATGGGGATAGTGATGATGGTGATGAGGATAGATCGTGATGGTGATGATGGTGAAAGTGATGATGGGGGTGATGGGGGTGATGATGATGGTGATGGGGATAGTGATGATGGTGATGATGATGATGGTGATGGTGATGATGGTGAAAGTGATGATGGGGGTGATGATGATGATAAGGATGGTGATGATGGTGGTGATGGGGATAGTGATGATGGGGATGATGATAATGATGATGAGGATGATGATGTGGTGATGACGATGATGATGAGGATGATAATGGTAGTGATGGTGATGGTGATAAGGATGATGATGACGGTTATGGTGATGATGAGAATTGTGATGGTAAAGAGGATGATGATGATGAGGATGGTGATGATGATTATGATGGTGATGATGATTATGATGGTGATGATGAGGAGGAGGATGATGAGGATGATGATGATCATGAGGATGGTGATGATGACGATGATGATGAGGATGATGATGATGGTGATGAGGATGATGATGATAATGATGGTGATGATGATGAGGAGGAAGATGATGATGATGACGGTGATGATGAGGAGGAGGGTGGTGGTGATGGGGATAGTGATGATGGTGATGATGATAGATGGTGATGAGGGAGATGATGATGATGGTGATGGTGATGATGGTGATAATGATGGTGATGGTGATGACGGTGGTGATGATGATGATAATGATGGTGATAATGGAGATGAAGAGGGTGATAATGGTAGTGATGGTGATGATGAGGATGGTGATGGTAATGACGATGATTATGAGGAGGATGGTGATGATGATTATGATGATTATGATGATGATGATGAGGAGGAGGATGATGATGATTCTGATGAGGATAATGATGATGGTGATGAGGATAATGATGATGAGGATGATAATGATAACGGTGATGATGATGATGGTGACGGTGATGATGAGGATTGTGATGATGGTGAAGGTGGTGATGAGAATGATGATAATGTGGATAATGATGATGATGATAGCAATAATGGTCATATTTAAATTTTCAGAATTCTACTGCACATATAGCCAAATGCAAGAGAACCTTGATTGAGTGAAAGATCACTCAACCAAACTAGGACAGAATATCATCAATTACAGAACCGAATAAACAGCTGCAATTCATATTATTATCAGCCAAAACACAACTACAAGGAAACCGGTCATTCTAAAAGACTTCAGGGAACATTCTCCAAGTTATCCCAAGTTCTAAACAAGATATACTCTCACACAAAATAAAATAAAACATCGGATTGCTGTCTCAAAAAACAGATCTAGTCCTACAGTGGATTCCGGCCCACTTGTGAGATCCTTGTAGACGGGAAAATAGATGAACTCGCAAAAGCCGAAAGTGCTATTGCCCACCCACAGAGCTATAAAGAAGCAAGAATACTCATCAAACGATTCATGAGGACGAAATGGAGAGACCAGTACCAAAAAAATACAAGCCAGAAAATAGCAGCATTGACAAACTTGGCAGAGATGGTAAGACAAAGATCTTCAGACTCACAACGGGACATTGTAGACTCAAGGACTACCTCCACAGCATAGGTCTCAGGGACACCGACATGTGCGAGCACCCAAGCAAACACCAGAATATATCCTGCACGACTGCACTGCTTATTCAGACCAAACAGAGTCAGTCTCGCCCGGGGGAGCGGCCATGCTTGACAAACCGGCGAAGACTCTACGCGCAGTCTCCTTCATGAACCTCACCAGGCTAGAAACATAACATCAGTTAATCGAAGAAAATGAAGAAGGAACTTAATTCCAACATTAAGGAAACCAAGCTCTTCAAACTCAACATTATTAACAAAGAGTCAATTATGCTGGGATGTGAGCCGTTGAAAGAGGGGGATACATTTACCAATTTTGGCAGCGTAACGGACACGTCAGAAGGTATATAATTTGAAATGTCAACGTGGTATTTCTAACACAAAACAACGTATGGAGATACAAAGAAATCAAGATTCAGACCAAGTTAGAATATTCAATGTCTGTGTCAAGTGTCGGTTCTGCTGTATGGAGCAGAAACAGGGGAAATAACCAAAGTCATAGAATAAATATTCCAGTCCTTCGTTAACAGATGCCTGCTAAGGATAATGGACATGAAAGTGGCAGTACATGGTGGGGAATGAAGACTTGTGGGAAAGGAGCCAAAACAGCCACTGGAACAACTAATTAAGCGAATAAGATGGGGCTGGATAGGACATACGCTACGGATATAGATGCTCTTACATCGAGTTCTCAGCCGGAGAGAAGGAGAGGTACACCCAAAAATACATTTAGAAGAGAATATGAGAAAGAGCAAGGATAGAATGATTATAATAAAGATAGGCAGAAAGCGCTTTGCAATGCCGAGATGGTGTCAATGGTATATGAGCGTGTTGGTGAGATGGTGTCAGTGGTCTATGAGCATGTTGGTGAGATGGTGTCAATGGTATATGAGCATGTTGGTGAGATGGTGTCAGTGGTATATGAGCGTGTTGGTGAGATGGTGTCAATGGTATATGAGCATGTTGGTGAGATGGTGTCAGTGGTCTATGAGCATGTTGGTGAGATGGTGTCAATGGTATATGAGCATGTTGGTGAGATGGTGTCAGTGGTCTATGAGCATGTTGGTGAGATGGTGTCAATGGTATATGAGCATGTTGGTGAGATGGTGTCAGTGGTCTATGAGCATGTTGGTGAGATGGTGTCAATGGTATATGAGCATGTTGGTGAGATGGTGTCAGTGGTCTATGAGCATGTTGGTGAGATAGCGTCAATGGTCTATGAGCATGTTGGTGAGATGGTGTCAATGGTATATGAGCATGTTGGTGAGATGGTGTCAGTGGTCTATGAGCATGTTGGTGAGATGATGTCAATGGTCTATGAGAATGTTGGTGAGATGGTGTCAATGGTCTATGAGCATGTTGGTGAGATAGCGTCAATGGTCTATGAGCATGTTGGTGAGATAGTGTCAGTGGTCTATGAGCATGTTGGTGAGATGGTGTCAGTGGTCTATGAGTATGTTGGTGAGATGATGTCAATGGTCTATGAGAATGTTGGTGAGATAGTGTCCATGGTCTATGAGCATGTTGGTGAGATGGTGTCAGTGGTCTATGAGAATGTTGGTGAGATGGTGTCAATGGTCTATGAGCATGTTGGTGAGATGGTGTCAGTGGTCTATGAGCGTGTTGGTGAGATGATGTCAGTGGTCTATGGGCATGTTGGTGAGATAGTGTCAATGGTCTATGAGCATGTTGGTGAGATGGTGTCAGTGGTCTATGAGCATGTTGGTGAGATAGCGTCAATGGTCTATGAGCATGTTGGTGAGATAGCGTCAATGGTCTATGAGCATGTTGGTGAGATGGTGTCAGTGGTCTATGAGAATGTTGGTGAGATGGTGTCAATGGTCTATGTACCAAGAGACACGACGGATTTGATTTGATTGTGAAATTGAGAGATATGACGAAGAACGAAACTCATTACAGGAATTACTCTTTCCAGATGATTAATGTCTATTTTACAGCGATGACAATAAACTGCAAAATCATATGAATACGATCTCCTGAGCCAGATACAATATGTAAATTCACGAGAAAAAAACAGAAACTAAAAGGATCAGTAGAGTACTTTGGTCACTCAACAAAAATGTAAATGATATTGTTCTTCAACTGGTCCATGAGCTCAAGTATTTCGGCAGTATATTTTCGGCAGTATATTTTCGGCAGTATATTTTCGGCAGTATATTTTCGGCAGTATATTTTCGGCAGTATATTTTCGGCAGTATATTTTCGGCAGTATATTTTCGGCAGTATATTTTCGGCAGATGGTAGATCGACAGGTAAATCAAGACTAGGAGTCAGAAAGCTTCTGCGTTGACTTATCAGCTGTCCACACTGCTTAGACACCCGATCATTAATTTGGCCACAAAGCAACAGCTGATAAACAGTATATTTATGCCGACTCTGTGCTACCAGTGCGAAACATGGCCTCTGGCGTTAGAGCAGAATGTCGAAGTGGAAATGAAGTGTTTGAGGAAGGTCATCGGTGTTACCAGAAAAAACGAAACGTGTAGCGACGACATTCGCAGTATTGTCGGCACTACGTCTTGTGTCGAAAACATTTCCAGGCACAAAACATGTTTGTAATCTCATGAGAATGCACCCTCATGAACTTTTACTGATGGCTTCCAAATCTGGTAGATCTGGTTACAGGTAGCGGTCGTGATCCAGGTGGATAGATAACCTTAGAGTAATATTGATGAGACGATATTGATGTAACTCACTTGGCGCAGGATAGACGACTTAAGCGCCCCACGCCACTTAACGGTATAAATGGAAAGTAAACTAACTAACTGAACATTCATCAGTCTAATATGATGTGTAAATAGCTGGGTATACACTACAAGAATCTTATGAGTCTTCTCCATTTGACCCCATGCCCTTCTACAAGGCACTCGATGCAATTCATTTATTTGTATTGAACTAGAAAGTTAAAGTTAACCTTAAGCTGACCTTTGTTATTTGGTGATTGTGTTCAGTTATTAAACTCTGCAATCGGGATCAAGACGCTGAGCAGCGCATGAGCTGCAGTGGTCAGCGACCCATAGCTGACTGCTAGCGTCAGGGCCAACGAACCAGAGGTGCCAAGACCCTTCTACACCTCCAGGTGGGGATCCTGGATAACAGGCTGCAGCAGGGCAGACTGGCTAAGGAGAAGATATCGAAGAGGGAATGCTAACCCGGTACTCAACAAATGCTTGCTGAAGTCGGATGTGTTGGACCGAAAGGTGCAAATTTCGCAGTCAAGCTGTAAACTACGACACAACGCATTCCCATCTCTGGACTACATTCTGCTACTTAAGCCCTTTTAGGGTTTGGTAGCGGGAGATTAAGAACGAACGTAGAAGAAGAAGAAGAAGAAGAAGAAGAAGAAGAAGAAGAAGAAGAAGAAGAAGAAGAAGAAGAAGAAGAAGAAGAAGAAGAAGAAGAAACTGCAATCTTTGGTGTCGTTTATATTTGGCTGTGCAAATAAATCGATTGGGATGACGTTGCTCGGTGTAGGGGACTGATACTGAGTGTCTTGGTCAGGGATTGTGGGGGGAGGGGATATTTGTATACGGAGGCTAATAAAAGTGTTTTACGCCAGTGAACCATTCGATTACCAAAAATGCGCTTGAAATTATGCGTCTTCTATTGAAGTCTGACATGGCCCGTTCACGATCTGAATAGATTGGTCTGAGATAAGGCGTGGTAATAATTACATCTTTTTTTTTGGGGGGGGGGGAGAGGTGTGGAGAGGGGGGGTCAGGAAAGGGGGTATCTGGCTGGGCGAGTCCTCTAAATCAAGACTTTCTTTGCAGCAAGGCGCAACCGTCCCCTGGTTGTCCGTGATTCGAAACTATGCCTTTTACTTTGCTTTCTTTGCTGTTGTCCGTGGGATAATGTTTTGTTGTACTTATAATATATTTGTCTTTGAGATTCGTGTAGCTGGGTTTGTTCTGTTTTTTTTGTTTTTTTTGGTCTTTTTTTTATTTTCAAACCTCAGAATTTTCATTTCTTTAAATCAATCAATTAAAGTCCGTCACTTCTCTTGGTTCATAGGTCATTGGCAACATCCAGCCAGCATAAACGTTCCTGGGCTGCTCTTTCTTTGTCTCTGCAGGCGTAATCATTTAATATAAGTTCATTCTCATTTCCTCATCTCTATTTGTTGGTCTAGCTTTTTATCCTTTTGCTTGACATTTCCACGTAAGAACCTGTCTGGCGATGTTGGAATGATGCCTTCTGTAGCGTATGTACTATCTAACCCGATTTTCTTCGCTAAATGTGTTGCTCTTATGGCTGTTGTTTCCCGTCTGTCCCATAGGTCTTCATTCCCTGCAATGCCCCGTCACCTTAAGCCCATTTGTTTCGCTACTTATCCCGTTTTTTATTTTGAAACTACCAAGTTCATTTCCTGTTTGTTTATCGCCGACACGATCATAAACACATATATATGTGTGTGTGTGTGTGTGTGTGTGTGTGTGTGTGTGTGTGTGTGTGTGTGTTTGTGTGTGTATGTGTGTGTGTGTGTGTTTGTGTGTGGATTTGATGATAAGGAATTTAGAAAGTAATCATCCACTGGTTGGTCAGCCCTAAGCCGGAGTGGATAACATCCCAGGCGAAATATTGATCCTTGGAGAGGCAGTGGTGATTGATTTTCTAACAAAAATCTGTAACATGATTTGGCAGACGGGAGAATGGCCCACAAGCTGGACAAAATCATTGATTATAGTGATACCAAAGAAGGGCAATCTCCAACAGTGTCATAACTACAGAACCATCAGTCTGATCAGCCACGCCAGTAAAGTTATGCTCAAGGTCATCCTTAACAGACTGCAGCTGCGACCAGCAGAAATTATTGCGAAAGAGCAGGCGGGTTTCAGAGCTGGTCGAATCACAATAAAGCAAATTTGTAAGCTGCGTTTGATTAGCAAAACATATAATCAGCACAAACAGAAATTTGTTCCAGGTCTTCATTGACTTTAAAAAGACTTTTTTTTATAGGGTGGGACATGAGGCCCTATAGGAAACTCTGCGCAAGTATAAGATAAAATGGCGGCTCACTCACGTCATTGAGAAACTATACTCCGACGCCAGCACTGAATTTTTCCTTAACGGGACATCAGATCAGATTTAGTTACTATTCATAAATGGTCTGTGAGCTAGCAGATGGAGTTTAATGTAGACAAATGTACAGTCATTCATATGGGAAGATCAAATATGATACATAATTACATGATGGGAGTGAACAATATTAGATCGAAACGGAAAGGGGCCTTTGTGTTTTAATAGATCCTACCTGTAAGGTGCAAGAGCAAGTCTAGGAGTCTGTGAAAAAGGCTAATGTAGTGCTGGGTATGATTAAAAGAAACATTACACATCGAAGCAAGGAAGTGATAGTCAAACTATATAAATCATTGGTGAGACCTAAATTGGAGTACTGTATTCAGGTGTGGAGTCCTTATCACAGAGTGGATATAGACATGATAGAAAGGATACAAAGAAGTGCTGCAAAAATGATCGTGGGATTCCAGAATTATAGTTATGAGGAGAGACATAGAAAAACTGGTCTGCAGTGTCTAGAAAAGAGAAGAATTCGAGATGACTTAATACAGGTTTATTAATTAATCAACGGAAAGAATAAATTAGACCAGTTTTTCAAGTTTTTCAAAGTTCTTCTTCTTCTTCTTCTTCTTCGTTCGTTCTCAATCTCCGGCTACTAAACCCTGAAAGGGTAAGTAGCAGAATGTAGTCCAGAGAACGGAATGCGTTGTGTCGTAATTTACAGCTTGGCTGCGATATTTGCACCTTTCGGTCCAACACATCCGACTTCAGCAACCATTTTTTAGTACCGAGTTAGCATTCCCTCGTCGATCCCTTCTCCTTAGCCAGTCTGCTCTGTTGGCAGTATCACCGTGTGGAGGCGTAGAAGGGCCTTGGCAACTCTGGTTACGCTAGCAGTCAGCTATGGGTCGCTGACCACTGCACCTCCTTATAATTAATTTGTTACATGCTATAATTAATTTGTTACATGCTATAATTAATTTGTTACATGCTATAATTTATTTATTACATGCTATAGTTAATATGTTACATGATACAATTAATTTGTTACATGCTATAATTAATTTGTTACATGCCATAATTAATTTGTTACATGCTATAATTAATTTATTACATGCTATAGTTAATATGTTACATGATACAATTAATTTGTTACATGCTATAATTAATTTGTTACATGCTATAATTAATTTATTACATGCTATAGTTAATATGTTACATGATACAATTAATTTGTTACATGCTATAATTAATTTGTTACATGCCATAATTAATTTGTTACATGCTATAACTAATTTGTTACATGCTATAATTAATTTGTTACATGCCATAATTAATTTGTTACATGCTATAACTAATTTGTTACATGCTATAATTAATTTGTTACATGCTATAATTAATTTGTTACATGCCATAATTAATTTGTTACATGCTATAATTAATGTGTTACATGCTATAATTAATTTGTTACATGCTATAATTAATTTATTACATGCTATAGTTAATATGTTACATGATACAATTAATTTGTTACATGCTATAATTAATTTATTACATGCTATAGTTAATATGTTACATGATACAATTAATTTGTTACATGCTATAATTAATTTGTTACATGCCATAATTAATTTGTTACATGCTATAACTAATTTGTTACATGCTATAATTAATGTGTTACTTGATATAACTAATTTCACTCATTTCTCCAACGTGTACATGTTCCAGATACAATCGTAAAACCACGTGATTATTTGGAAGCACAGTTGTGGCACAAGTAAAATTAAAACACTCTGCTTCTCCTTTCTTCAGTTTCTTAAAAACACATTAAAACATCACATTTATTGTGACATCTTCTTCTTCTTCTTCTTCTTCTTCGTACGCAGTCAGACAGTAACCATTATTTTTTCGAAAAAAGCGGCGGTCATCCTGAGGCTGTCGCCGCTGCCATAGAGCTTGTCTTGCAGTTCCACTGGTAATGGCCACATCTGCTCTCTCTGATCCTCGTATGTCGGGCAGTTCTGCAGCAGATGTTCAGCGGTCATTTTACCAGTACCGCACGGGCATTCGTCGGTACACCCTATCTTCAATTTGTTGAATAGGTGGTACCTCAGTCTGTTGTGGCCAGTGCGAAGTCTGAAGACAACGACCTGCTCTCCTCTGTTCAACTGGTAATAGGCATCGTTTTTGGTGTAACCAGTATGTTCGGTTTCCCATTTGGTCATGTACCTGGCTTTGATAAGCCGTTTTGACTCTTCGTACGTCATACTGGTATCTGTTTGTGGTAGTCTTGCACCTTCTTTTGCCAGTCTGTCTGCCTCCTCGTTGCCTTGGATGTTGCAGTGTGACGGAACCCACTGTACCACTACCCTTTTTGGTGCGGACTGCTGGCACAGTTTGCAGAGTGCTGCTCTTAAGTCATTAAGCTCAGTTATTGTGACATCAATTTATGTTTTTCAATCATTGGATTTGTCACTACTCTCAATAAATTATTATAATATGTAATATTTGTATGTATATAATGTTTTATATGTTATATAATGTTAATGTTAATGTTATATAATATTATGTTTTATTATAGGTCTAGGGGATAGTCGATAGCCCTGCTACCGGGCAACGTACATTAACAAACCAGTTTTTTTTTCGTTCGCCTTATCTATCTATTCCCCAAGGCAATGTTTCCTTGCATTGTGGTTTTTAATTTTGCGCCTGTCGGCCCAGTGCATCCGACTTCATTATGCATTTTATGTAAGGGTCTGCTTTCTCCTATATTTTCTAAGGGTTTGCTTCCCAGGGGTAACGGCCGGTGCTGTGATGGGGATCGAACCAGCACCTTCGGTTGTGAGCCGTGTGACTTAACCACTAGCCCACGCCGTCCCCCGCATGTCTGTTTGAATACCAGAATTCCAAGTTTTCCAGTTGTATTATATTTAAAAATCACTAAATTGTTGCTCAGTTCAAGTAATTGTAACATAAGACAAACTCGCAGTTCATGGACTTCAAAATTCATCTTGTTTTTTCTTCCTAGCCCTTGATACATTCCGACAGAGACAATGTAAAATTACATACTTTATTAAAACATATAACTGGTCAGCTATCAAGAAGACAAGATGAAAGATGAAGTACCATAACTACCATGTGGTACCCGCGCGACAAAAAGAGACCTAGGGGACGGCCCCCAACTCGCTGGCGAGATTCACTAGAAAAATACAACATTCACGACCCAACAACAGACAGCCTACTATCAAACTAGACGACACCCCCCTCCCTCCCCTTTACCCGCCTCCCCCCCCCCCCTTTCACACAGAAACGACTGGATCCTGAGTTGGGACCCGTTCAAGGGTGACCACCCCTTGACGAAGAACGGCTCGAACTAAGAACTAAGAACTAAAAACTAAGAACAACAATATCAACTTTGCTATTGATGACAAACTTTTTCAAAGCCTATTCTATTTACTTCAAAGCACATCACAATGTATTTATAACAACCATTACAACGCGAGATCCCTTTTCTCTTATTGTGTATGGCATTCTTTTAATTAACTCTTAAATACATTAAAGTATCTTTCAGAATACATTGTTAGAATGCAGAGCTCTAGAATATCCTAAATATTACAATACGTACGTTGCCTGCTTCATAACACATGACAAAGTGTTTAGATAATAATTTACACGCCGGTTTCCTAATGTCTTGTTCTTATTATTTGTCAGTGTTTCCATCTACCTTCTGTATATACGTATATATATATATATATATATATATATATATATATATATATATATATATATATCCTACAATTCTAGTTAAATCACCACTACAATGACACATTAATGGAGTAAATAAACATTTCACCAATTTATGTACATGTTTTTATGTAGTCATAAATAGCTAATGTACAGTAAGAACAAACGACAAGGTTGTGTCTATCTATCTATCTATCTATCTATCTATCTATATATCAATCTATCTATCTGTTTATCTATATATATATCTATATATCTTCAGTTCACTTATGTCGCTAGACGTCGTGGGGAGATGCGACCTCCTTTGTTTCATGTTTGAATAGATTTTTAACTTGAATTTTGCCCAAGCAGCGGCCGTTACACTTATTCTTTTCAATTTCCAACTGCTAAGGTATTTTTAACGTGCGCGCCACTGCATACGGGTGTCTGATCTCACTACTCAGAGATCAGGGGAAATATTTACCGGATGATCCACGTGAAAAAAAATCACGGTGTCTCCACCTGGATTTGAACCCGCGACCTCCTGCACCTGAGGTGAACACCCTACCTCGAGACCACTGCTCCCCCCCCCCCTCCCCCGCGCAAAGGTTGTGTACCATCCCCGTTACTGTGTATCACATATATATAGACCCAATATATTTAACAAATGCCAGCATTAGTGAGGGAAAGAGCCTAAGTAATCACTTAAATGAACTTTTCTTTGCTGATGACCAATCACTAATAGCAACCTCAGAAGATTACCTGCAGGATCATATGAAAAATCTTAATCAGAGCAACAATGCACAGAATCAGAAACGAAGATATTGGGAGACAAGCAGGTACAACACCAGTGCTAGACTTCTTCACGAGACAGCAAACGGTTAGGCCAGATTGTATCCCTCAGAAGAACTATGCTATGCAGATACAATGGATACAATGGATACAATGGATACAAAGCCAAGGGCTGCACACGCGAACGATGGATAGCAGAAATAACAGAAGCAGTACAGCTCCCCGAGTATACATATTAGGACCCGGTCACGAAATATCTTCATAACCTGAGGCTGAAATGCAAAAGCATGACAAAAAGCGAAAATAAGATGAACGACACATTTTTAGTGCTTTCTTTTAAATAGTAATTTCGTTAGAAACGTCCAAAAATGTGCAATCAAACTTTTTTATTTCTCTAATTTGTTTCACTGATTTGATTAAACTTTTTTTAAATCATATATCACGCTACTTAATTGTTTTAAAGCACAATTCTAGTGACAATGGAAAAAGTAGCACTTTGTAAGTTTCTGACTATGAAAAAAAAATAAAAAAAACCGCATCCCGTGAAGCTAAAACCGTCCATTAAAACCTAAAATCCCTATATCCTTTCTCTAACTATTTTCACTGTTATAATTAAACGTGTATATATATCATATTTATATTTCAAATTCACTTAATTATTTTAATTCACAATTCTAACGAAAACAGAAAAAGTAGCGATACCTAGATTCGTGACTCCAAATCGTGACACTAAAACCGTCCATTAAAATGCCAGTGTACTTTATAGTCGCACCATTTTCCCCCCGCTGTTTGCACTTAACTTTTGTTCGTCCATTATTCTCGTCCACTGCCGTTTGTCTCTATAATGTCCATTTGTGCTTCTGCCAGCGAGTACATCCCGCGCGCCAAGAACCTGTCCCCCTTTATTCTGGCAGTGTCGTATCGATGTTCCACTAACGTATAATCCAGTGACAAACCCCACAGATGACACTAACCTTTTCCCCTCTCTTCGTCCGCGGACACCGGTCCCGCCATTGACTATGGCAGATGTTAATTAGTAACTTGTCGGTGTAGATAGATACACAGGAATACAGAATACGATCAGCGTTTAATTTCAATTCTTTTATGTCGTTAAAAAATTATTATAGAGGGCACGGAAATTAGATTAGCAGCCTCATTATGTACAGCAATCAGTGGTGTATGGCAGGCGTGGCTCGTACCTTTGGTGCCACTTAAAAAGGAGATAGAGGGGAACGCCACTGAGGTGTTTCTAAAAAGTCAGGCAAGCCATTCTCGGATTGTTTCGCTGTCGTTTCAAGTAGCGTTTACTTTTTAGAATAGGTAGACCTGTCGAGTACAGTTGAGTACATTTCTTTTTGTCCTGGAATTAGGTGGAGTGATTGCTGACGAGATTAAACCTGATGATATTAAACCTGACGCTATTAAACCTGACGCTATTAAACCTGACAAGATTAAACCTGACAAGATTAAACCTGGCGCTATTAAACGTGACGCTATTAAACCTGACGCAGGATCAAGATGCTGCTGTGGTCAGCCACCCATAGCTGACTATTAGCGTCAGGGCCAGCGAACCAGAGCTGCCAAGACCCTTCTACGCCTCCACGTGATGATCCTGGATAACAGGCTGCAGCAAGGCAGACTGGCTAAGGAGAAGGGATCGAAGAGGGAATGCTAACCCGGTACTCAAAAAATGCTTGCTGAAGTCGGATGTGTTAGACCGAAAGGTGCAAATATCGCAGCTAAGCTGTAAACTACGACACAACGCATTACGTTCTCTGGACTACATTCTGCTACTTAAGCCCTTTCACGGTTTTGTAGCGGGAGATTGAGAACGAACGAAGAAGAAGAAGAAGAAGAAGAAGAAGAAGAAGAAGAAGAAGAAGAAGAAGAAGAAGAAGAAGAAGAAGAAGAAGAAGAAACCTGACGCTATTAAACCTGACAAGATTAAACCTGACAAGATTAAATATGACGCTATTAAACCTGACAAGATTACACCTGACAATATTAAACCTGACAATATTAAACCTGACGAGATTAAACCTGACGAGATTACACCTGACAATATTAAACCTGACAATAGTAAACCTGACAAGATTAAACCTGACGAGATTAAACCTGACGAGATTACACCTGACAATATTAAACCTGACAATATTAAACCTGACGACACTGAATCTGACGACACTGAACCTAGTGAATTGGAAGATATTGTATCACATCAAACTTCTATACAAGAAGTGATTGAACAGTCTAGTATTGAATTTCTGAATTTCCACAAGGATGTAGGAAAATCAATTCTGCCTAGCGCGTTTATAACAGAAATAATCAAGCTTGATTCAAAGTATTTCCAGAACAGTGAAGCCATTTTCCTACCAGCAGTTGGCAGCAAAGTACAAATCTTGGTTCTTCTTCTTTTTCGTTTATCCTCAGATCAAGGTTCCGGTTTCTCTTACAAGGGACACCGTTGTTTGTAAGGCTGTTTTATCTCCATACAACTTTTGTCTCATATCTTGCTCGCGAGGCTAGTATTGTTCTCTGTTTTCCTGCGTGAGCGTGCAGCTATGCAGGATGTGTTCCACGGTCATGATATGCTCCCCATATGGGCACCTGTCATCTCTCCCAATCCTCAATTTGTTGTAGAGATGACCATTGAGTCTGGTATGCCCAGTTCTCAGTCTGAAGATGGTGACTTTCTCTTCTCTAGTTAAGTTATAGTAGCTGTCTTCTTTTCGGAAGTCGGAGTGTTGATCAGCCCATATTACCCTGAAGTTGGCTTTAATTATGGTCTTGGCCTCATTATATGGGATACTCAGGTATGTTTGTGGGGATGCTCCTCCACTCTTTGCTGATTTGTCTGCAGCTTCATTGCCTTTAATATTTCAGTGGGATAGGATCCACTGTATGACCAACCTTGGATGTTCTGCTGAGATCTGTGTTAGTGAGAACATACATTGCTCCAGATCTTCATCTTTGTGTTGTTTTTGCTAATACTAACTCGGCATCAGTCAGGAATACTATGTTTTTTTCTTGGTGGATATCTTTATCTTCAAATCTTGGTTCGAGGAGAAACCGTGGACTGGTCGCCATGAGGTATCGACTCTCTCGTGACCCATCTATTCCCCTTCTAAAGAGTCAGCATTTTGTATCTGGTGTCTTCTCTATCCCCGGCCAGACCATCATTCCTCATTGGAGCAAAAAAGTGGATTCAACTAGTGGAAAGAACCTGGAAGGACTAGTGTTCAGGAATAAAGTAAGAATCATCGGGGGGTTTTCATACAGTCGAAAGAAATGGACATAAAATGGAGAGAAAATGGAAAGAAATGGACATAAAATGGAAAAAAATGGAAAGAAAATGGTAAAAAATGGACATAAATATGAAAAAAATGGAAAGAAAATGGACAGAAATTGACAGAAAAGGGCAAGAGATTGAAAGAAATTGACAGAAAATGGAAAGCAAATTGAAAGAAATGGACATAAAATGGAACAAATCGAAAAAAATGGACATAAAATGGAACAAAATGGAAATAAATTTGACAGAAAATGGAAAAAGATGAAAAGAAAATGGAAAGAAGTTGTCAGAAAAAGGAAAGAATTTGAAAGAAAATATAAAGAATTGGCAAGAAATTGAAAGAAAATAGACATAAATGGAAAAAATGGAAAGAAATGTATCTTAAAATTGAGGAGTTATTGGCGAGGACCTTCAGCTACTGATTGAAAAGGAAAAGCAGAAATGGCTCCCCTTTATCTATCATTTTGGTAACCTTCTTCATGAATTCTAATAGATTTGTTCAGCATGATCTCCCTCTATTAAACTCATGCTGACTATTTCTAATTAGATTAAATTTGTCTAAATGCATTACAATGTTTTATTTCTTCTTCTTCTTCGTTCTCAATCTCCCGCTACCAAACCCTGAAAGGGCTTAAGTAACAGAATATAGGCCAGATAACGAAATGCCTTGTGTCGTAGTTTACAGCTTGACTGCGATATTTGAACCTTTCGGTCCAACACATCCGATTTCAGCAAGCATTTTTTGAGTACCGGGCTAGCATTCCCTCTTCGATCCCTTCTCCTTAGCCAGTCTGCCTTGCTGCAGCCTGTTATCCAGGATCACCGCGTGGAGGTGTAGAAGGGTCTTGGCAGCTCTGGTTCGCTGGCTCTGACGCTAGCAGTCAGCTATGGGTCGCTGACCACTGCAGCTCATGCGTTTTGATCCCCAATGTTTTTTTAAATTATTGACACTACAATTTACAGACTATGCTCGTTAAACTCACCGGTCTATAATTCGCTGGATCTGATTTTTTTGCCCATTTTGAATAAGGGGACCACTCCTGCATCTTTCCAATCCCGTGGAATAATCCCTTTTGCAAGTGATTGAGAACATACTATAGCCAATGGTTTTTATAGTTGGTCTCTAATTTCAAACAGCAATTTTGGATGAGTACCATCTTGACCTGGACATTTATCAACTTTTAACCCCTCCAATTTTTTAAAAACCATTTTCTCTGTAATACAAATTGATCTTAATCGGGCTGTATCCATGTCTCTTTGAAAAATATATATAGGCTCTGTGATTTTGGAGCAGTCCTCTTTTGTGTAGACTGTGCCAAAGTACTGATTGAGTAGATTAGCTGCCTCCCTATTATCACTTATTATTTTCCCTGTACTGTCTATGAGAGAGCTTACTTTGTATCTCGTTCTTTGTTTTTTTCTAACATAAGAGAAGTCGATTTTACTATCAGTCTTGATCCTCTGAGCAAGTTTTTTTCGAACTCTATTTTTGCTGTTTTATTTGATTTCTGAGATATGTTCTGCTTGTCCAAATATTTTAAATATGTTTCTTTTGATTTACCTGCCTCTGTATATTTTTTCCATGCTTTATTTTTTGCTCTTCTACATTTGACTACAAATCTAGTTATCCACTTTTTACGCTTGGGGTTTACCTCCCTACATGGAACACATTCCTCTTTTAGCGTTTATAGAACTGTCTTAAAACTCTCCCACTCCTGTTCAACATCTGTTCCTCCGACAATATCTTTCCAGATTATGTGGCTACTGTCTTTTCATACTCTTAACTTCTGCCTTAGAGTATTCGTATGATCGCGTGTTTATGTTTACTTCCCTGTAATAAGATCCCAACGGATGATTTGATGGTCACAAGCCAAACAGTTCCCCAACGGTAATGTTTTCAATCATATTTTCCTCTGTAGTAAAAACTAGGTCGACTATGTTTTTTTGCCTCTGGTGGCTGCTTCCACATGTTGAATTAAAAAATTGTCAGTTATGCACTTAACAGAAGGTTTTGACTCTACAAGTGCTTCTGCCATATCCCATTTTATTTCTGGAAAGTTGAAATCCCCCATTAATAATAATTTCCCTTCACTTGCCTTTGCTATGCTACTAATCAGCTCCTCGTCTTCCTATTTTTGACTTGATGGACATCTAGAGCACACTCCAAAGACTGTTTTCTCACCCCCACTTTCTATTTCTCACCACATACTTTCATTTTTGTTACCAGATGATAAATTATCTTTGGTCGTTATATTAACATAATTTATACAGTATAATGAAACGCCATCTCCCTTAGCCTTGGCCTTAGTTTACAACCTCAAAGCCTTTTCCGGTATACGGTGACAAAAGGTAAAAGTGTATCCTAAACACCAAAACCCGAAACAACAAACACTAAATATCAAACACCAAACGACAAATACCAAACGCCAAACCGAAACACCAAACGCCGAAAACTAAACACTAAATACTATGCACCAAACACCAAACACTAAATACTATGCACCAAACACCAAACACTAAACGCCAAACGTCAAACCCAAAATATCAAACGAAAAACGGCAAACACTAAACACCAAACACTAAACACCAAACACTAAACACTAAACACCAAACGACAAACACCAAACACTAAACACCAAACACCAAATGACAAACACTTAACACCAAACGCCAAACACAAAACACTAGACACCAAACACCAAACGTCAAACAATAAACAATAAATACCAAACACCAACCATTAAACACCAAACAGCAGCCGCTAAACACCAAACACCAGCCGCTAAACACCAAAAACCAAACACCAAGCATCAAGTGCCGACTCCCCAAGGGAGGTTGACGGTAATGGATCTCCATCTGTCTCTGTCTCGAGCCAGGCTGGTACACGCAGTCAAATTGTGTCCCGGCCACATCCTTATGATGTCTGCCCTTTGGCTCTTTCGCCCTCCACTCTTCCCTCCAAAATAACCTTTAGCAAACTGTCATGGCGCTTGACATGACCAAAATATTGTCTGGTTATTTTCTTCAGAAGTGTCTGCTCCGCCTGGAGTTGTTCCAGAACCTCATTATTAGATTTCCTATCTTTACAGGGCTCCAGAATTGACAAAAATGATGACTACTCGAAAGAAATCAGAAGAAGACTAACCATGGCAATGCAGGAACTGAACAGCTTGAAGAAATTATTGCAGAGTACCAACAAAATGATAAAAGTAAAAGTCTTGAGAGCCTGTTTTGGCTAGAAAATGCAAATAATTTGGTCACATCAAGAGACACAAAGGTGTCGAGAGAACAGTGATGGAAGGTATGGTACCAGGCAAAAGAGGAAAGGGTAGACCAAGAAGACGTTCGCACCAAGATATCCAGGAATGCCTGGGTATGACTGTGGCGAAGGCTGGAGTTCTAGCACCGAAACGAGTTTCTTTCAGACAGACTGTGATGGGAGGACGTTCTATAAAAGACATGCTTCATGATGATGATGATCTTTACAAGAAACTCGCCCAATTCTTCTGAATACCCACATTTCAAAGGCCTCAATACACTTCTCAATTTTATTTGTCAAGATCCAGTTTTCTATTCCATAAAATAAAATTGAATGCACATGGCATTTTATGATTCTCATTTTAAAGATCTGTGATATCTGCTTTGAAAGAAGGGTATCTCAGGCTGTTAAATGTGTTTTGGGCCATTGCAATTCTTTTGATGATCTCCCTTTTGTATTTGCCATCAGCTGAAATGAGTTGACCAAGATACAGACAGCTTGATTTAGCTCTATTATTGGTTTCAAAGCATGAGCAATTACGTTGTCGGCTTGCTAGGTCAGTCACAGCATAGGTTAGGCAGTTTCTGCGCTAGGTGGAGCCTATCCCAATCCCTAGCGGTCAGGGTCACTTAGCCTGAGCCTTCAGTGTGGCGCTCGCTGGTCAGACCGGGTCACACTTCCTCCAATGTGCTGATGACGCAACGCACTTGGCCCAGGATAGATGACTTAAGCTCTCCATGACGCTAAACGGCACAAGTGGAAAGAAAACTAACTAACTAACTAACTAATAGATAGCTTGATACGTGTTCCAGAATCCCTCCATTTATGTGGACGAAAGCTTTTTGACTTTTTGTGGCTATAAAACCAATCATGGCACGGCAGACTCTACCGCACACAGGGCACTCAATTGAGGAATCGGTTGTGGAGCCGTTGTGAGTTCTTTTCTTTTGAGCGGCAGGTTTTCTCTGAGCATCCACGATAGAGGTTTCCTCTGCGACCTTGCCAGCTTTGCTTATGTTAGCGCGTCAGGTAGAGCGGGTTTGGGTAAGCAGCTCCCAGGAGGTAACATAAATACTGAAGCTTTCAAGAGACATTTTCAATGAGTATATGTGGTGTTTCTTCTGTCCCATTGATGAGCATCTGCCAGTTCTGAGCTCATCGTTCAACAGCTGCTTGGGGATGCGCTCATCGGGTACGGGAACAGCATGCTCCTGCTATTTTATCTATACTTTTTGCAGAAGTGTTTGAATGCTCAACATGCTAGTCTGAGAATTTAAAAGTTAGGCCCTTTGTCTTTTCACCCGACGATCTTTAGCAGCCAACGTAGACAGCTGAACTTAAAATAATTTAACTGTTTACTTATGTCTGCTATACAATGTCCATGTTTCGCAAGCATGCAGCAGAATGGAAAACACTACAGTACGATAAAGGTCTAGCTTTGTGACGACACTGATGTCTAGTTGACTCTCAAACACAGAGCCCGCTTTTGCAATCATGTTGTTAACGTCAAAGTCGATATTCCTCTCCCTGGTGATGGTATTGCCTAGCAACTGCCTGGAGACTATGGTTCTGAACTTCGTTATGGTAAATTGCATATGTTCTTCTGAGCAGGTGTTGGGGGCGCAGTCGTCTACAAACAAGAGATCCTTCTTCTTCTTCTTCTTCGTACGCAGTCAGACAGTAACCATTATTTTTTCGAAAAAAGCGGCGGTCATCCTGAGGCTGTCGCCAATGCCATAGAGCTAATCTTGCAGTTCCACTGGTGATGGCCACATCTGATCTCTCTGATCCTCGTATGTCGGGCAGTTCTGCAGCAGATGTTCAGCGGTCATTTTACCAGTACCGCACGGGCATTCGTCGGTACCACCTATCTTCAATTTGTTGAATAGGTGGTACCTCAGTCTATTGTGGCCAGTGCGAAGTCTGGAGACAACGACCTGCTCTCTTCGGTTCAACTGGTAATAGGCATCGTTTTTGGTGTAACCAGTATGTTCGGTTTCCCATTTGGTCATGTATCTGGCTTTGATAAGCCGTTTTGACTCTTCGTACGTCATACTAGTATCTGTTTGTGGTAGTCTTGCACCGTCTTTTGCCAGTCTGTTTGCCTCCTCGTTGCCTTGGATGTTGCAGTGTGATGGGACCCACTGTACCACTACCCTTTTTGGTGCGGACTGCTGGCACAGTTTGCAGAGTGCTGCTCTTAAGTCATTAAGCTCGGTGTTTTTCTGGCTTTTTAGCGCTGTGACTACGGCGAGAGCATCTGTAAGCAGGACTATATGGCTTTCATTTTCATTGTGCGTCACCATTTCTTCCACTGCCGCCCTCTGTGCCTCTGCCTCCGCTCTGAAATTGCTTTTGTGCTTACCAGTAGCGAATGACAGTGTTATTTGTCTGCCATTTGGTAGGTTCAGGAATGCTCCTGCCCCTCCGTTCTGTTTCTTTTTCAGTCTGGCAGTTTTTGTTTCCAATACCTGGTATATTTTCTACCACCTCTGGAAATATATCCTGCCTCCAGGTAGGTTTTCGTACAGTAGTGATGGGTTTTGGTGTTGTTAGTGCGTTTATGCGATCTTCGTGCATCTTTGCTTTGGCTATTTCTGCAAAGTTTCTCCGCTTTAGTTTCCCATTTCCCAAATTGTTTAGTCTCTGGTGCATTGGATGGTCAGTCAGTCTTCGGAGTTTCTCTGACTGCAGCTGGGCAGTATCTTCTATCGGTCATGGATTGCAGTTTTGTAATCTTTTCAAGTTCTACAATTGGCGTTGACTTCATGCCTTCTGTTATAACTCTCATGGCTTGGTTTTGAAGTTTGCTAACTTTATCGAAGTTCGCCTTTGCTGCTGTTGTCCATGCCGCAATGCCATACTCGAGAACTGGTCTCACTCTTCCAGTGTACAGTTTCTTTAGTATGCCTTCGTCTGCTCCCCAGCTTGTGCCAGCAAGTTTCCTCATGATTGCCATTCTTTCTCTGGCTCTCATTCGGTTTCTCTCGATCTGACTTTTCCATGTCATGCGCCGATCAAATGTGACTCCCAGATAGGTTGGGTTGTCGTTTGGCTGCAGGAATTTGCCATTTAAACTTAATTTGGTATTTTGGGGTTTTATTGAAAGCGAGAATATTGTGCATGTGGTTTTCTCCAAGTTTATTTTGACCAGCCATGAGTTCGCCCACTCTTCCAGCGATGTTAGGGCCTGCTGCATCCGATTTCTTGCTATGGTGAGATTCTTTTCAGAGGTCCACATAGCCAGATCGTCTGCAAACATTGAGCTATGGACTCTCCTTGGTATATTCTCTGAAATGTCGTTTATATATACCAGGAAGAGTGTGGGTGACAATACTCCCCCTTGGGGTACTCCCTGCTCGAGTGTCACCTTTTTGCTCATCTGCCCTTGTACTTGGACTCTGGCCGTTCTTTGTTTGAGGTAGTGGTTGATCCACTTGCACATTTTCCCACAAACATCACTTCTTCTTAGCTTGACTCTAAGTCCGTCTTTCCAGACTTTGTCAAATGCCTTTTCCAGATCCACCCAAACAGCTACTGTGTGTTTCTGTGCCTCATCTTCTATTTCCTGGGCTATGATGATGACCTGGTCCTCAGTGGATCTGTGCTGTCTAAAGCCGGCTTGCTGTGGAATTAGTAATCGTTTTTCTTCCAGATGCCACATCAGTCTGGTGTTTATCATACGTTCCATCAGCTTGCCGACACAGCTCAGTAGGCTGATGGGCCTGTATCCATTTGGATCTGTTTTGTCCTTTCCTGTTTTTGGTACTGTTACCAGTATTGCGTCTTTCCATGCCTGGGGTACAATTCCCCTTTTCCAGCTTTGGTTCAGGACCGATAGCAGTTTCCTCTTCGCTGTTTGGCCCAGTCCCATCAGCATTTCGTTTGTTATCCCGTCTTTTCCGGGAGATTTCCTTTTCTTTAATGTTCTCATAGCCTCTTCCGTTTCGCTCATTTTTAATTTGGCCATCATGTGCTCTTCAGGTGCCGTATTGATGTTGTCGTGCCCCTTTAGCTCTTCGCTAATGTCTGTATGCTTATCTGCAGGGACCTCGATGTGGTTTGCTCTGGCATAGTGATCGACAAAAGCGTTTGCGGCTTTCTTATCTGTGAGCAAGTTTTCGCCCTGCTTGATGGTAATTTGTTTGTTTGACGGGGTTTCGTCGTTCATGGCTCTGACTTGCTTCCATAGCTTGTTCCCGTCTTTGTCCAGGTTTAGGCTTTCCGTTTTGTTTTTCCAGCTTTCTCTTGCTGTTTGCTTGAGAGTGTATTTGTATTTCGCCGTGGCGGCTTTGAGGGCGATGTTTGCCTCCATAGATTGTTCTCGCTCTGCCATGTTCCTAGCATTTGTTACTGCATCTTCCGCTTTCTGCAACTCATCATTCCAGTAGGGCTTATAGTTTTTCCTAGCTCCTCTTGGATGGTTTCAGTGGCGGCTTGCATTATTGCCTTGCTTAGGCTTTCCACCATGGGCTTCATTTTATTGTTTCGTGTGTTCATGGTTTCACACATCCCATCTGTCAGGATTGCAAATCTGTCCCAGTCGGCTCGTTTGTAATTCCAACGTGGGAGCGGTTTTGTTTCCTGTGGGCCTACTTCCATATCGATGTCTAGCCTGATCGGCCTGTGGTCGCTACCTGCCAGTTGGTTTAGCACCTGGCGGTCTATTTTATGGTGTATGTCCTGTGTGGAGAAGGCCAAATCTGGAGTCGAGGTGGTATGCCATGTTCTTGAATAGAAGCTAGGGCTATCCTCCGGCCTATTGATTAGGGAGAGATTTGTATCTATCTCATAATCTTCCACTTCGTCACATCTGCTGTCTGTGTCAGAGTATCCCCATCTCTCCGAGTGGCTGTTGAAACTACTATGCAGTTGGAGTCTCTGACCTCCATACTCGAGAGCGATAGGTCTCTATTTGGTGGTCCGTACAGATTGAAAATGCGGAGCTTCGTCTCTTGAGCCATTATGTCAACTCCTACAATTTCTGCTTGTCCTGTGGGACTGACAGGTACCGCGCTACTCGGTATGCAGTTTCTGGTCAGTATCAGGACCCCTCCTTTGTGGCCTTCTCTATCGAGACGGAAGGTCTGGTATCCTCTGATTGAGAATTTATGATTATTGTTGAGGTGCGTTTCCTGGATACATGCCACGTCAATCTTACCTTCATGCAGGTGATGTGTTAGGGAAAGTTTTTTGTTAATGACTCCCTCCGCATTCCACTGTAGTATTTTGAGGGTCTTGAGTTTTTGCAAGAGATCCAAGATGGTGGTTTCACTTCTCTTGAAGTACGACCTCAGGTATCTAGGATTGAATGACCGACCTGGCGTCCTGTACCGGATGTGCATGCCATTGGCGGCGCCACGTACAGTGCCAGAGAGCATCGGTGAAAAGACCATACTAAAGAGTGTCAGTGCCAGCAAGCATCCCTGCATGACACCGTTGGTGATTGGGAAGACTACAGACAATTCTCATTCGTGCAGTACTCGAGCCATGCAATCATGAAACTACCAGACAACAGCAACGAATCTACCGAGACAACCAAACTTCGTCATGATTTGCCAAACCCTTTCCCTGTTGACGGTATCAAAGGCCTTGGTCAGGGTCTGCAGAAACTGTGTACAGTTCACATTGCTGTTTTTGACATTGTCCTGGAGTTGATGTGATACCATGTCAATCGCTCCACGACACGCATGTAAATCACGCTGACTTTCCTTGGAGTAGTTCCTGCTTAAGGAGACCAGTTAGGCGGGCCAGAATTCTGCCTGCGATTGACAGCAAGGAGATGTCCCTGTGGTTGTCGCAGGATTGACGGTTGCTTACCTTTTTGCTTGTACAGTGTACAACTGTAGCATCCTTCATCCCCTGTGGAACTTTCTCGTCTTCCCATCTACTTCGGAAGAGTGTAGTCAGTTCCCGGATAAGCACATGAGCCTCTTCTTGATAAATCTCAAAAGTGACGGAATCTGACCCAGCAGCCTTGCCTCAGAACATCGAGCTGACAGCGATTCTGATCTCAGCCTTGCTGGGCTCGGAATCAATCACATGGCTAATAGCACTATGAGTCATACGAGCTATGGCTTGTTCGCTGATGATGGACGGATAGTTAAGGAAAGCGTCAAAATATTCAGCCCAGCGCTACAAAATCTGAACGTTAGACAATAATTCCATGACGTCAGAACTAAGGACAGGAGATGCGTGATGAAACAGTGTCGTAGATTGCCTTTAGATCACACGACATTAAAAGCGCCTTGAGTCATTGGCCTTGAATTTCTACTGCTTTGTCGTGAAGTCATGCAGCCTGCGTGGACCTGAGCCTGTGTTGCATAACCATGCGTATGTTTTGACATGCAGTTCTTCTGTGTGATTAGGGCTCCTACTACTGGTGTGCCGTACGCCTGGAGCAGTGTTTCTAACAGTTACTGACTCCACTATAACAGTACTCTTGTGGAACAAAAGCAACTTGTCTGTCACTGGTTATCCCCCTTTCCAAGATGGCCTCTCTGTAAGAACGTTGGCACGAGTTTGTTGACATTACGTACAGTTTGTAAAAATAATATCAAGCTCTGATCTAGAATGCCAAAGAAGAAGACGGGACAACGGAAAAAGGCAGAAAAACAGAAGGAGAGACAGAAAGCAATAAATAATGCGCAATATGAACGAGGTTTGGATCAAAGACCATGCAACCAACTTATGGTAACTTACTCAACAAACTGACGACAGACAGAACTTACTGACTAGTGATTCGCTGTGACTTTAATTAGCCAGGAGTATCAACTTCAGGTTTAAATTATCCCTAGAAAGTTGAATTAGAGTGTCGATTGTGTTTCAGTGGTCGCTTACAGTTTTTTTAAGGAAAAAAATTAGTCTTTTATGAATGCAATATATCAGATGACCTTATAAGTTATATCGTAATTGCCCTGCCTGTCACACTCACAGTCACACTAGTGCTGTCTAACTTAGTAGTACTTACTGTAAAGTTACTTACTATATTCAGAATTATTCATATGATATGATTGTATGTTAACTGAGTGTTAGTTAAGGCAAGGCGAAGCGTCAAAATTTTCCTTTTGGACACGTACAAAAAAAAATTGTATTTAGTTACAAATTGAAATTTCTGTGTTGACTATCAATATCATTATCATGTGACATGTTCTTTAAACTAGTGTTACTGTTATACTGATATCGTGACTTGTCATCAATGTTGTGTTTTGATAACTCTGGTTGTGTTGTGGTTTCTTTGCTAGAGAGACAAGCCTGACAAGGTCACTGTGCTCAGGTCAAGACATCTGCATAGATTTGAAACATTCAAGTGTTGCTATTGTCCACTAAGCAGATGTTGATCATCCCTAAATTATGCTATATCAGTGTCAAACTTAGGCCCTATTATTAGATAGGCACAAATGTAGGCAATTCCCAACAACACGCTGAGGAATATGATGGGGAATGCATCGTTTAACTACTGTATTGACGCACAGAAAATTATATGGCTTGGACATTTGATAAGGATGCAGTAAAGTAAACCTGCAATGAAATCAAAGCACATATGATGGACGTTTCAGGGCCATGATCAATAGGTCGAACCTAGCCACTATGGATAGAGGAGACAAAGAAACACTACAAATGTTTATCATGGCAGCAGAATAAGCTTTCTACTTAGTGTAATCCAGAAGTCTATGCATACCTCCTCTCTGCAACGCTGAAAGGCAAGAAAAGTACAGCAAAAGAAGAAGAGGAGACTTCTAGTATGAGAACACTCAGAATTAAGATTTAGACAGTGACTGATGTCGAAGATGGATGTGTCGGACCGAAAGGTGCAAATATCGCAGTCAAGCTGTACACTAGCGACACAACCCATTCCGTTCTCCGGACTACATCCTGCTGCTTGCAAAGTCCTGTGGTCGGGGCTTGGAAGCAGGAGATTGAGAACGAACTCAGAAGAAGAAGACAGTGACTATCTGAGACTTTATATTAGGTAGGGCTGTCATCAATTCCAACTCTCAATTTTTGTCTTGCTATGAAAGGTACAAAATGGTTGGATACTGCAAAAGTGGATAGTGTACATTAACATAAGATACCTCAATTCTTCAGAGGTGTTGAGCGGTTATCATGATCATGCAGAAGCTGTCTACCTGGCCTAGAAAGCACTTATACTTCGGTGGTTAGATAATGGCAATGCAATTGATGAACCATGAAATCCACGGAAGCAATATTAAAATCGGGTCAGCGCTATAGTGAATAGGTAAAATTGTTGCAGAGCAGTGCAGGATATAGACTACAACAGGTGGTGACAAATCTGTTTAGTATCTAGACGCCAGGTAAAAACTGTAGGATCCAAGCGAAATGCTGGATGGAAAGTTCTTCCGCTCAGTTGTGCAATGTGCTGACAGATATGGGATTTTCTTTTTCGTTCGTCTTATTTCTCTATTCCATAAGATGGTCTGCGTTGCACTATGTTTTTATTTTGCGCCTGTCGGTCAAGTGCCACGGACTTTGGCATGCAATTTATGAAAGGGTCTACTTCCTCCTGAATTTTCTAAGGGTTTGCTTCCCCCTGTGATGGTCGGTGCTGTGATTGGGGAGTGAACCCAGCACCCCCGGCTTGAGAGCCGTATCACTTAACCACTAGCCCTCGCCGTCCCCATTATGGGATGTTTGACTTGTGAGCTGTGCACTAACAACTTCTTTATGCTGCCTCCCATATGGAGGGCTTGAAAAATGGTCAGCAAAAGTTCCCACGTTGTAATATACACCTTGGCTGTAGTATTTATGTTTTTCGACATAATGCTTAAAATAGTTAGGGGGACAAACTTTATCTTTAGTAATACTTTTTTGTTTATTTTTTTCCAGGAATGTGACCAATGTAAACGGTAAGTTCTAGCCTATTACATTACTTGAGAGAAAAGATAATACATACTAATCAAGACTAAGCAGGCTGTGTCACAGCTGTCTGACCAGTGAGGATTGGCACTGTAATACCCATAGGGGTGAGCTTGAGGAGTCTCACATTGTATTACAGCCAGGAAGACCCTGGTGAACATTCTGAAGTATGTCTTGGGATGTAAGATGAGCCACTGTAGCCACTACAAAAGAAACATCAAAAAAGTTCACTCAAACGAGTAGCTCCGAACAACATGACAGACTATTCAATTCAGTACATTTCATCCCGTGTCCTCTTGAGATTGTTGACACTTCCACAATCCTGCGCCATCCCTCTCTGTCTGCTGTTGCTTTTTGTGCCTTCTCTGGTCGTAGGTTAGCCCATTCATAGATGTTGTCTTCCCGTTGTTTTCTCAGACATCCCGCCTTAGCTTGCCTTGTATATGTCCTGTAGTATCGTATTTGCAAGGCCCTTGCACCTCAGTGTGGCCATACCAAGTCAGCTTTCACCTTTTGATCGTTGTGAGGAGATTATCGTACAGTTCGATTGCATTCTCAATTCTTCGCCGTACTTCATCATTTGTGATACGGTCTTTGTAGGTGACACTTAGAAGTTTTCTAAAACATCTCATCTTCGTGGTTTGGATTCTTTTCTGGAGACACACTACTTGCCAACATAGTTTTAATTACAAATGTCGGCAATATCGTCTTTGCATTAAAACACACATCTCACACAACTTTATTTTTATTCACAAGCCAGAATACCTGATGTCAAGCCACAAAATTACTTATGTGCTTACCATCACAGAGTAAAAAATGCACATATTACATTGCTAGTCTCAAAAATACCCCTCTTTAGCCACCTTATATGACATAACCCTATTCTTTCCTCCCTGTCTCTGGCTGGTTTTTAAAAAAAAACTAAATGGATTTAACAGTGTCACTCTAGGATTGCACAGACGAGTAGTCATGAAACTGTATTTATGTGATTCAAAGACACAAATTATTTTCCATTTAAATGTCTATTAAATCAAAATTTTGTTCATTACGGACCATTGATTTGCCAGGAATTCACACTAGTCGACGGCTTACACTTGTGTTCACGGAAACATGTTGTTGTTTTCCATATGGGCTGGTTAATTCGTTCCTTTTGTGTGTTTTCTTCCATCCGATTATCCTGGAATGGACATCGGCTATATGAGTAGCACTATACGTAAACATGTGTCATATTTCACGGTCTAGTTCACACGGCTGAATTTCACGAGATTGGCGCCTTTCGTCCTAGCTGAAGACAGCGTCAGCTTTGTTGTATGAAATTTAGACACAACTGTAATGAACTGCCACCTGGAGAGAGATCCGTCAGGTGTGTAGCGGCCCAAGACACACCGTTGTTGTACGGCGGGAGCTGGTACGACAAACTGCAATAACGGTGCCTCAACGACCTTCTAGGTTACAGGACTGATGATGATGATGAAAATCAAAATACTTCTTACAGTTGATGGCGTTTAACAACTGCTGTCACAAGAAAGTTGTCCGATGTTATGTGGGCGGGAATTCAGATGGCATTGTCATTTCCTAGCACATGCACAAAATTGGTAGTAGAACTTCATGTGTATTTCTTGTTGTAATATTGTTACATCATTTAGGTTTTGTTCATTTTGATCCCATTAAAAGGGCAAAAAAGATTGCACTACAAAGCCGCATTGAAATTAAATGTTTTTGTCCATGCAGAAAAACATGCATGTAGGGGGAAATTTTACATTAGTGAAGGAAGTGTTAGTCATAGGAGAAATCAACATAATTCAATATTTTTTGTGCTAAGCTCTCAATAGTTTAAAAGACAATATATTATGGGATAATGCAGATATCAGTGTCTTGACAGTTGATTCAGAAGAATTGGACTCTGAAGTTGACTGAGATATTGATTCAGAAGGAAGTGATATCTAACCTAATAATAATATTGTTTGTAGTAAATTCATTGATATACATTTTTTTTAAGGAACTAAGATAATTAATCATCTTAGAATCGCAGCTTAGAGGAGTTCAGTGGTCTTGAGGTAACATGTC
Organism: Ariolimax columbianus; assembly: GCA_036924085.1. Taxonomy (NCBI): domain Eukaryota; kingdom Metazoa; phylum Mollusca; class Gastropoda; order Stylommatophora; family Arionidae; genus Ariolimax; species Ariolimax columbianus. The sequence goes on from JAVGWX010000018.1 coordinate 21,978,883, forward strand.
TGCTCCTTGGGTGCCTGAGGTCATGGGTTCGAATCGCGGTGGAGACCGGGATTTTTTCACGTGGATCTTCTGGTAAAAATTCCCCTGATCTCTGGGTAGTGAGATCGGACTCTCATGTTCAGTATCGAGTAGGCTTAACGGCTGCTGCCCAGACAAAATTCAAGTTAAAAATCTACCCAAATTATTTGTACCTTCCCCCAGGTGTAGTAAGTCGCAGGAAGTTTAAAATACCTACTACTAACAGCTGATAGCTTTTGGCTACTTGGCAACAGACATTAACATGCCTGTTTGAATACCAGGATCCCCAATGGACGCAGAAGAGATGCAGTCCAGCGGACATTGCACCTCCTGCCCTATTGTGACAACCTTCCGGGTGGCGGGGAATACTAGGCGTACCATCACTGCAGATGAGCCGAGAAAATAAAGGGAGCAAAGAGATACCTCACTCACATGCATATGCTACGTTTCTGGCAGGACGTGACGATCCTGGGACACAGTCACACTGGGCTGCCTCTCTTCCGGGATAGTACAAACTAGTACATAGTCCATGATATCATCACCACACCCTATAGACACGAGTAGGGAAGACTCGATAGTCCTGCAAGACAACTTCCTAAGAGAGACAACTCTGACCAAAAACAACTGCTGTCTTGCAGTTAGGCTGGGGACAGCCAAAGGCTAAGGAGGGCATCCCTACAGAAACGCCTGTTGAAATCGGATGCACTGAGCCACAGGCGTAACAAAATAAAACAGTGCAACGTAAATATCGCTGTAAACAGCGTACGATGAAGAAGAAGAATACCAGGATCCCAAGTATTCCAAGAATACTCTGTATTCAGCTTTTAATTTGTAGTGTATGTAGTGCTGAGTCAAGGAAGTGCTGTGCTGATCTCTCAACCTGGAGAACCCTATTATGATCTGAGATTGTCACTATTTCAAGTTCAAATACAAATATGATGAGTGCAGGAACGAGCAGCCTTTATTACTCAGTCCTGTAAATTTTCCTTCCCCCTCAGTGGAACCCAGCAATTGGCAAAACACTGTACGCATATTTCCCTTCTTAATTTACCAATCTTAGTTAACATGTACTTCTACAGCAGATGCCCCTGTGCAGGTCCTAGCTCTGGTATGAGCTGGATATAGCCTGGGTGAGGATTTCCTGCTTAGCGGTCTAGGCTCGAGTAGCTCTTTACTGTTTCCCTGTGTTGGGACAAGTGCAGAGGATGGTGATTAACCGATGTGTGAGTCCATCTTAATAGACTCAAACACTAGAGAAAAGTTTACCTGCAACCTGTTAGATGCCATCTATACTGCTCTTAACAAACCACCTAACCATGGCCAGTATTATGCCATGGGATACAGTCACCTCTTACAACATGCTCTCTGTGGTGCAGGGATGCTATTCCTATCCATGTCATTCACAAAGACCCCGGCGGACCATATACTAAAGTGGTTCAAATGGCCAGAGGCGATGGCAAACAGATATGTGCAAAGAAACGCAGAACACAATGACAGTCAATGCAGCAGATGGTTGAGAAGAGACAGTTGGGATAGATAAGGTGCGTCCACAGAAAGAAACCTTGCAGTATAACCAGACATTTGCTGGATTGGAACACACTGAGAAAAAGGTTTCAGCAAGGGGTCGCGTAAGAAATGCCTGGAGAAGTACAGTGACAGGACATGACAATCTGACTGGAATCTCATGAACGGAGCTTATGAGGATGACCCAGAATCAGAACAGATGGAGAGCTTCCTTTGCATCCCAGTATCTCCTCTTCTGCTATCCACTTGTGTCGTTAAACAGTGCAGGAATGTGTAGTTTTCTGTCATATGCCAGCTTTGTCTCTGATGTTGTTGTCATTCAATGTTTCTTCAGTGTCTCACTGACACAATTTTTTTCATGGTCTGCCTCTTGTTGTGCACCCCTAATGTATGGTATTGTAGATACGAGTAGCTGGTAACTTTGTTAGCATTTTTGTCAGATGTCAATCCATTTTATTCTCTGCCTTTCTATGTATTCCATGCACACGTGTTGCAGTCACCTTCTGTCTGATTATTTCGTTCTCTATCCAGCCTTGCTGATAGTGTTCCAGTGTTTTTCGTACTCCGTCCAGCCTTGCTGATAGTGTTCCAGTGTTTTTCGTACTCTGTCCAGCCTTGCTGATAGTGTTCCAGTGTTTTTCGTACTCTGTCCAGCCTTGCTGATAGTGTTCCAGTGTTTTTCGTACTGTGTCCAGCCTTGCTGATAGTGTTCCAGCGTTTTTCGTACTCTGTCCAGCCTTGCTGATAGTGTTCCAGTGTTTTTCGTACTCTGTCCAGCCTTGCTGATAGTGTTCCAGTGTTTTTCGTACTGTGTCCAGCCTTGCTGATAGTGTTCCAGTGGGAAATTAACCCTTAGCTCCAGTTCTTGAAGCTTTGGTCCAACACTGCATTTGGCTCCCATAACCAGGACAGCCAGACATTTACAGGGTTCCAATAGGAAATTAACCCTTCGTTTCATTTCTTGAAGCAATTCTTGCACGACCTTTCACCCCCCATCTTTTTTCTGTGTGTTCCAATCCAGCAAATGTCTGGTTGTACAGTAAGGTAGTTCAACACTGCATTTGTCTCCCCTAACCAGGACACCCTAATATCAGACATTTACAGTAATGATGCCTATTACCAGTTGAACATAAGAGAGCTGGTCATCGTCTTCAGACGCCGCACAGGCCACAACAGACTGAGGTACCATCTATTCAATAAACTGAAGATAGGTAGCACTGACGAATGCACCTGTGGTACAGGGAAAATGACCACCGAACATCTGCTGCAAAATTGCCCGACATACGAGGACCAGAGAAAGCACATGTGGCCATCACCAGTGCCAACACTAGACAAGCTCTATGGCAGTGCCGACAGCCTCAGGATGACAGCTGCTTTCTTCGAACAAATACAAGTTGACGTCTAACAGCGTACAAAGAAGAAGACATTTACAGTGTTGTTTTACAGCAATGGATTCTACATGATGAGGTTGATAACGCATGCATAACCTTTCTTAGTTATGTCTTACAACATGCAGAGAAGGAAACAGTGGCCCTGTTCTGTTTTTGCCCCTGAAACCACCCCAGGAACTTGATGGGTGAAAAATGGTTTAAATTAAATGATATGACACTTGAAGAATCTCACTTGTTATTTCAGAACACAGAAAAACAGGGCTTTCTGTTATTTCTGTGATAATCTACAGCGCCTGCCAGCTTGTGCACAGTGTGGTGAGTGGGAGCTTTGTGTTTCTATGTTGATAAATAAATACTTTTATTGTCATCACCCTCGTCCATCCGTGATGTGCTCCAATATGAGCATGGGGTGTCATCTGTCCGTGATGTGCTCCAATATGAACATGGGGTGTCATCCATCCATGATGTGCTCTAATATGAGCATGGGATGTCATCCCATCCTTCCATGATGTGCTCTAATGTGAGCATGGTATGTCATCCATCTGTGATGTGCTCCAATATAAGCATGGGAGTCATCCATCCATGCTATGCTCCAATATGAGCATGGGAGTCATCCACCCATGCTATGCTCCAATATGAGCATGGGAGTCAATCCAACCGTGATGTGCTCCAATATGAGCATGGGAGTCATCCATCCGTGCTATGCTCCAAAATGAGCATGGGAGTCAATCCAACTGTGATGTGCTCCAATATGAGCATGGGAGTCATCCATCCGTGCTGTGCTCCAATATGAGCATGGTAGTCATCCATCCGTGCTGTGCTCCAATATGAGCATGGTGTGTCATCTATCCGTGCTATGCTCCAATATAAACATGGGGTGACTGCTGTTAACCTTCATGTTGAGTATCCATGCACTTCTGGAATTGGCTCAGCTACGATGGACGGGACATGTTGTTCACATGCCGGATAAGCACATCCCAAAGAATCTGTAATACGGTGAGCTCAAAATAGGCTGACGCTCACCTGGAGGGCAGAAGAAACGCTACAGAGACTCCTTGAATGTGTCTCTGAAATGCTTCAATATTGATGTCACCTCCTGGGAGATGCTTGCACAAAACTGTACCACCTGGCAAGCTAGTATCACCGAAGGTGCTCAGATCGCAGCGAGTACAGCCATCACGGAGGCTCAGTGAAAGAGTGCTGCCCGAAAAAACAATGCTCACAACGATTCCACACCAGCTCCACACATGTGTGCCCTTTATATGGTAGGGTGTGCCATTCGAGGATTGGTCTTTACAGCCATCAGAGAACACAACAATAGTCTTATGCTGTCATCATCATCACTTTCAATGGGCAACTATTATTATTATTACGAGGCGTGTTAAATTAAATCGGACACAGTGACTTTATTACAAACATATGAAAGTTACATCATCTGGTGTGATAGAATTAGATATAGCAATTGTTATGAAACAAACATGCCACAGGGTTAGTTAGAAAAAGTCAACATAGGCATTCAGACACGCATCCCCCTGCTTGGGTACATGTCAGATGATGTCCGAAAAATATTACTGTGGCTTCTCTTTGAACAACTTGGTCACCGAGACCATGGCATCTGCATCAGAGTCAAACCTTTGTCCCTTCAGTAGTTTTTTTAAGGGTCCCATCAAATGGAAGTCACAATGGGACATATCGAGGCTATAGGATGGGTATGGCAGTACTTCCCACCTTTTCTTTGCTAACGCTTTCTGAACAATGTTTGCGACATGTGGACATGCATTGTCGTGCAAAAGAATCACACTACGCGAAAGCATGCCGGGTGTTTATTCTTGATTGCTGTATGACTTGTCTAGTGTATTATTGTAGCGGATGGCATTGGTGTTCATGCCAGGTTCTTTAAAGTCTACCAACAAAAGTCCTTCATGGTAAAAAAACCGCTGTCAGCATAACCGTACCAGCGAAAATGTGTGGCTTGAGTTTTGTTGGTTTCGGTGATCCGGGATGTTTCCGTAGCATGCTAGCAGTTTTGTTGCTCGGCTCAAGTGGTGGCACCACGATTCATCACCTGCCACTATGTGTAAAAGAAACTAATCACTCTCCATTCGTATCGCACCAAGTGGTTCAAGCTCCATCCCATGCGTTCTTCCTAATGGTGGTTGGTCAGCAACCAAGGTGTCCATTGTGAATACATCTTCCGATAACTTCAATTTCTTGCTAACCACCATTTGAACTGTCCTGAGTGACACAGCAAATTCTTCTGCTAGCAAATGTAAGCTCCGGCGACGGTCCACCCGAATTGCTGCATCAATTTTGGCGATGGCACCTTCTGACTTAACAATATGCGTCTGACCTGGTCTCGGATGATCTTCCGTTAACTCATGTCCTTCTTTAAACATCGTTGTCCAGTTCTTCACTGTTGTCTTTGACACACTTTTGTCACCATACACTGCCTGCATTCTGCAATGAATGTCAACTGGTCGACGTCCTTCAGCTGCTAGAAACCGAATCACCGCTCACTGATCAACTCTGGAAAGATTCTGTATCATATCTGCCATGTTTTCAACGGTCTGCTATGGAAACTATGAGTCGGAGGATAATTAAATTTTGCGAACTTGACGGTTGGTATCTGCTGTGTACATCAGAAGTGATGTGATCATGCACATTGTACTTATGTTCATTGGTGCAGATTTGTCCGGTTTCATTTGAACACGACTCGTACTATTGTGATTATTATTATTATCAGTATTGTTATTATTATAAAGTACTTGTCGTTCACTGCATTTGGGAGTTGAAGATGCAGCAGTGAATGAGCTGACTACAGCCAATGACTCATAGCCGGGTCCTTGCATCGAGTCAGCAACCCATAACTATGACCCTGTTCCGCCCTCAAGTGACGGCCCTGGAAACAGGCTGCAATCATGCGGCTGGGCTAAGAAAATAGGAATCAAAGAGCAAAGGCAAACTGGGTTCCAAAAATGTTGTGATGAAATCGCATGTGTAGTGCATCGATGTAAACTACAACACAATGTCCTTTTCAGAACGAAAGCTGTAGTAGAGGAAAACTACATTTTCAGATCAAGATCGCATAAACCATATTCAAGAAATACTACCGTTGACAAACAAAGTTCAGCTAACCAATCACTTTGTATCTATGTGGTTAACATTTTGACTAACTCGGGGGTTCAATTGCAAATGCAGGAGAAACTTGATAGGGTGAAAGAACAATCAGCTAAATTGGAACTGAATATCGACATGAACAAAACCGAGCTCCTTAAACTGAACACTATCAACAAAGAACCAATCATGATGGAGGAGGAGCTATTTTAAGAGGTGAATACTTTTACCTTTTTGGGCAGCACAATAGACACATCAGGAGATGCAGATGTAAGGGCTGGGACACATCAGGTGATGCAGATGTAAGGGCCGGGACACATCAGGAGGTACAGAAGCAGATGTAAGGGCCGGGACACATCAGGTGGTACAGAAGCAGATGTAAGGGCTGGGACACATCAGGTGGTACAGATGCAGATGTAAGGGCCGGGACACATCAGGAGGTACAGAAGCAGATGTAAGGGCCGGGACACATCAGGTGGTACAGAAGCAGATGTAAGGGCTGGGACACATCAGGTGGTACAGATGCAGATGTAAGGGCCGGGACACATCAGGAGGTACAGAAGCAGATGTAAGGGCCGGGACACATCAGGAGGTACAGAAGCAGATGTAAGGATCAGAATTGGAAAGGCAGGAGTAGCATTGCTGATGCTAAACAACATATGGATGTCCAGAGAAATCAAGTTTCACACCAAAGTTAGAATATTCAACGCCAGTGTCAAGTTGGCGTGGGGACATAGAGAGCGACCAAGGCTATACAACATAGACTCCAGTCTATTGTTAACCAATGCCTGCAAAGATTAACGGGTAAATAAAGTGGCAGGACATGGTGAGAAATGAAGGCCTATGGTAAAGGAGCCAACAACATCCACTGAAACAAACAAAAGTAAGCACAGAGAATGGAGCTGGACAGGCCTTAAGCTGGGGAAGGCACAGTCCAACATAGTCAGGCACTCTTGCATGGAATCCTCAAAGGAATAGAGAGAGAGAGAGGTAGACCCAAAAATACACGGAAAAGAGAATGGGAGAAGGAACTAAGATTAAATGATTACACCTGGAGAGAGACAAAAGGAACTAAGATTAAATGATTACACCTGGAGAGAGACAAAAAGAACTAAGATTAAATGATTACACCTGGAGAGAGACAAAAGGAACTAAGATTAAATGATTACACCTGGAGAGAGACAAAAGGAACTAAGATTAAATGATTACACCTGGAGAGAGACAAAAGGAACTAAGATTAAATGATTACACCTGGAGAGAGACAAAAGGAACTAAGATTAAATGATTACACCTGGAGAGAGACAAAAGGAACTAAGATTAAATGATTACACCTGGAGAGAGACAGAAGGAACTAAGATTAAATGATTACACCTGGAGAGAGACAGAAGGAACTAAGATTAAATGATTACACCTGGAGAGAGACAAAAGGAACTAAGATTAAATGATTACACCTGGAGAGAGGCAGAAGGAACTAAGATTAAATGATTACACCTGGAGAGAGGCAGAAGGAACTAAGATTAAATGATTACACCTGGAGAGAGACAAAAGGAACTAAGATTAAATGATTACACCTGGATAGAGACAAAAGGAACTAAGATTAAATGATTACACCTGGAGAGAAACAGAAGGAACTAAGATTAAATGATTACACCTGGAGAGAGGCAGAAGGAACTAAGATTAAATGATTACACCTGGAGAGAGACAAAAGGAACTAAGATTAAATGATTACACCTGGAGAGAGACAAAAGGAACTAAGATTAAATGATTACACATGGAGAGAGACAAAAGGAACTAAGATTAAATGATTACACCTGGAGAGAGACAAAAGGAACTAAGATTAAATGATTACACCTGGAGAGAGACAGAAGGAACTATGATTAAATGATTACACCTGGAGAGAAGCAGAAGGAACTAAGATTAAATGATTACACCTGGAGAGAGGCAGGAGGAACTAAGATTAAATGATTACACCTGGAGAGAAGCAGAAGGAACTAAGATTAAATGATTACACCTGGAGAGAAGCAGAAAGAGCAGTCCAGGAACTTGCATGATGGTGTCAATGGCCTATGCACCGAGAGGAGCAGAAGAATTTGATTTGATGGGTCAATTTAAATTAAAAAATCAACTGCTGCTTTTTTGGTGCATATCACAAGAAAAACATAGAATTACAATCAACAAACCGGCATTCCACAAACAACAATATTTTGAAATTCTGATGGCTGTAGTATTTTTAGAAGTGCATTTGAATTATAATATTGTTGGAGAATTAGTTGTTTTGTAATATTGTTGGAGAATTATTTGTATTGTAACATTGTTGGAGAATTGCTTGTGTTCTAATATTGTTGGATATACTTGGAATTATAATATTGTTGGAGAATTACTTGTGTTCTAACATTGTTGGAGGATTACTTGTATTGTAATAGGGGGGGGGGGGGTGATTTTGTCCTATTGTAATACTGTAGAGGAATTGCTTGTATTGTAATTTTGTATGGGAATTACTTCCAGTTTTAGTTCCAGTTTACTTATATTGCAATATTTTTGGGGTTTACTTAAATAATATTACTTTTTGCTCCTTGTTGTATTGAAATATTTTATGTATTTACACACACTGCATTATTTTTAGAGGCTTACTTGTATTGTAATATATTGAATGGTTTTTCTTGTAATCCATTTGAAGAGTTTCCTTGTATTGTAATATTTTAGAGATTTACTTAAATTGTAGTAGTTTATGGATTTATGCATATTGTAATATATTTAGATGATTACTTATATTGACGTATTTTTAGGGGTTTATTATATTTATGTGTTTACTTGTATTGTTTTATATGCCCATAATGATTAAGTTAACTCTTTTGAGCGCACTGAAAAATAGGTTATGTGGCGGGTTGCTGTAGCTTTCCTCACATCCCGAGTGTGCTGATGACAGTGGACCGGAGTCCTCTAAGGGGTTGTGAAATGCTTGGCTTCACCTGCGTGTTGCTCACTACTACGGGGATCACGTCAATCCCTCACAACATTAGCCAGGCTGGCATGAAAACAGCCAGTTTCTAGGGAGAGCTACTAGGAAGCCGAGGTAAGGGTCTTTGGTGGTATATTTCGCCTGACCCTAACAAGTCTGATCAGTATGTTGTGCCTGACCCTGCGTTAATCTTCCTCCCCATACTTATTGTGCAATTTTGGTTTTGATGTGTTGAAACCATGGCTTGCTCTCCATAGGGAAAACCAAATGCATGTCCAAGGGAGGTGACTGCGCTGTAAAACATTCTGGACAGTATGTTACTGGACTTGGATTGGTGGTAAGTTTGTACATGAATGGTAAGGTTGTACCTGAATCGTAAGGTTGTACATGAATGGTAAGGTTGTACATGAATGGGTAAGTTTGTACATGAATGGATAAGGTTGTCTGATTTATTTTGAAGCCCTGCTGTCTGAGAGATTATTCATATTTTGGCTGTTTGTTATTTAGCATAACATTTTTGCCAACTTTCTTTTAGATCCGTGGTAAAGAACATTCCAGTAGCTGGAATTAGACAGAAAAGTGGAAATGGAAAGGACACATCCTCAGAAAGTATTCTAATGACCTAACTAGACATGCACTGTATTGGGACCCCACATAGGAAGAGGACACGCAGTCAGAAAGAGCCTAATAAGACATGCACTTGATAGGACCCCACAATGGATGAGGATGTCACAGCAGATAAGACCTCACATGGGAAGATGAGGCCAGAAGGGATACTTCTCAGAAATAAACTTAACAACCTAACTAGATAGACACTATATAGGAACCCACAGTAAATGGAGTCTCAATATAATGATTCAATAAGGACCGCCAAAAACAGTTGATTGACTGTTAAAGAAACACTACAGAGGCACATGAAAGAAGACAGCAACTCCCCCATCGTTGTTGTTGTGAAAAGGACATAAAGTGGTGGGTTGTCATAGCTTCCCGAGCATGCTGATGAAGGTGGACTGGGGTCCTCCGGGCGGACTATGCCTGACTTCATCTGCGTATCGCACACTGCTACGGGGATCACGTCAATCCCTCACCTAGTTAGCTAGACTGCCATAAAAACAACCTGTTTCCGGGGAAGACTTTAAGGAAACCGAAGTGAGGGTCTTGGGCAGTATATTTCGCCTGACCCAGACTAACATGTCTGGTCAGAATGTTATGCCTGACAGGACGTTAGTCTTCCCATCCATTTCCTCCATTAGATTTAACAACATAACGCGACAAATGAGAAAAGACGTAATGTAATGTGTGATTTCTGAGGCATTGTTACGTCATGGAAATTTATTGCCGTATGTGATGTGAACTGAAATTGGGTGTACAGAACTTGAGAAGAAGGCTCAGGAAAGACACACAGGGACAGCATTATTGTATCCTTGTAAATCAAAGGGCAGCCGTATAGATGAATGATGTGATTTGTACGTGATTTCGTTTTTTAATATTCACAGGGTGCGATATGTGACTTCTGTGAGGCATGGGTCTGCCACAGCAAACGATGCCTGCAGACACATGCCTGTACCTGTCCATTGGCTGATGCAATCTGCCATGAGTGCAAGCGAGGAATCTGGGATCATGGTATTTTTGTTGTTGGAAGCTACTCGTCCTTAGTTGTCTTTGCTCTCTGTGATATTTGTTTGGTAGCATGTTCTTGTTCTTCTGTGTTCATCCAGAAAAGGACATTTAGTAATGTTGTGTCATAGTTTATGACTGTGCTGCAATTTCTGTGCCTTTTGCCCTGACACATCCAACTTCAGCACCGCATTTTGGGGATCGGTTTGCCTTCCCTCCTTGATCCCTAATCTTTCAGCCTGACACGTTTGGTTTCCGCACTAAATTTTAGGGATCAGTTTGCCTCTCCTCTTCGATTCCTAATCTTTTAGCCCGAGATGTCTGGTTTCAGCGCCGCATTTTTTGGATCAGTTTGCCTTCCCTCTTCAATCCCTAATCTTTTAGCCCGAGATGTCTGGTTTCAGCGCCGCATTTTAGGGATCAGTTTGCCTTCCCTCCTTGATCCCTAATCTTTCAGCCTGACACGTTTGGTTTCCACACTAAATTTTTGGGATCAGTTTGCCTTTCCTCTTCGATCCCTAATCTTTTAGCCCGAGATGTCTGGTTTCCGCACTCAATTTTTGGGATCAGTTTGCTTTCCCTCTTCGATCCCTAATCTTTTAGCCCGAGATGTCTGGTTTCCGCACTAAATTTTTGGGATCAGTTTGCCTTCCCTCTTCGATCCCTAATCTTTCAGTCATGCTGCACAGATGCAGCCACCACTTTAAGACAGGATAGGGTCTTGATCATCTCAGATCTGCTGACCTTGACACAAGCGACCGGCTATGAGTCGCTGACTAGCTCATTCTCTGCCATCACTTGTTGGTTACAGGGGCTCTCCTGATATCCCAAGGTGTACTGAAGAAAGTCAACGTGGGTCCTTCTGACTAGTATTCTTGATAGGCGCAACACTGCTCATCCCCACCTTGTTGCCCACACTGCTGTAACACAGCCTGTTTCCAGGAGAATGATGAGGATGCAAAGTAGGATCTTAATCAGTGTCACTGTGGTCGAGAGGTAGAGCATTTGCTTCTCAAAGTGATAACAGAAACGATAGGCAATCAAATCCCACAAGTTTCAAGCCACCCTTGGTCTCAAGAGAAGTGGGACTAAAGTGTCTACATCCTGAGTTACTTCCAGTCGTCTTAACGTCTTAAACTGGTTTAGAAGACTGCAGAGTCTGTATACAACCAGTTTCATTTACATTACTTTGCTCTAAAAACAATGTGCATCTAATCTATGCGTAAATACATTAATTGTCCCTGCCTCCACTACTTCCTGTGGCAATGCAGTCCAAGCATTCACCACTTTCTGACTAAACAAATATTTCCTATCTAATCTAGACCTTTCTTTTGTTAATTTGTAGCTTGGAGGTGGCTGTATTTTGAAAAACTTGTTATAGTCTAATTTATCCGTTACTTTTGATTATCTTATAAACCTGTATTAAGTAACCTCGAATTTTTCTCTTTTCTAGACACTGTGGGTTGGTTTTTCTGATCATTTCCTCATAACTATAATTCTAGAATCCCACTATCAGCTTTGTCGCTCTTTTTTTAATCTTTTCCAGCATGTTTATATCCACTCTACATTAAGGACTCCACACCTGTACACAGTACTCCACACCTGTACACAGTACTCCACACCTGTACACAGTACTCCACACCTGTACACAGTACTCCACACCTGTACACAGTACTCCAATCTAGGTCTAACTAATGCTTTATACAATTTGACTATCACTTCCTTGCTCCTATGTTTAAAATTTCTTTTTATCATACCTAAACATTGCATTTACCTTTTTTCACTGCTAACTGGACTTGCTCACTCACCTTACCTGTATGATCTATTATAACCCCTAGGTCCCTTTCATTTCTATCATTCTAATATTGTTCTCTCCCATTCTGTAACTATGTTCCACATTTGATCTACCCATGTGTATGACTGTACATTTATCTACATTAAACTCCATTTGCCAGCTCGCAGACCATTCTGAAATTTGATCTAAATTCGACCTCAATATCCACTTCTGCTTTAGATGAGACACTACTTGGCTTATATCTTGCTACTAGTCTAAGGTAACTCAGGACCAGAGAGTCACGTTGATGACCTGCGCAGACTCTTCCACACCATAATCCAAATAAAGCGGAAGTAACGTCATCAAGACAAAACCGTTTCTGATGATGTTACCATCACCGTTTGCGATGAACGACTGACTAACTTTAACCTTTAATGTTCGTCTTATGGTATAACAACCCCATTGTGATTTTATTCTCTTCCACACTTTTTGTGTCTCTTTCTCCCCAACTTTTATTTATGTTTTTGTTAACCCTGTTTTAGAATCTGGTTGTATTTGATAGATGCGTGTCTGATAGCCCTAGGCAAGTGTCACAACTCTGTATGTGAAATAATGTTTTTTCAAAAAATAAAATTAGTTACAATTGTGATCTAACGATACATAATTAAATTATCTATGAAATGAAGTTTTCATAATCAATATATATATATTAGTAGGATGTGTTAAATAATATTAATGTTTGCCTTTATCCATTGATCTTCTTCTTCTTTTGCTCTTAATCTCCCTCTACTAAGCTCTGAAAAGAACAAGGGCTTTGCAATGAGCATGATGTAGTGCGGAATATGTTGTGTTGTAGTTACAGCTTGACTGCAATATTTGCACCTTTTGATCCGACATCCGGCTTTAGTGGGCATTTTTGAGTACAGGGTTGCCTTCCCTCTTTGACCCCTTCACCTTAGCCAGTCTGCTCTGTGGCAGCCTGTTATTCAGAATCACTGGGTGGAGGTGTAGAAGGGTCTTTACAGCTCTGGTTAACAGGCCCTGACACTAACAGTCAGCTATGGGTCGCTGCAGCTAATGCGCTGCTCAGCATCTTGATCCCTATCCATCGATAGAATAACCACAATAATATTCTTCTGTGTCCTAGTCAAAGTCTTGTATTGAATATTCATGTGTAATGTATGTATGTTATCACCAGGAGGTCGGATATTTACCTGTAGTTATTGCACCAAGTTCCTTTGTGAGGATGACCAGTTTGAGCATCAGGCCAGCTGTCAAGTTCTAGAGTCTGAAAACTATAAATGTAAGATGATTGTTTTTGATGTTTTCTTTGTTATGTGTCTGTTAGGAGAACTCAGCGGTCTAGAGGTAAGGTCTCCGCCTCAGGTGCCATAGGTCATGGATTCGAATCACGGTGGAAACCAGGATTTTGTCACGTGTATCTTCTGGTAAAAATAGCCCTGATCTCTGGGTAGGGAAATCGGACTCTCGTGTTCAGTGTTGAGCACGTTAAAAACCCCTTGGCAGTTAGAAATTCAAAAGAGTAGACTTGCCAGAATAGCACAGACAATAGCGGCGCTTGTGCTGTATAACAAAATCTGGCAAGATAAACGGTTAGAAATATGCACAAAAATCAGATTAATGCGTACACTGGTCCTGACAATATTCCTTTATGGTTGTGAGACATGGACAGTTACAGCTGACCTTCAGCGAAGGATACAGGCCTTGGAGATGAGATGTTTCTGAAGACTTTTAAACGTCACGTACAAAGATTGAGTTACAAATTAGGAAATACGAGATAGAATTACAACAGCAATAGGGCCTTTTGAAGACCTCTTGGCAACTGTCAAAAGAAATAAACTCGCTTGGTACGGTCACATATCTAGATCAAATGGTCTTGCAAATACGATCCTCCACAGAAAGGTGCATGGCAGACGACGAAGAGGCCGGCCAAAAAAGAGGTGAGAGGACAACATAAAAGAATGGACCAATCACCAACCAGAAGAGGCACAGGAAGCAGCCACTGACAGAGAAGGGTGGCGTGGGGTTTTGAGGATGTCTTCATGTGTGCCTCAATGACCTCACCGGTTACCGGATGACCTGACCTGCCCAGACAAAAATTCTAAATTCTAGTTAAAAATCTACCCAAATTATCTGTACCTTCCCCCAGGTCTATTAAGCGCTTAAGCCTTTTTTTTTAAAAATAGTACAGATAGCCTTTGGCTACCTGGCAACAGACATTAACACGCCTGTTTGAATACCAGGATTCCAAGTATTCCATGTGTCTGTTAGTATATCTGTCCATTTAAAATAACGAATTCTATGAAGAGATCATTGGTGAAAGCCTTAAATCTATATGTGATATTCTTAGTTAATTGTCATCTATCCAAACCCCACCTGGTTTATGACTATTGTTAGTAGTTGTTATTTCAAATGCCCACAATGAGTAGGTTTACTCTTTTGTGCGCCTTGAAAAGGACATTAAGTGACGGGTTGCAGTAGCTTTCCTCACATTCCGAATGTGCTGATGAAGGTGGACCGTGATCCTCCAGGCGGTTGTGATACGCATGGCTTCCTCTCCGTGACACTCACTACTGCGCGGATCACGTCGAACCACATCTCGTCAGTCAGACTGCCTTGAAAACAGCCCGTTTCCAGTGAAGCTACATGGAAGAGAGATAGTGGTCTTGGTCGGTATATTGTGCTTGACCGTGACGCGACGTCCTAGTCAGTATGTTCTGCCGGACAGGACTAGCGTCTCAGTTCCCCGACTAATGTTGTTAATTTAATGTCAATTATCATAAACGTTCTGATCAAGTTTGTTTTATGGTTTTAAAATTATAATTTGGGGGGGACAATACTTTCTATGTTTTCTATTTCCCTTTTCTAATTTTGTTCCAGGTCTTTCATGCAACAGGTTGGGGCAGTATTCTTGCTTGCGATGCAAGGTAATAAATAATAATAGTTTGATGGATATTACAGTAACACATAACGTTTCTTATCTCCTGACTTGCCTAAATATATTTACTGCTTTTTCTGATGGCTTCAAGTCAGTAAGTAGGTCACCAATGGCCGCCTTTTTTTTTTTTTTAATTTAAAAAAAAAAAATGAGATACAAACTTGAAAGCCATTTGCAGTTGCACTTAATTGTTCCTTATTTCTTATCATAATTTCCATCACACAAACATTGATACACTTATCCTCTTGCTTTATCAGTGCAAAAACAAGCCCATTTTGTACCCAGTCAATTGTCTGGGTATCCACTGTGAGCTCACTTTCTAGAAATTCAATTATGCTGTAGGCTAAACTATGCACACACCCTAATGCAGTTGCTACACTGTATCGTTACTCGGAGGGGCGCATTAGCACAGTTGATAGCCAGCAATTTTCTGTGGCAACTCTGTGCCTCAGTTCGAACTGCGTCCGGAGACTAAAAAAAATCCGGGTCAAGATTGTATTTAGGGACGGCTTCTTCGGTCAACCCAACTGTAAATGGGTACCTGATGCCTGAGTTAGGGAAAGTAAAAACAGCAAGGAAGGGCACTGGCCACCCCACCTCTCACAGGCTTAGTACAATGGAGTCTTTAAAAAAACTCAATTTTCAACCAGCGGTTAATTCTGCCGAATTTCCACTTACTTACATTATTACTCGTCTGTCAGTTCTGATTACCTTCCCCACCGGCCACACAAATGCTTGTGTTGCGATCTGAATAGGTCGAGCCTCATCGGCAATTTGTGAGTGCCCTTGAGAAAATGTATTGACCCAGTTATGTCGCTTTACTCAACAAACCCTAATCACCATATACAGGAAACATTGCGTTATGTGTGTTCTTTTGCAGAATGTTTCCCCCCAAATTGCACACACCGAGCACGGACACCATTTTGTATCTGAGCATGCAACACCTAGCGTCTGCCTGCCACCAGCAGTAATCACGAAGCTGGATGTTGCTGCACTGCCAACAGTAATCACGAAGCTGGATGTTGCTGCACTGCCAACAGTAATCACGAAGCTGGATGTTGCTGCACTGCCAACAGTAATCACGAAGCTGGATGTTGCTGCACTGCCAGCAGTAATCACGAAGCTGGATGT
Source organism: Ariolimax columbianus (assembly GCA_036924085.1). Classification (NCBI taxonomy): domain Eukaryota; kingdom Metazoa; phylum Mollusca; class Gastropoda; order Stylommatophora; family Arionidae; genus Ariolimax; species Ariolimax columbianus. The sequence continues at coordinate 21,995,370 of JAVGWX010000018.1, forward strand.
TGCTGCACTGCCAGCAGTAATCACGAAGCTGGATGTTGCTGCACTGCCAGCAGTAATCACGAAGCTGGGTGTTGCTGCACTGCCAGCAGTAATCACGAAGCTGGATGTTGCTGCACTGCCAGCAGTAATCACGAAGCTGGATGTTGCTGCACTGCCAACAGTAATCACGAAGCTGGATGTTGCTGCACTGCCAGCAGTAATCACGAAGCTGGATGTTGCTGCACTGCCAACAGTAATCACGAAGCTGGATGTTGCTGCACTGCCAGCAGTAATCACGAAGCTGGATGTTGCTGCACTGCCAGCAGTAATCACGAAGCTGGGTGTTGCTGCACTGCCAGCAGTAATCACGAAGCTGGATGTTGCTGCACTGCCAGCAGTAATCACGAAGCTGGATGTTGCTGCACTGCCAACAGTAATCACGAAGCTGGATGTTGCTGCACTGCCAGCAGTAATCACGAAGCTGGATGTTGCTGCACTGCCAACAGTAATCACGAAGCTGGATGTTGCTGCACTGCCAGCAGTAATCACGAAGCTGGATGTTGCTGCACTGCCAGCAGTAATCACGAAGCTGGATGTTGCTGCACTGCCAGCAGTAATCACGAAGCTGGGTGTTGCTGCACTGCCAGCAGTAATCACGAAGCTGGATGTTGCTGCACTGCCAGCAGTAATCACGAAGCTGGATGTTGCTGCACTGCCAGCAGTAATCACGAAGCTGGATGTTGCTGCACTGCCAGCAGTAATCACGAAGCTGGATGTTGCTGCACTGCCAGCAGTAATCACGAAGCTGGATGTTGCTGCACTGCCAGCAGTAATCACGAAGCTGGGTGTTGCTGCCACATAATGACACATTTAGAAACCACCAGCTACATATTTCAGCTATCCTTTATCAGCTTATGACCTACTTGCTGACTTGGCCTCGTAAGTTCATTTTGTGCCCTGACCTCGAGATATCCTCTTTATAACTTTAGATTAGATTACTTGACAGTCAAGTAATCAGGATCATGTCACACCATCATCATTTAATAGATAAAGGCAGTACCACAACTGTGACGTCTTTATGTCGCTACCTTTGCATGAAGTCCAGTTCAATGCATAAAGGATAGAGAGCTCTTTAAGGCACCGAATAGATTTGTATGAAGATTAGTCATCATGGGTCAGTATTCAGTTGCATAAGCATATAGAAGTCATGTAGGATATGTTCGGCTGTCTTTATCTATCCGCACATACACATGGTTGACAAGACTCATTGTAGTGGCTATTTAAACTTAGTGTCTTTGTACTGTTTTAGAAGACTCTGCAAAGTCTGTGCACAACCAATTTCTTTTACATTCACTTGTATTATGAAAAACTTGTTATAATCTAATTTATCCTTTCCTTGAGTATCAAATAAACCATGAATTTTTCTCTTTTTACTAGACAATGTAATCTGTTATGTCTCTACCTTATACAGAACAGTGTAATGTGCTTTGCTCAATCAAGACAGTGATAGTTGTCTTTCTTTTGGTCAGCATTCTCATAGCTGCCACTGAAATTGGGGATGAAGTGTTTAAGACTTCATATTGGGGTTGTATTTTTAATGAGGTAGGGTGACCAGGTCTTTTTTGTGCAGCGTTTCTTTTCTTAACATTAAGTCAAGTACCAACTTGCAGCTGGATTAACTGAAGTGTGCAGATCTGAACCCAGTACCTTTTCAGTGAAAAGCAAGTGCTCTACCACTACATTACTAATGTCATCATTTACAAAAGCTAATTTCTGCTCACTCTTGCTTCAACTTTGTGGTAGAAAAACTTTTGTGTTTCTTTTACCTGGAGCTATGTCAAGTTAGCAGTTAGCGACCAACATGCTCCTCGAAGCTGGAGGACATGTCTGTGCTCATGGTAAGATAAAAATATGCAGAATGGCAGCAGACACATTATCAAACAGGGCAAATCTGACAGAAGCATCAGTTGAAATTGGATGCATTTGGCCTTATGTCTAATCTTCTTCTTCGTTCATTCTCAAACTCCAGCTACCAAGTCCTGAAAAGGACTTTGTAAGTAGCAGGATGTAGTTCAGAGAACGAAATGTGTTCTGTCATAGTTTACAGCTTGACTGCAATATTTACACCTTTCAGTCCGACTTCAGCATGGCATTTTTGGGTACTGGGTTAGCATTCCCACTTCAATCCCTTCTCCATAGCCAGTCTGTCCTATTGCAGCCTGTTATCCAGGTTAAAAGTCAAGGCCAGTCCCATGGCAACAATTGCTGTCAGTTATGAAGATAACTCTTCGTGTACTAAGCCGCAGTCTGTGAGAGGTGGGGTGTTCAAGTCCTTTCCTTACTGTTTTTACCTTCCCCAACTGGAGGAGCGATTGTACCAGGCATAAATCACGGCCTGGATTATTTTCTATCTGTCCATGAATTCTAATTCTGGCACGCTATAATCTTAGTCTAGCAAACCAGCTCGCTGTCGACTAGGCGACACTCTCCATATCCAGGATAACCACATGGAGGAGGGACTTCCATAACTTTCAGTTGTTGTTGTTGTGAATGCTCATAATGAGTAAATTTATTCTTTTGTGCGTCCTGAAAATGGATGTTAAAGTGGCAGGTTGCAGTAGGTTTCTTCACATGCTGATGCTTGCAGTCGGCTTTGATTCGCTGACCGCACCTTAGGTTTAACAGAACTGAAATGCAATTCCACTTGATAAGCATATTTTTTCTTCATTAGCAATCATCCTGAAAACTATGTTTTGCCACATTGTGTGTCATTGTATACAGCAAGGCTGTGATATCTACACCCTCAGCCTGACACATCTGGTATCAGCACGGGACACCTTTGAGTCTGGTTATTCATCCTTCTCTAATCCCTTTTCTCTTGGTCAGGCTACACAGGAGCAGTCTGTTTCCAGGGCACAACTAATGTCTAGGTCGATGTGGACGTCGGTCAGCAGCAGTGTCTTCTAGTCTACGCGTGGGGGCTGCTGCTGTCGAGAGGTACGACATTCACCTCTCAAATCGTCAAGGAAACTGGACGATCGATTCCCACAAGTTTCAAGCAACCCCTAGTCTCACGAATTGTTTGACCTGAATGTCTGCATCTTGAGCTACTTCCAGTCGTCTTGATTGTATGTCTTACCACTGGTTCCCGGTAACTCAGGACGAGAGAGTGAGATTGATGTCCAGTGCAGATTCTTTCTCACTCTAATCCAAATTCAGCGCAAGTTACATCTTCAGGATGAGGACAGTCTGATGATGTCGCCATCTTCGCTTGCAATGGGCAACTTACTTACTTACTAATGCCTAGGTCATTTATAGTTCGTTGACCCTGACACAAGCAGCCAGCTATGAGTTGCTGGCCACTATCATCTCATTCACAGTCTGCCCCAATAAGCATACAAAGATGTCGTTAACCCTCATTTGGACCAGATTTAATACAATCTTACTATCAAGCACATCTGTAAAGGGGTAACTAACTTACAGGGGAGGAAGACTAGCGTCTGGTCAGACAAAACATACTGATCAGATATGTTGGTCAGGGTCAGGCAAAACATACTGATCAGACATGTTGGTCAGGGTCAGGCAAAACATACTGATCAGATATGTTGGTCAGGGTCAGGCAAAACATACTGATCAGATATGTTGGTCAGGGTCAGGCAAAACATACTGATCAGACATGTTGGTCAGGGTCAGGCAAAACATACTGATCAGACATGTTGGTCAGGGTCAGGCAAAACATACTGATCAGACATGTTGGTCAGGGTCAGGCAAAACATACTGATCAGACATGTTGGTCAGGGTCAGGCAAAACATACTGATCAGACATGTTGGTCAGGGTCAGGCAAAACATACTGATCAGACATGTTGGTCAGGGTCAGGCAAAACATACTGATCAGACATGTTGGTCAGGGTCAGGCAAAACATACTGATCAGACATGTTGGTCAGGGTCAGGCAAAACATACTGATCAGACATGTTGGTCAGGGTCAGGCAAAACATACTGATCAGGGTCAGGCAAAACATACTGATCAGGGTCAGGCAAAACATACTGATCAGACATGTTGGTCAGGGTCAGGCAAAACATACTGATCAGGGTCAGGCAAAACATACTGATCAGACATGTTAGTCAGGGTCAGGCAAAATATACTGCCCAAGACCCCCACCTCGACTTCCCTGTAGTCCTCCCTGGAAATGGACTGTCCTTCTTGGCAGTCTGACTAACGAGGTGGGGGATCGACATGATCCTTGCTGTGGCCATCATAGCACAACCACCTGGAAGGACCCCGGTCCACCTTCATCAGCGCGCTCGGGATGTGAGGAAACCTACTGCAACCGCCGCTTCTCGTCCTTTTTCAGGACACACAAATGAGTAAACTTACTCATAATGGGCATTCACAACAACAACTGAAAGTTATGGAAGTTATGATGATTAGGTAGGTGCTGTCATCCCTACTTCTGAAAAATCTATTACTATGAAGTCTCGCACTTCATCCCTGCTGACAGTGTCTGCAATAGTGCTATATTTACTTTTTTGTTTATGATAGCAATGTTACTGCGATGACCATGTCAGACGTAAAGGGTTCAAGTATGCCAAAGGTCAAGCTATACCTTGTCCCAAGTGTAGCAGCGATACCCAAGAGGTCAAGGAGCTGAGCATGTCCAGTAAGTTTGTTTGTGAGCAACATCGTAATGTATTAATCTCAAACGGAAATAAATAAGGGGGGATAAAACCGGCGTAATTGCAAATGGGCGACTCCTTTGATTGCACAACGATGTCTGTAGCGTCTGCGGCGGCTCCTAAATTTTCTTCTTTGTCGGGTATTCTTCTTCTTCGTACGCTGTCAGACGTCAACTTGAATTTGTTCGAAGAAAGCAGCTGTCATTCTGAGGCTGTCGACACTGCCATAGAGCTTGTCTAGTGTTGTCACTGGTGATGGCCACATGTGCTTTCTCTGGTCCTCGTATGTCAGGCAATTTTGCAGCAGATGTTCAGCGGTGTCGGGTATTCATTTACAGTGGGTCAACTGGCAGAAGCAGTCATAACATGAAAAAACGCATGACATGCTGTGTATGCCAAACCAAGCGCTGCTTCATTTGTACATGCTGGGTTTGGTTTATAAATGGTTCAAACAGCAAAACAAATACTTCAACGCAGTTTCAAAGAGGAATAGCTTAACTGGTGGATAGCAGGAACTGCTAAGTGTGTGATGTATAACCCTTTACATTCCAACCTAATTTACAAGATGTTAGTCTTAATGTCCAAAACAAGAACAGTCATTTTATGTTTCATGGTTACCAAAATCAGGTCATTAAAACTAAAATTATGATTTTTAAATTTAAAGATACAACTTTTTTTTATAAGTCAAATTTAGCTAAATAACAATTATGATTGATATGCAACATGTGACTTTCAGATACATTGAACTGTGAGTGGTGCTACTCTAGTTGACTGCAATAGATAGTTTGGACTGTAAAGGGTTAAAGAAATGACACCCAAATACAATGAAAACATCAACAAACTGCAATGAAGGGAAGAGAGCACAATCTTCCAACTTAGGATAGATCCAGTAAATAAGTTAGAACCTTCACACAAACTTAACTGCCACAACTACACTCATTAAATGAGACAGTGCAACATATCCAGCTCGCTTTGCCCAGGACTCGTTATAGTAAGAGAAAAGTTATTGCTCAGTACTCCAGCAATCACACACACTACAATCACTCAATGCTAGTCGCTCCTTTTTGGGCATAGACCATTGACAATATTCTCCAAGTTCACAACCTTAAAGCAGCCCTATCTGCTCTCTCCAGTTTAGGTCCAGGGACCAAAGTTCATTTTTACAGTCTCTTCTCCAGTTACTTGGTCTACCTCTCTTCCCATGTAGATTCCATGTAAGGGCCTGTCTGGCAATACTTTCCGTAGCGTGTGTCCTATCCAACCCCATTTCCTGCGTTTGATTTGTTGATCTACTGTTTGCTGTAGGCTCCTTCCCCATACGTCTTCACTCCTCACCATGTCTTGCTAACCTATACTCATTATCATTCTTAAACATTTATTGGTGAACGACTGATTTCTCTGTATTGCCTTTGTTCTCCAAATTTCTACTCCATACAAGAGTACTGATTTACAATACATTAAATAATCTTAACTTGGTATTAGTCTTTTTTCCCCTAGATTTCCATATATTAGGAACTTGTTGAGACAAGGGTTTGTGTTTTTTCCTCTGTTGTTTGTTGTTTAATATCTACATGGGATCAAGATTCTGAGGAGCACATGAGCTGCAGTGGTCAGCGACTCATAGCTGACTGCTAGCGTCAGGGCCGGCGAACCAGAGCTGCCAAGACTCTTCTACACCTCCACGCGGTGATCTTGGATAACAGGCTGCAGCAGGGCAGACTGGCTAAGGAGAAGGGATCAAAGAGGGAATGCTAACCAGGTACTAAAAACAGGCTTGCTGAAGTCGGATGTGTTGGACCAAAAGGTGCAAATATCGCAGTCAAGCTGTAAACTACGACACAACACATTCCGTTCTCTGGACTAGATTCTGCTACTTAAGCCCTTTCAGGGTTTGGTAGCGGGAGTTTGAGAACGAACGAAGCCAGCCAAGCCAAATATCTACATGAACAAAAATCACATCAGAGACCAGTAAAATTGTGACATCTGAAGCAGAACAGAACTCAATACACAAATTACTCTTTGCAGATGATCAGTTGCCCGCTGTACGATGATGAAAATAAAGTGCAAAATTACATTAATGTACCTGCGACTACCTGAGCTAAATACAATATGCGAATTAACGAGAGCAAAACAGGAACAATGATGATCAGTAGAATACCTGGGCCACTCAACATAAGTGTAAATGAAATTGCTTTTCAACAGGTCCTTGAGTTTGGGCAGTATTTTTTCGGCAAACGACAAGACCAACAGGGAAATTGAAACTAGGTGTCCGAAAGCATCTGCGGTGACTTATCAGCTGTTACCACTTCTTTGGCACCCGAGCATTAGTTTGGCAACAAAGCAACAGCTGATAAACAGTATATTTATGCCGACTCTGTGCTACCAGTGCCAAACATGGCTCATGAGACCAGAATTTCGACGTGTGAAATGAATTGTTTGAGGAAGGTCATTGGTGTTACCAGGAGAGACAACATTATGATTTTCACTACGTCTTGTGCCGTATACATTTCCAGGCAGAAAATAAGTTGGTTTGGTCATTTCATGAGAATGCACCCTCATCAACTTCCTCTGATGGCTTACAACGCTGGTAGATCTGGCTACAGGGGAAGGGGGAGGCCACAAGTTAGGTGGATAGATGATATTAGAGTGATTGTGCAGCGACAAGCCTTAGATTGACTAATGCAACACATTTGACGCTCAATAACACAAATGGAAAAAAAACTAACTAACTATCCTTGTATTTTCAATTCTATCCCTCACATTTGCGTCTGTGCCCCCTAAGTATCAATGCACTAACTTATAAAACATCTGTCAATTCTTCAACTTTGCATTGATTGGAAAAGAGTGAATAGCTCAACAGACCTTGTTTAATCAACAACAATAAAACAATTCAACCTTTATCAAGGGTTAATCTAACGCTGGCTACGACGCATCAAAATGTTACATGTACCCTGCTATAACCCAAAGGACTCTGGTTGAAAGAAGTGTGTCTCACCAGAATGAGTAAAATTGACCTAACAAATAATGACACTACTATGTATCTTTCAACAGTACGAGGCTACAAGTATGGCCGACAGCAGCTGGCAGAGGACGAAGAGGATGATATGGTACATGATGAGTACAGCTATCCTGGTGCTGCAGGAGGCTTTACCTTTGGTGGTGTCACCTTAGGAGGAAATAGTGGTATAAGACCCTATAGAGGTGAGTCTTGTAGGTTGACATTAGGTATTTGTCGCTCGTGTGAGAGATTGCAAGTAAACTGGACCTGCTGAATTTGATTGCTTATTTATGTTTATTTATATATTTTTATTTTTTTCTTAATAAATCATCTGGGAACATCGTGGACAGTTTTATTTGTTTCAGGAAATTCTGGTTCACATCTGTTATTAGGTTATCTCTCTTCAGCTTCTTCGTTCGTTCGCTCTCAATCTCCCACTACCAAACCCTGAAAGGGTAAGTAGCAGAATGTAGTCCAGAGAACGGAATGCGCTGTGTTGTAGTTTACAGCTTGGCTGCGATATTTGCACCTTGCAGTCCAACACATCCGACTTCAGCAAGCATTTTTTTAGTACCAGGTTAGCATTCCCTCTTCGATCCCTTCTCCTTAGCCAGTCTGCCCTGCTGCAGCCTGCTATCCAGGATCACCGCGTGGAGGTGTAGAAAGGTCTTGGCAGATATGGTTCGCTGGTCCTGACGCTAGCAGTCAGCTATGGGCTGCTGACCACTTCAGCTCATGTGCTTCTCAGCATCTTGATCCCGACACAGAGTTCGCCTGGCCGGAAATCGCATTGTGAGTTGGTCCGTCAAAATTTGACACTAGGACAAGCCATTTTTTAAAAGCAAAAAACTCTCCTTGGTTATGAATTCAAAATTATAACCAAACATCCGGGAAACGTGATGCTACCAATGGCGTTCGAATCGGACATGATTTCAAGTTATGGTCAATTTTTCAGAAAAGAATTTTAAAGTTATTAATTGTTTACATCAGAAAGGATTTATTTTCTGTTTAGTTCAATTATCGCGTACCTGGATTATTCGTGGATATTCAACACATGCCAGATTCAAACTTTGACAAATATAAAAGGTAAGTGTAAAGAAGTTGACAGATATATCGATGAAATATGCTAGCAGTCAGCTATAGATCGCTGCAGCTCATGATAGATAGTTTCGTTATGTGTCTTATGATGTTTAGATCGTAATTTTAGCTCAATTTGTTCAACTTCTATTTTTAATAAAACTTTGGCTCACAGAGTTCCAGCATTTTAGCCCAGACAGGAGGACACAAATCCTGGACTGTAAAGAGATTTATATATATCAAGTATATATTTGTTGACTAATCAGAAAGTAGTTTTAGCAACCTTTCCTGGTTCATTAAAAAGCCATATTTGACCAGTCATCGTGTATTGTTTACAAATGGTTGTCGACACCTGAAACCATCAATTGAATTATTTTACCGAAAGGTTGATATGATAGTATCTATTTTCTCAATGTAAATATTTTAGTAGCCTGGATAACAGGCTGCAGCAGGGCAGACTGGCTAAGGAGAAGGGATCGAAGGGAGAATGCTAACCCGATACTAAAAAAATGCTTGCTGAAGTCGGATGTGTTGGACTGAAAGGTGCAAATATCGCAGTCTAGCTGTAAACCACGACACAACACATTCCATTCTCTGGACTACATTCTGCTACTTAAGCCCTTTCAGTGTTTGTTAGCAGTAGATTGAGAACGAACGAAGCGAAGCCAAATAAAGAACAGAATAGCCAGAGCATGAGGGAAATCTCGTGCAGCATAACCCTATCACCAGATTTATAGAAGAGAATTCTTGGATGCTTCATGGAATCAGTACTGACATATGACAGCAGGTCATGGACAACCAGCAGGCACGTACAGAGATCATTGAAGACGGCAGAAATGTGTGATTTTTTTTGCAGGCTTGAAAATGTCATGGACTGCAAAGAAATCTAATGTCATTCTTGAGGAGGCCCAGAAACGAAGGCAGCTTATGGCAAAAATCAGGACATGGCTGTCATCCTTTTTCGGGCATGTCATGAGAAGAGGCAGGTTAGAATACAAGGTGACAACAGACAGAATCGCAGAGAGGAGGAACAGGAGGAGGAGAGTGAAAAATATTGGACAACTTTCAGAACATGGCATGGGAGGTAATCAATGGTGAAACTGACATTGTTGTTTCGAATGCCCACAATGTGAAGGTTTACTCTCTTGTGCGCGCACCTTGAAAAGGATGTTAAGTGGCGGGTTGCAGTAGCTTTCCTCACATCCCGAGCGCACTGACGAAGGTGGACCAGGGTCCTCCTGGCAGTTGTGCTATGCTTGGCTTCATCTGCATGCCGCTCACTACTACGGAGATCACGTCGATCCTCACTTCGTTAACCATGCTGCCATGAAAACAGCCCATTTCCAGGGAGGGCTACGGGGAAGCCAAGCTGAGGATCTTGGTCAATATATTTTGTCTGACTCTTACTTATATGTCTGATCAATATATTTTGACTGACGAGCCGTTAGTCTTCCTCCCAGTGAAACTGATAAATGACACATGTGATAAGAGGGAATGGAGGTACATGATCGGCAATGCCGACTAGCCCTAATGCAGTTTTTTTTTAAAACCGTAGTCGTAGGTTTAACACCGGGATATATTTGTTATTAACTAACATTTAATTATCTTTTGCAGCTGCGGATGATGATGATGATGAGGATGAAGATGATGACGATGATGATGATGACGATGATGATGATGACGATGAAGAAGACGAAGAAGATGAGGCTGAGGGAGATGAAGGAAAAGTGAAGGGAAAGGATGAAAGCAACACAGCCAAGAAATTAGATGATTTGAAGGTGTAAAACATAGCCTTTAAATAGACTAACATTAGTGTAAACATGGTTTCATCAAAGGTAACACTCAAGAGTGTCTTTTATTGACCTTCTGGTACAATCCAGCAGTGAACAGCCCAGGCTGATTCTGTTATTTTAAAGAATTTCAACATTGCTACATAAAATACATGCAAAGAAACCAAAAATAAAAGTCTGTTATTTTTAATATTTTGTAATCCATTATGCCATATGTCTCTATGTTAGTTCATTTGCTCCGAAATATACTTTTTTCTTAATTTACTTTTAATTTCTTATGGACGCATTGCTTCTTCCTTTCCTCTTTCTCTCCCCCCCCCCCCCCCCCCCCCCCATTACTATCTATCTATCTTCAGTCCACTTGGGAGGTGTGCCCTCCTTTGGTTTCATATTTTTTGGCAGGTGAAAATCCACTGGTGACATGCTAGGTCAATCCCAGCATCTGTTAGCCCCTGGAATATATGAAGTGTAAATTAGAGCAAGGTAGACCCGCAGCCTGTCAGGCACCATCTATGCCACTCCACTAACCACATAACCAAGACCTAATGTTATAGCCATTTTGTTACATATTCTCTGTGGGGCGAATACCCTTAGAATAATTTGAGTAGATTTTTAACTTGAATTTTGCCTGAGCAGCAACCGTTAGGCCTACTCTTTTCGATTTTTAATTGCTAAGCTATTTTTAATGTGCGCGCCAATGCACACGGGTGTCAGATCTTACTACTCAGAAATCAGGGGAAATATTTACCGGATGATCACGTGAAAAAATACCGGCTTCCACCTAAATTTGAACCTGCTACCTCTAGTACTCGAAGCGAATACCTTACCTTGAGACCACTGTTCTCCCCTTCCCATGTACAACACACTCAATTTTTCTTCAGTAGAACCTTTGGACCCATTTCCTCGTACTGAGCAAAACTTGACACAGCTGTGTCAGTCAATCAAAAACCTGACCATTTCCTGTAGAGTGCTTGGAATGCATTGCCACAGGAAATAGTGGAGGCAGAGTCAATTAATGCATTTAAGAATAGATTGTATACACATAGTTATTTTTAGATCCAGTGAATGTGAAAAACTGGTTATATACAGACTGCAGAGTCTTCTTAACCAGTATAAATAAGTCCCTCTTCTGCTATTTCTTTTGCATAATGGATTTCAGAACAGAGATTTTCTTGTAATGTTAACTGGTTTCTGCCATAGCCTCCTCCGTATTTCATGCTCCACTGGTATTTGAGAGTTCCAGGGTGTCATCATAACCTTAAGCAAGGAAGGCAGAGAATGGGGCAGCGGTAGAGCAGAGCTTGAGGGGAATCAGTTGATCACTGAGATCACACAGGATAGTGATGCCACAATGTATACTGATGAATCAGTGTTTCGCAGCTTCTGGGGCTTCTCAGCTAGAGTAAGATGACAGGTCGTTGCTGAGTGGGTGGGGACATACACATCAATAAGCCACAGTTTGTGATTGTAGATGGAAGCAGTGACCTCAGGGTTAAGATGGCTATCTGAGTCCCCTTTAGCAAGGGCAGTCATCGTGACTGACGCATATGTCATACTTCAGAAGGTACAGAAAGGATGATCGAGGTACGAGTTGATAGCAGCTGTTGAGGCCTCAAACCTCCAGGGGTTGACATTGATCTACTGTCATGGTCGGGGCTTAGAGCAGCGAAAGAGCTAACATTTTGGCTTCACAAGCTCCCATCATGGGCACATTAGTGATGGACAGAAATGACGTTTTGAAATCAATCAACGACCGTCTGTTGGATGAGGACACCGAAATAGATGAATATGCAATCCACAGACTGCAAGGTTTTAACATCAAGTCAGGTTCGAGCAGAGTGGGGCACATGAGAGGGTGGAGCAGGTGAGTGTACATCCAGCGAGCTACAGGGACCATCAGCATCCAGACCCCGCACTATTTGCAGAGAGAGACTGAGCACCTATGAGTATGTCCGGACTGCAGTAACATTTCTTAGAAGCAGAAACCTTTGTTATCTTCCATGTTTCACAGCCATACAAAGCTATGTACTCTGTTCTAATTATTCTTATCTCAGATTCACTGACCTGGCCAAAGTCCCTGTTTATTATATTAGTAGCTTGTGGAACATATGTGTGGAGAACCATCCTGTATTAAATATACTTGATACATTACATGGGATATGCTCCAAGACTGTAGCCTGATCTTGAAGGGAGCAGATCTAGCTTGATCATAATCCAATTCCCACATTTCGTCATTCAAATGATCATCAGATTCCACTTGTCAAGTTCGGAATAATCACCATTATAAAGCCAGTTTATCTGCCTCTGAATCCTTTAGAATAAGTTCAACGACCTGTTCTGCTTTTTAGAGCAGCCATTTTTGAATTTTCAAAACACATTTTCATCATGAAAACAATAAAAACTTTGTTCAATGTGTCCACCACGATTTTTTAAGGTAACTCTGGAAATGTATATTTTTTCTGACATCCCTATTTTCTTTTGGACCAAAAATCCAATCAGCCTAGCAAGATGTAAACCTTAACCCTATCCAGTCCTCAATCATTTTTTATCTATATCTTTCAGCTGCGCTCCTCCTCCCAAAATGAAGTTTCACCCACAGTATCATGAATATCTACTTTAAATCCCTCGATATCTATACCAGTCTCTGTCTTCTCTGTCAAAGTCTGAATCTGGCATGTGTTGAATATTATCGGGGAAGCCACATGCGTGATCTGTAGTCTGATCAAATAATATTGTCACTCCCGCAGCCTTTGACGCTGTCATAAGCTATCCCAGTATGGACGAGTTGGACACCAAACCATCGTTAAAAGATCTTAAAGTCATTGACAGCTTTCCCAGGCAGTGATGGGATCCCACCTGATTTGATCAAGTGCTGTAAGGATACACTCTTGCTATTGCTGTGTATGATGTTATGCCAGTGCTTGAAAGATGCCATTACACCTCAAGATATGAGATATGCACAGATTGTAACATTATACAAAAGCAATTGGGATAGAAATTACTTTAATAACTATAGAGGTGTCTCTCTGCTCAGTTTTGTAGGCAAAGTCTGCCAGTGTAATTATACAACGGATATAGAAATTGACTGAACGAGTGTAGCTAGAGTCACGGTGTGGATACAAGTCTGGAAGATCAACGTTCGTCGTTGTTGCTTGATGTTTGCCTCACTAGTTTCTACTGGCGGAGGCGCCCATTCCACCCCAGACCGTAGTCCATTGGACGATATCAGGACGCATAAACCAGTGCTTGGATGCATGTGTGTGTTTGTATGTACCTATGCTAGGTTTGTGTGCCCTCAGAAGCTAGCCCAACCAAAGTGCAATGGAAGGACCTCAACCTGAGGGCGCGTACGAAAGTTGTGCAAGAGTGTGACTGTCAATGATTTTTTTCTCTTCCGTAACTTCAGGAAAAGTCACATGAGCAGAACTAGCCCTTTCATGTTGCCTTCACTGACCTTACAAAGGGATGGACTTCAAAATCATCTATAAAATAGGCTGCCCAAGCAAATTGCTACAACTAATAATATCATTCCATGAAGGCATGACAGAAACAGTCCAATTTGATGGTAGCATATCACAACCATTTGGTATTCCAAGTAGTGTTAAGCAGGACTGTGGCCTGGGCCTGACACTGTTCAGTATCTTCTTTGCTCTGTTACTGAAGCATGCATATGGTAATACAAATGAAGGAATCTGCCTTCGCACTAGGACGAATGGTTGGCTGTTGAACCTTGCAAGGCTCAAGACCAAAATGAGGATCACGGAGATTACCGTCTCAAATTTGTTTTCGCTGATAATGCTGTAATTATCAGTCAACAGGAATTTCAGAGGTTGATAGATCACTTCTCCCAGGTTTGCAAAGATTTTTGTCTCACTATAAGTCTCAACAAAACAAATGTGCTGGGACAGGAAGTAGATACCACACCAACTTTTAGCATCAGTAATTATGAACTGGCAGCTGTGCACCAATTCACACACCTGGGGCCTCTCATTAATGACAAACTCTCTCTAGACCCAAAAAATGACAGATGCATTAGTAAAACTGCTGCTACATTTGCTTGTCTGACAACAGGAAAAACCAGAAACTGACAATTAAAACCGACGACATGGTAAACAATGGATATGTCATCAGCTCGCTCCTGTATGATAGTGAGATGTGGGCCAATTCTGCCAAACAAGAGCACAGGCTTAACACCTTCAATCTACAGTACCTACAATCCATTCTTTGAATCACATGTAGGGAAAGAGGGAAAAATGCAGAGATGCACTCTCGCATAGGAGCATATTCACTCTCCTTAGACAGCGAAGACTACGATGGCTTGACCATGTTCGTTATATGGAAGATGGTCGCATTCCCAAAGATATCCTCTATTGGCAGGTGGCAAGAGAACAGTCAGTCGACCACAGTTTAGTTTCAAAGACAAATATAAGCGTGATATGAAGGCCCTGGACATGAGTAGATGAAGCTGCAGATCAATCCAAGTGAAGATTTTCCCTGAAGAGCCAACTAACGCTTGGTGAAAAGAAACTCTTCCAACATGAAGTGAAACGACCGCCGCAAGGACAATACAAAAAATTAAAAAGATAAGTAGATATTTCTGTTTACTACTTCGAAATCTTATCATCCTATAGTAGTCATGACTGAAAGAGGCTACCTCTACTTCTATACCAGTCTCTGTCTTCTGTGTGCCAGTCAAAGTCTGAATCTGACATTTGTTGAATATCATTGTGTAATCCATATGCGTGATCGTTAAGTCTGATCAAATAAAAAAATAATTTCTTGGGTCTTAAAGTTTAACTTTCCTTGCACTAAATCAGTCCACTTTGAAGCTTCACCATTTTTTTAAGTGTCCACCTATCAGAAATAACTTTATGGTAAACAGCTGCTTGCCCATACATAAATTATTTTGCCATCTGAAATTCTGCAAACTAAATGACAGAAAGTAACGCTTGTGTTAGAAGATGGTGTTGACATGAAATTAGCAAACTAAATGACAGAAAATAACGCTTGTGTTAGAAGATGGTGTTGACCTGAAATTAGCGAACTAAATGACAGAAAATAACGCTTGTGTTAGAAGATGGTGTTGACATGAAATTAGCAAGCTAAATGACAGAAAATAACGCTTGTGTTAGAAGATGGTGTTGACCTGAAATTAGCAAACTAAATGGCAGAAAGTAACGCTTGTGTTAGAAGTTGGTATTGACCTGAAATTAGCAAACAAAAGGACAGAAAGTAACGCTTGTGTAAGAAGTCAGTTTCGAACTGATCGGATATAAATGAGCATCTTGGCGGCTGGTACTGTTTGGTACAAGCTGCAAAGGGTTCAAATAAAGGTACATGTTCAACACCGAAAAACCTGTGTCTCAGGGAATGGACTATTTATACACACACTGATGTATCAGGGTCTCAAAGAGTTAACATATCACATATTATATACCAAACTGTTCCCAATTGAATGCAGGATGGATTTTCAATAAAGACATTTGAAATGTAGAATTGTGTCAAATGATTATAAAGACATAATTTTATATTTATCAACACAGAACAATATTGAAAAAAATTGATTTTCAATATTTTGCATTTTGAACAACAATCTTCAGAGTCAATACATATAAATAAGATTTAGAGAAAGTCGCTGTGCCGACATGTTGGTTTGATGCACTGTTTGAAGATAAGCCCGCCCTTTATTTGTTGGAGCGAAGAGTAATCAGAGTCTGGGGAAGCATACTGATTAAGGTGGGAGTGAAGAGTAATCTGGGTCAGGTGAAACATACTGATCAAGGTGGGAGTGAAGAGTAATCAGGGTCAGGTGAAACATATTGATCAAGGTGGGAGTGAAGAGTAATCAGGGTCAGGTGAAGCATACTGATCAAGGTGGGAGTGAAGAGTAATCTGGGTCAGGTGAAGCATACTGATCAAGGTGGGAGTGAAGAGTAATCTGGATCAGGTGAAGCATACTGATCAAGGTGGGAGTGAAGAGTAATCTGAGTCAGGTGAAACATACTGATCAAGGTGGGAGTGAAGAGTAATCTGGGTCAGGTGAAGCATACTGATCAAAGTGGTAGCTAAGATCTGCCAATCTCTGCACAGCATATATACTTTTTATGTTTTGTTGTTATCCCATAGCCGTTGAGGAAGCCTACTCTTGGCAGCCAATGACATTCTTATATAGACACAGGTCTTCTTCAGTTGTGTCACTGCTCCGTACAGTGTGTTGGCAATTGTCGGCAGTGCTTGTAAGAATCTACCTCATGTAATGGGTAGATGTCAAACTGTTTCATCAGGATGTGAGCACAAGGGCAGGTGCTGAGGATTGACACGGTTCAAGCGGATATTGAATCTGGTGTGTCCGGTTCGGAACTGTTTCATCAGGGTGAGAGCAAGGGCAGGTGCTGGGGATTGACACAGTTCAAGCGGTTATTGAATCTGACATGCCCGGTTCAGAACTGTTGCTGTGTTTTGAAAATTAGACATTTGTCTTTCTTGTGGCCCTTTCACAGCCTTCCTTAGTAGCCTCTTGTTATGTTAGACAATGGACGTTCTGTGCCACTCGCCTCTTGTTAAGTTAGACAATGGACGTTCTGTGCCACTCGCCTCTTGTTATGTTAGTCAATGGACGTTCTGCGCCTCTTGTTATGTTAGTCAATGGACGTTCTGTGCCACTCACCTCTTGTTATGTTAGTCAATGGACGTTCTGCGCCTCTTGTTATGTTAGTCAATGGACGTTCTGTGCCACTCACCTCTTGTTATGTTAGTCAATGGATGTTCTGCGCCACTCGCCTCTTGTTATATCAAACTCTGGATGTTCTGTGCCACTCGCCTCTTGTTAAGTTAGTCAATGGACGTTCTGTGCCACTCGCCTCTTGTTAAGTTAGACAATGGACGTTCTGTGCCACTCACCTCTTGTTATGTTAGTCAATGGATGTTCTGCGCCACTCGCCTCTTGTTATATCAAACTCTGGATGTTCTGTGCCACTCACCTCTTGTTATGTTAGTCAATGGACGTTCTGCGCCACTCGCCTCTTGTTATGTTAGTCAATGGACGTTCTGCGCCACTCGCCTCTTGTTATATCAAACTCTGGATGTTCTTCGCCACTCGGCTCTTGTTATATCAAACTCTGGATGTTCTTCGCCACTCGGCTCTTGTTATATCAAACTCAGGACGTTCTGCGCCACTCGCCTCTTGTTATATCAAACTCTGGATGTTCTGCGCCACTCGCCTTTTGTTAAGTTAGACAATTGGTGTTCTGTGCCATTCGCCTCTTGTTATGTTAGTCAATGGGTGTTCTGCGCCATTCGCCTCTTGTTATGTTAGTCAATGGACGTTCTGCGCCACTCGCCTCTTGTTATGTTAGTCAATGGACGTTCTGCGCCACTCGCCTCTTGTTATATCAAACTCTGGATGTTCTTCGCCACTCGGCTCTTGTTATATCAAACTCAGGACGTTCTGCGCCACTCGCCTCTTGTTATATCAAACTCTGAATGTTCTGCGCCACTCGCCTCTTGTTATACCAGACTCTGGACGTTCTGCGTGTTTTGCCTCTGCTAAATCGGTGACTTGATATGAATGAAGAAAGCGTACATGGTATAGCTCTAGTGGAAAGATCAGATCCGACAAGTGCACAGTCAGTTCTCATCTCTAGGGAGATAATCATTTCTCTTATCGACCCTAGTAGCACTGGTAGCGCATTAGTCTCTCTTTCTCGCTGTTTCCCTCTCGCTGTCTCTCTTTCTCTATTTCTTTCTCGCCCTCTCTTTCTCTCGTTGTCTATATCTCTCTCGCTCTTGCTGTCTCTCTCTCTTACTGTCTCTAATTCACTGTCTCTCTCGCTGTCTCTCTTTTTCTGTCACTGTCTCGCTGTCTCTCTCTTGCTGTCTGTCTCTCTCGCTGTCTTTATGACTCTCTCTCTCCCACTGTCTTTCACTCTCTCTCACTGTCCTACTCTCTCTCACTGTCTATCTCTCTCACTCCCTCTCACTCTATCTCTCTCTCTCTCACTGTCTTTCACTCTCTCTCACTGTCTCACTCTCTCTCACTATCTATCTCTCTCATTCTCTCTCTATCTCTCTCACTGTCTCTCACTCTGTCTCTCAATCTCTGTCTCTATCTCTCTCTTTCTCTCTCTCCCTCATGCACACACACAACAGATTATTCCTGTCACAATTAGCCAGGCGCCGTATTATACTTATTTGCGTTCCCATTTGCATCAAAACTGAGTTGTAGATTATTAACGGCTCGTTTCTCGTGGCAAATGTACTAGTGTTGGTTCTTGTTAACCACACGCTTTTCTCGACCCAGTTGTATATGGATACTTGGCTTATTGTTAGGGAAAGAAATACAACGAGGAAGGGAACTTACCACCCGATCTCATCGTTGTTGTTGCGGATCCAGCAGCATCCGTGCTCTCACCCTATGACTCAATGCCATGTAATGGTATCTTCACGTGTTTATCAGTTGTTGTCTAGTGCCATACAACGTGTTCCGTTTATCTGGCCACGGAGGAAGAATCATCTCATTAAAAAGCTACAGTCTAGTGCAACGAAGTCTCAACAAAGCAATCCTCGACATCCGTGTCTAGTATGAACTTCGTATCATGACCATAAATAAAACAAATTTCCAAGTGAAATTATATATTTCCTAAGGGTCAATGCTTCTTTAGATCCAACATTCTATAAATGTATCGATTTTTAGCGTCTTTGTCAAAGCTTTAACTCTTTTTTTTTTCTATGTTTTAGCCTTTTTCGGCCTGTCGTGGTCTTTGAAAGACTTGCATATTCTAGTGTCCAGCGTGAGAATGACCTGTCGCTAATACCCAGGCGTTCGTTGTTCTTTTCCCTTGATTTTAAATACGATAAAATAGACTCGTACGAGAAATATTTTTTTTTAAATTAAGTGGAAATTCAACAGAATTAACTGCTGGTTGGAAATGGAGTTTTTGAAGACTCTATTTTACTAAGCCGCAGCCTGTAGAAGGTAGGGTGGTCAGTGTCCTTCCTCTCTGTTTTTACTTTCCCTAACTCATGCTTCAGGTACCCATTTACATCTGCGTTGACTGGAGAAGCGGTCCCCGATTAAAATCCAGACCCGGATACTGTTACCACAGAAAATGAGGAATTGCTCGCAATGAGCTGAGCTAACGCGACCCTCAAATATTTATACAATTGTATTGCTTTGGTTTTTTTAGTAACACATTTAACTTTCAACGCCAGTCAGATAATGAGGGTACTATAGGTCTTTACAAATTGTAAAGACTTATGATAACAAGCCTGGCTGAGGCAGTTGGGATCGAAGTGGGAGAGCAAACTTGATCACCAAAATGCCATGCTGAAATCGGATGTGTCAGGCCGAAAGGCGCTACTATCGTAGCCTCGTTGTAAGCAATGACACATCACAAACAAATAATAAATATTCATTTTTCATGATGAACGCAGAAGAAGAGAAAGAGGAAGAAGAAAAGTGATAGTTTGTACATCAGTGGGTGGGAAGAATAATCAGGGTCAGGTGAAACATTCTCCTCAGGCTTTCGTTCGCGTTCCTGGAAGCAGCCAGTGTATGGGGACAAAAGTGTGTCGAAGACAACAGTGACGAACTGATCAACGATGTTTAAAGAAGGACGTGAGTTAAGTCAACAATATGCCCCTGACCTGGTCTTGGACGTGAGTTAAGTCAACAATATGCGACTGACCTGGTCTCGGAAGATCTTTCGTTAACTCACGTCCTTCTTTAAACATCGTTGTCCAGCTCTTCACTGTTGTCTTCTACTCACTTTTGTCACCATACACAACCTGCATTCTGCGATGAATGTCAACGTGTCGACATCCTTCAGCTGTTAGAACCAGAATCACCGCTCTCTGATCAACTCTGAACATATTCCGTATCACACCCGCCGTATTTTCAGCGGTCTGCTAAGGAAACTATGAGTTGGAAGATAATGACATTTTGCTAACTTGACGGCTGGTTTGTGCTGTATACACCAGAAGTGACGCCATCATGCGCAGCGTACGTATGTTCACTTGTTGCAGTTTTGTCCGGTTTCAATTGAACACGCCTCGTACTAAAAAATGAAAAGTGATAAAAATGTGACAAGAAAATATAGCATATTAGTTACGTGTTTGCAATGTAGATCCCATTGATTGAAAGGAAGACTTTTGATACAGTACTCGAAGAGGCTTTTTCTTTCTTTCTTTTCCCTAATCCTGTTATTGCTTTCAGCGTCAGGATATGAACAGATCTCTTGAAGAGGCACAAAGACAACTTATTGCAAAGATCAGAACAATGCTATCCCTTTTTTGGGGCATGTTATGAGAAGAGGAGGCTTGGAGCACGATGTGACAAGGGGAAATATATCAGGAAAGAGAGACAAAGGAAGGCAGAGAGAGAGAAGATACTGGATAGCCTGAGAGAATGGCACGGGCGACAGTCAACAACATAGCCGGTAAACGACGCGCGTGATAGAAATGGCTGGAGGCCTACGAACGCCAACCGGCAGGGCACATGATGATGATTTTCAAATGCAATATCTCTACTCACAACAACGATCCAAGTTTATGTTTTTTTATTTTTATTCAATTATGATTGATCGTGGAATCCCGACAGACCTTTCGCAGGACCTTAGGGGTACACTGACCACCGGGTGGCAAGCTTTGTTCTAGATGCACCTTCGTTCGGATGTCAGAGAAATGTCTGTTGACATTAATAAATAATGTATGAAATGACACTTAGAGTGGGGAGATAGGTTTCCGTTCACGTGTGTTGTTAAACGTTACGGGAAGCTGGTGTTTTCTCTGTTGGGCCACGTGTATAACCTTGACGTGTTGTTTTCATCATTATCACCATCATCATGTAACTGTCTGGGATCCAGGTGCTGAGCAGCGCATTAGTTGCAGCGGTCAGCGACCCATAGCTGACCTCTAGCTTCAGTGCTAGTGAACCAGTGCTGCCAAGACTCTTCTACGCCTCCACGCGGTGATACTGGATAACAGGCTGCAACAGAGCAGGAAGGCTAACCCGGTACTAAAAAATGTCTGCTGCGGTCTAATGTGTCGGACCGAAAGGAGCTAATATCATTGTCAAGCTCTAAACTACGACACAACGCATTCCGTTCTTCGGACTACATCCTGCTACTTGCAAAGCCATGTTCAGGGTTTGGTAGCGGGAGATTGAGAAAGAACGAAGAAGAAGAAGAAGATTGATCTGTCGCGTTTCCATAGTAACACCATCAGCACTTTCCGTCTTGTCAGACGATAGTAATTGTGCTTTGAAAAGGTATGCAACTACAGTCCATGACGGTAACGAATGTGACTCGTAAGACCAATCCGGGCAGAGAAGCGTCTTCCACAGTGTATGCAAGAAAAATTAGGACCTTTGCGGCATCGCATGGTGTGGCGTGTCTTCTCAAACTCTGAGTCTTTAATCTATCAGCAATCAGTTTCTTCTTTGACTGTATTCCATGCTTAATCATGCCCTTCCATGTAACACGATCCATGGTGTCCTGTTCCCATGATTCAAAATCGATGCCTGCATCATTCATATCCTGCTTGCATACATCCTTGTACCGAAGTAGTGGCCGGCCCCGAGACCTTTCCCCAACTGTAATTCCCCATAGAGAAGATATTTTGGTATTCTGCCATCATCCATTCTCCGAATGTGTCCCAGCCAGCGAAGCTTTCGATGACTAAGCATGGAAAAAATTGTGACAGTGCCTGTTCTCTCCAACACCTCTACGTTGGTGATCTTGTCTTGCCATCCAACGCCCAGGATTCTGCGCAGGCACCTCATGTGATAGCTATTTAGCCGCCTTTCCTTGTGCATGTAGGTAGACCATGTCTCACTGCCATAAAGAAGAGTGCTGAGGACACAGGCCTGGTAAACAAGTGTTTTTGTTTTAACAGTGAGCTTCTTGTTCTCCCAGACCCTTTTTGTTAATCTGTTCAATGTTATTGCTGCCTTTCCTATTCTGATATTGATCTCTTGGTCCAGGAGTAATTTATATTATTGACTGAGGATCCCAAGTATGTAAAGTGATCTACTACATCGACAGCTTCATCATCAATTGAGATTACTGGTGGGTTGTTTGCACCCTGGACCATAACTTGTGTTTTCATTTTGTTGATTGTTAACCTGAACTCACAGCAGGCACACGAGAATGCAGATAGTAAGCTTTGCAGTTCCTCCTCTGAGTGAGTAGTAATTGCGGCATCATCAGCAAAGAGCAGTTCTCTCATCAGCAAAGAGCAGTTCTCTCATCAGCAAAGAGTAGTTCTCTCATCAGCAAAGAGCAGTTCTCTCATCAGCAAAGAGCAGTTCTCTCATCAGCAAAGAGCAGTTCTCTCATCAGCAAAGAGCAGTTCTCTCATCAGCAAAGAGTAGTTCTCTCATCAGCAAAGAGCAGTTCTCTCATCAGCAAAGAGCAGTTCTCTCATCAGCAAAGAGTAGTTCTCTCATCAGCAAAGAGCAGTTCTCTCATCAGCAAAGAGCAGTTCTCTCATCAGCAAAGAGCAGTTCTCTCATCAGCAAAGAGCAGTTCTCTCATCAGCAAAGAGTAGTTCTCTCATCAGCAAAGAGCAGTTCTCTCATCAGCAAAGAGTAGTTCTCTCATCAGCAAAGAGCAGTTCTCTCATCAGCAAAGAGCAGTTCTCTCATCAGCAAAGAGTAGTTCTCTCATCAGCAAAGAGCAGTTCTCTCATCAGCACCATGTTTATTTTGGTCCCTAGTAGCATATGGCTGCAATATATGTTCTCTTACTGCTTTGATTATGTGCCGTCCTCTTGAGATCCGCTCATGAGACCTCGTTCAAACAGACTTCCTTCTTGACGGTTTGCCACCATATGTTTCTTAGATGTCCCATTCGTCTGTTTTCTTGTGGGTTCCAAGCCAGCGCATGTCTGGCTATACTGACCAGCATCTTTCTGAGAGTGTGACCTACATCCCCACTTTTTCTCCCCAATATCCAGGCCGATTGGTTGTTGCCATGTTCTTTCCCGCCGATTGGTTGTTGCCATGTTCTTTCCCGCCGATCTGTGTCTGCCATTACCTCTGACCATCTAACATGACGTCTGTGCCGAAGAAACTTGTTGCCGAAGTTCTGCAGACTGAATGTGATACCCTTAGTCACATGTCATGTCTCAGAGCCATATAGCAGGACAGATGTTAACTTAACTTAACGTCTTTATTACTGGTTTAGACGACTGCAGAGTCTGTATTGCTCTAAAAGCTATGCGCATCCAATTTATTATTAAATGCATTAACTGTCACTGCCTCCACTATCTCCCGTGGCAATGCATTCCAAGCATTCACCACTCTCTGACTAAAAAAAAAATACTTCCTAATATCTAATCAGGACCTCTCCCTAGTCCACTTGTAGCTATGCCCTCTTATTCTTGTGGGTGGCTGAATTTTTTTTAAAACTTGTTATAGTCTAATTTATCCATTCCTCTGATCATCTTATAAACCTGTATTAAGTCACCACGAATTCTTCTCTTTTCTAGACACTGTAGGCTGGTTTTTTTTTAGTCTTTCCTCATAACTGTAATTCTGGAATCCCACTATCAGCTTTGTCGCTCTTTTCTGTATTCTTTTCAGCATGTTTCATTCGTGTTAAACAGCCTAATATTATTCTCCATGGAAAATTCTGTTGAGTTCAATATTGGGCGAAGAGAGTTGAAAGCAAATCTGAAGTTAACAACTTTATTAATTTTTTTTGTCTACGTATTTATCAATGTTATTTTCAAATAGATACAATTTTGTATTTCTTCAACTATATGTCCACTAATCTTTGTGGATTTTGGCGTTTGTTATTTATTCTCGTATTCTTTGTTTTCTCCACATAAATCTGGAATCCCAGCTTTGCTGCCTCATATGTTAGTCTGTCTAAATTTCTTTATATGTTCTGTTGTTTATGTAACAGCATAATTATGTCATCTGCGAAATCGGGTTGTTCTCCCTGCTTAGCAAATGTCCACAGTATTCCTGTTTTTCTACCCTCTGCTGTTTGACTTGGCTTGGTTTGGCTTGGCTTAGTTTGGCTTGGCTTGGCTTGACTTGGCTTGGCTTGGCTTGGCTTGGCTTGGCTTGGCTTGACTTAGCTTGGCTTGGCTTGGCTTGGCTTGGCTTGGCTTGGCTTGACTTGGCGTGGCCTGGTTTGGCTTGGCTTGGCTTGACTTGGCTTGGCTTGGCTTTGCTTGACTTGGCTTGGCTTGGCTTGGCTTGGCTTGGCTTGGCTTGGCTTGGCTTGGCTTGGCTTGGCTTGGCTTGACTTGGCTTGTCTTGGCTTGGCTTCGTTCGTTCTCAATCTCCCGCTACCAAACCCTGAAATGGCTTAAGTAGCAGAATGTAGTCCAGAGAACGGAATGCGTTGTATCGTAGTTTACAGCTTGACTGCGATATTTGCACCTTTCGGTCCAACACATCCGACTTCAGCAAGCATTTTTTTAGTACCGGGTTAGCATTCCCTCTTCGGTCCCTTCTCCTTAGTCAGTCTGCCCTGCTGCAGCCTGTTATCCATGATCACCGCGTGGAGGTGTAGAAGGGTCTTGGCAGCTCTGGTTCGCTGGCCCTGACGCTAGCAGTCAGCTATAGGTTGCTGACCACTGCAGCTCAGGCGCTGCTCAGCATCTTTTTCTGTTTGACACATCACAGAGTCCATGACCACGGGCAAGGTTGATGGAGATAGTAGACATCCCTGTCTGACCCCAGTCTCAACAGTAAATTGGTCTGACAATTTGCATTTGTAGATTATTCTACATGTGGCCGCTTCAAATAAATCTTGTAAAATTGTTATACAAATCCTTTCTTGCGAGACCCTTGGTAGGAACTCTCCGGAACCAAAGTATACCAAATCTCCACAATTCTGACATACGATGATTGTCCTTGTGAATGATGGGGTAATCTATGCAGACAAGACAAAACATAGATGGACAGGTCACATGTTGCGACGAAACGATGGTCGATGGAGCAAGGCGACAGCGATATGGTATCCCCGAAGTAGAAAGAGACTGCAGGGAAGATCACCAATGCATTGGTCAAACTCCACTGATGTGCGCAACAACATCCATGACACCTCTAATGGAGGGCTTATCAAGCACTGAGACTTCCGTGATCTAAGGCAGGGTCCGCTGGAGACGAAGTTGGAACCCGCAGCTACGACGAGGAACGGGTCAGCAAGATCAAGACAATTGTAATACATTTATCTGGTACTCCATACTGTTCCATAAAATGGCTTTATTCTCTCGGTGTCACATTTAAAGCACTTTGTACAGGACCAAACATTATCCTTGTCAGAACTTTTCCACTCACTCCTATGAGTGATTTCCTTCGCTAGTCACTGTATGAAACCAGATTTCATTTCGTTAGTAATTTAATGTGACCTCCTTTCGACATTACTAGGCGTGTTCAAATGAATCCGGACCAAACTCTAACAAGTGCACATACGTTGGATGCGCACGATTACGTCACTTCTAATGTATACAGCACATACCAGCCGCCAAGTTTGCAAAATGTCATTATCCTCCAACTCATAGTTTCCTCAGCAGACCGTTGAAAACATGGCAGGTGTGATACAGAAGCCGTTCAGAGTTTATCAGCGAGCGATGATTCGGTTTCAAACAGCTATCGACCAGTTGACATTCATTGCAGAATGCAGGCAGTGTATGGTGACAAAAGTGTGTCGGAGACAACAGTGAAAAACTGGACAACGATGTTTAAAGAAGGACGAGAGTTAACGAAAGAATTTCCGAGACCAGGTCGGTCGCATATTGTTGGGTCAGAAGATGCCATCGCCAAAACAGGTTCCTTTGTTGGTTCTACGTCAGTTCTGGATATTGGTGGATTAAACAGGTTCCTTTGTTGGTTCTACGTCAGTTCTGGATATTGGTGGATTAAACAGGTTCCTTTGTTGGTTCTACGTCAGTTCTGGATATTGGTGGATTAAACAGGTTCCTTTGTTGGTTCTATGTCAGTTCTGGATATTGGTGGATTAAACCGGTTCTTTTGTTGGATCTACGTCAGTTCTGGATATTGGTGGATTAAACAGGTTCCTTTGTTGGTTCTACGTCAGTTCTGGATATTGGTGGATTAAACAGGTTCCTTTGTTGGTTCTACGTCAGTTCTGGATATTGGTAGATTGAACAGGTTCCTTTGTTCGTTCTACGTCAGTCCTGGATATTTGTGGATTAAACAGGTTCCTTTGTTTGTTCTACGTCAGTCCTGGATATTGGTGGATTAAACAGGTTCCTTTGTTGGTTCTTCGTCAGTTCTGGATATTGGTGGATTAAACAGGTTCCTTTGTTGGTTCTACGTCAGTTCTGGATATTGGTGGATTAAACAGGTTCCTTTGTTGGTTCTACGTCAGTTCTGCATATTGGTGGATTAAACAGGTTCCTTTGTTCGTTCTACGTCAGTCCTGGATATTGGGGGATTAAACAGGTTCCTTTGTTGGTTCTACGTCAGTCCTGCATATTGGTGGATTAAACAGGTTCCTTTGTTGGTTCTACGTCAGTTCTGGACATTGGTGGATTAAACAGGTTCCTTTGCTGGTTCTACGTCAGTTCTGGATATTGGTGGATTAATAGGTTCCCTTGTTGGTTCTATGTCAGTTCTGGATATTGGTGGATTAAATAGGTTCATTTGTTGGTTCTACGTCAGTCCTGGATATTATTGGATTAAATAGGTTTCTTTGTTGATTCTACGTCAGTTCTGGATATTGGTGGATTAAACAGGTTCCTTTGTTAGTTCTACGTCAGTTCTGGATATTGGTGGATTCACAGGCTCCTTTGTTGGTTCTACGTCAGTTCCGGATATTGGTGGATTTCTGTCTAGTGTTTATCTAAAGTATACTCTTAACGTTTCTCTTAACTTCAGACATTCTGTGCTTATTTGTCTTTCACTGTGTGTTCTGGTCTTGCCTTTTCATTATCATCTGATCATCATCTCATTATCATCCCA
This sequence comes from Ariolimax columbianus, assembly GCA_036924085.1. Lineage (NCBI taxonomy): Eukaryota > Metazoa > Mollusca > Gastropoda > Stylommatophora > Arionidae > Ariolimax > Ariolimax columbianus. The sequence continues at coordinate 22,022,833 of JAVGWX010000018.1, forward strand.
TCATCATCTCCTCATCATCTCATCATCATCATCCCATCATCATCTCGTCATCTCATCATCATCCCATCATCATCTCGTCATCTCATCATCATCCCATCATCATCATCATCCCATCATCATCTCGTCATCTCATCATCATCCCATCATCATCATCCCATCATCATCTCATCATCATCCCATCATCATCCCATCATCATCTCGTCATCTCATCATCATCATCCCATCATCATCTCGTCATCTCATCATCATCATCTCGTCATCCCATCATCATCCCATCATCATCTCGTCATCTCATCATCATCTCATCATCATCATCATCATCATCTCGTCATCTCATCATCATCTCATCATCATCATCTCGTCATCTCATCATCATCCCATCATCATCATCTCGTCATCTCATCATCATCTCATCATCATCATCATCATCATCTCGTCATCTCATCATCATCTCATCTTCATCATCTCGTCATCTCATCATCATCATCCCATCATCATCTCGTCATCATCCATTAATCATCCCATCATCATCCCATCATCATGTCGTCATCTCATCATGTCTTCATCATCCCATCATCATTTCATCATCATCCCATCATCATCTCGTCATTTCATCTTCCTCCCATCAACATCTCGTCATGTCATCATCGTCCCATCATCATGTCATCATCAGCCCATCATCATCTTGTCATGTCATTTTCATCCCATCATCATCTCGTCATGTCATCTTCATCCCATCATCATCTTGTCATGTCATCATCATCCCATCATCATCCCATAATCATCCCATCATCATGTCATCATCAGCCCATCATCATCTCGTCATGTCATCTTCATCCCATCATCATCTTGTCATGTCATCATCATCCCATCATCATCTCGTCATCCTATCATCATCTCATCATCATCTCATCATCATCATCCCATCATCATCTCGTCATGTCATCTTCAGCCCATCATCATCCGTCATGTCATTTTCATCCCATCATCATCTCGTCATGTCATGTTCATCCCATCATCATCTCGTCATGTCATCATCATCCCATCATCATCTCATCATTATCATATCATCATGCCGTCATCATCTCGTCATCCTATCATCAGCCCATCATCAGCCCATCATCATCTCATCATCATCCCATCATCATCCCATCATCATCCCATCATCATCTCATCATCATCCCAGCATCATCCCATCATCATCTCATCATTATCATATCATCATGCCATCATCATCTCGTCATCCTATCATCATCCTATCATCATCCCATCATCATCTCATCATCATCCCATCATCATCTCGTCATGTCATCATCATCCCATCATCATGTCGTCATCTCATCATCATCCCATCATCATCTCGTCATGTCATCATCATCCCATCGTCATCTCATCATCATCCCATCATCATCCCATCATCATCCCATCATCATTCCATCATCATGTCGTCATCTCATCATCATCCCATCATCATCTCGTCATGTCATCATCATCCCATCATCATCTCATCATCATGTCGTCATCTCATCATCATCCCATCATCATCTCGTCATGTCATCATCATCCCATCATCATGTCGTCATCTCATCATCATCCCATTATCATCCCATCATCATCCCATCAACATCCCATCATCATCCCATCATCATCTCATCATCATCCCATCATCATCCCATCATAATCCCATCATCATGTCATCATCCCATCATCATCCCATCATCATCCCATCATCATGTCGTCATCTCATCATCATCCCATCATCATGTCGTCATCTCATCATCATCCCATCATCATCCCATCATCATCTCATCATCATCCCATCATCATGTCGTCATCTCATCATCATCCCATCATCATCCCATCATCATCCCATCATCATCCCATCATCTTCTCATCATCATCCCATCATCATCCCATCATCATGTCGTCATGTCATCATCATCCCATCATCATGTCGTCATCTCATCATCATCCCATCATCATCCCATCATCATCTCATCATCATCCCATCATCATCCCATCATCATCTCATCATCATCCCATCATAATCCCATCATCATGTCATCATCCCATCATCATCCCATCATCATCCCATCATCATGTCGTCATCTCATCATCATCCCATCATCATGTCGTCATCTCATCATCATCCCATCATCATCCCATCATCATCTCATCATCATCCCATCATCATCCCATCATCATGTCGTCATCTCATAATCATCCCATCATCATGTCGTCATCTCATCATCATCCCATCATCATCCCATCATCATCCCATCATCATCCCATCATCTTCTCATCATCATCCCATCATCATCCCATCATCATGTCGTCATCTCATCATCATCTCATCATCATTCCATCATCATCTCGTCATCTCATCATCATCCCATCATCATCTCATCATCATCCCATCATCATCTCATCATCATCCCATCATCATCTCGTCATCTCATCATCATCCCATCGTCATCTCGTCATCTCATCATCATCCCATCATCATCTCATCATCATCCCATCATCATCTCGTCATGTCATCTTCATCCCATCATCATCTCGTCATCTCATCCTCATCCCATCATCGTCTCGTCAGGTCATCATCATGTCATCATCATCCCATCATCATCTCATCATCATCATCTCGTCATTCCATCATCATCCCATCATCATCTCATCATCATCATCTCGTCATGTCATCATCATGTCATCATCATCCCATCATCATCTCGTCATGTCATCTTCATCCCATCATCATCTCGTCATCCCATCATCATCTCATCATCATCATCTCGTCATTCCATCATCATCCCATCATCATCTCGTCATGTCATCTTCATCCCATCATCATCTCGTCATCTCATCCTCATCCCATCATCGTCTCGTCATGTCATCATCATGTCATCATCATCCCATCATCATCTCATCATCATCATCTCGTCATTCCATCATCATCTCATCATCTTCATCTCATCATAATCTCATCCTCATCTCATCATGGATCAACTTTATCGCCCATATAGTTGTCATTCCTTGTTTCTTCAGTGTCTCACTGACACCATCTATCTATGTCTTGATCTGTCTAATGTTCTGCTAACCCTGATGTCTGGTATTGTATATACGAGCAGCTGGTAACTTTGATTGCATTCTTGTCAAGTGTCGGAACCATTTTATTCTCTTCCTTTCCAAGTATTCAAACATTTTATTGCACCCACCTACTTTCTGAATTCCTCGTTTCGTACTCTGTCCAGCCTTCTGACGCAAATCAGCCTTCCCCAACCCTCATTTCGCATATCATGATAGGTCCTTCTTTAGGCTTGGTGAGAGTCCATGTTTGGCACTGGTAGCAGAGAGTTGGTATAAAAATACTATTTATCAGCTTTCTCTTTGTATTCATTGGAATGTGTTTGTGTCTTAATATTGGTGAGAGCTGATAGGAAACCGCATTAACTTTCTATGTTTCCTATTCCACCTCTCTGTCTAGCCTTCCATTTTGTGTTAACACTCCGCCCAAGTATTTGTTTAGTACATGTTTAAGTTCTGTGCTTTTTATCTGAATAATTATTGTTTTCTCTATTCTGCTAATTTTCATTTACTCTGCCTTTGATGTATTAATTCTCATATTATATATATCACAAATGTATCATATTATATCTTGTCTTTTTCCTTTATAATATTCCAGTTAATATGTAAAATGTCTTTAGGTTACCCAGTTTTGTGGTCTTTTCAATCTCTTCGGCCATTTTATCAATTTGTTTTCTCTTATCCTACGTGGTGAGGAACTGAGACGCTAGTCTAGTCAGGTAGACCATTCTGACTAGGAAGTCGCATCAGGATCAGGCACAATATACTGACCAAGATCACGTTCTCTCTTTCATATAGCGTTCCATGGAAACAGGCTGTTCTCAAGACAGCCTCGCTGACGAGATCAATATGATCCCCGTAGTAGTGAAGTCTTGATGATGTAACTTGCGCTGTATTTGGATTATAGTGTGAAAGTAGCTGCGCTAGGCATCAACCTCACTCTCTGGTCCCGAGCTACTTTGGGTCAGTAGCAAGACATAAGTCAAGACGACTGGAGTAACGATTACAAAAGCACTAAGAGCGATGATCGGTGCTTTTGAGACATAGTTCTACAGAACAGTCCTGAAAATCCCGTGAACAAAGAAAGAAAGAAACAAACAAATCTATCCGGCGATACCTGCATGTAGATAAGAATTGGCTTATATATCTATCTATCTATCTATCTATCTATCTATCTATCTATCTATCTATCTATCTATCTATCTATCTATCTATCTATCTATCTATCTATCTATCTATCTATCTATCTTCAGTTCACTAATGTCGTTAGACGGCGTAGGGACGTGCGACCTCCTTTGTTTCATATTTTTTGGCAGATAAAAATCCACTGGTGACTTGCCAGGTCAATCCCAGCATCTGTTAACCCCTGGAATATACGATCGCCTATTTTTGAGACTGGTGGAGGTGGACGCTCATTAATTTGCTCATAAACGACGTAATGATCCGAAAACTGGGGTTCTTTTGGACACGTCAAACGACACAACGGACTGAAGATAGTGGTTATGGAGGGCATGGTCACTAGAAAGCTAGGCAGGGATCGAATGAGAAGACGATAGACTCAGAACATCAAGGAGACGCTGGATTTGCCGGTTGAGCAGGCCGGAATACTGGCGGAAGACAGAGTTTCCTTAAGACATCCTGTCATGAGAGTGACGTTCTGCAAAGGACATGCTACATGATGATGATGAGTTTAAAAAGAGTGGATATAGCTTGGCTCTGTTCGTTCTCAATCTTCCGCTACCAAACCCTGAAAGAGCTTAAGTACCAGAAGGTAGTCCAGAGAACGGAATGCGTTGTGTCGTAGTTTACAGCTTGACTGCGATATTTGCACATTTCGGTCCAACACATCCGACTTCAGCAAGCATTTTTTGAGTACCGGGTTAGCATTCCCTCTTCGATCCCTTCTCCTTAGCCAGTCTGCTCTGTTGCAGCCTGTTATCCAGGATCACCGCGTGGAGGTGTAGAAGGGTCTTGGCAGCTCTGGTTCGCTGGCCCTGACGCTAGCAGTCAGCTATGGGTCGCTGACTGCTGCAGCTCATGCGCTGCTAGAAGATCAGATACAATATTGGTTATATTACTTGACATTTCTTTAACATCTGACCCCTTCCCCACCTCCACCCCTTCCTTTCGGAGAGTCGAGGTAGAGAGGTGGTTAGTGCATTTACTTCCCAGCTGAGCGATCGGGGTGTGGTCTCCAGTTGGTGAAGGATTTTTTCTGATCTCAAAATGGATCCTTGGGTCACCCAGCCAAAAAATTGGGTTTCAGAATAATCTGAGACAGTAAAGGCGACCGGTGTGATATTGACCACATCACCGCTAGTGTTCTGTTGGGCAAGACAAAGATAAAAGATGGGTCCAACAACCATATTCCCAAAATGCCAGACTGGATTGTTAACGGTATTTTCCTTCCTTCCTATTTTGCCCGGCTCGTCACATTTCGTCAGAAAGTGTTGGACCCCCCCCCCCCCCCCTACCCCAATCCACGCCACCTCCTCCTCCCCTCCATAATCTCCATACCAAACTGCACGACATCACACATTGACGTCATATACAATATCTTGGAAAACTGTCAACCGCAGAACGATTCAACGACGCTTGTGACATTCAGTTGTCAAGGTCAACGACCGCTACGCTAGACTGCACGTCACGTGATGTCGATATATAGGTCAATAATCAGGATTTTTAAAAAGGACCCGCCACCCCTAGCACTCCAATTGATCAAAACGTAATTATACCAGTCCCACAATTCCTGTACATTTCCTTAGTTCGTGTTTGTCCTGTGGAAATTGTCTTTGAAGATTTTTAGAGAAATTACTGTACGTTGTTTTCTTAATAATGACTCTTTGGTGTTTCTGTTGTTTGTAATGTAGCTCAGATATTTAGTTTAATGTTTCACGTCGTTTATGTCATTGTGCTCCGCACTTGTTAACTCTATTAATATTTAGCAGAACTTTCTTGTTTTCTTTGATTTATTGCCAGTGTAAATATCCCAGCCCTTTTTTTCCACTAAGTAAATAAATATTGCAGCAACCCATGGTTTTTAGTAAATATATTGAAGTAGCTCTTGACTTTTAGTAAAATATTGAAGTAGCTCTTGACTTTTAGTAAATATATTGAAGTAGCTCTTGACTTTTAGTAAATATATTGAAGTAGCTCTTGACTTTTAGTAAATATATTGAAGTAGCTCTTGACTTTTAGTAAATATATTGAAGTAGCTCTTGACTTTTAGTAAATATATTGAAGTAGCTCTTGACTTTTAGTAAATATATTGAAGTAGCTCTTGACTTTTAGTAAATATATTGAAGTAGCTCTTGACTTTTAGTAAATATATTGAAGTAGCTCTTGACTTTTAGTAAATATATTGAAGTAGCTCTTGACTTTTAGTAAATATATTGAAGTAGCTCTTGACTTTTAGTAAATATATTGAAGTAGCTCTTGACTTTTAGTAAATATATTGAAGTAGCTCTTGACTTTTAGTAAATATATTGAAGTAGCTCTTGACTTTTAGTAAATATATTGAAATAGCTCTTGACTTTTAGTAAATATATTGAAGTAGCTCTTGACTTTTAGTAAATATATTGAAGTAGCTCTTGACTTTTAGTAAATAAATAATTGAAGTAGCTCTTGACTTTTAGTAAATATATTGAAGTAGCTCTTGACTTTTAGTAAATATATTGAAGTAGCTCTTGACTTTTAGTAAAATATTGAAGTAGCTCTTGACTTTTAGAGAACATTGATGTAGTTCTTGTTGTAAATATTGCAGCAACTCTTGACTTTTAGAAAATTTAGATGTATGTAAAGACAACTTGGCAAACAATCATTGAAGTCGAAATGTATATCATTAATAAGAGCTGGGACATCGTACCGAAAAATGGCTTGCGGGGATTGAGGGAGGAAGATTTGTTGTTGTTCTTAAAAGACGTCAGCAGACGTGATGGTGATTGTCCACTTTGACAGTGACTAACTGAGAGGGGGAATAATATTAGATAAACATCAAGTGAAGTCAGGTTTTTGAGGCACACATGAAGAAACTCCCAGAACTCCACACAACCCCTCTCTCCCAGCGGCCACTTTATGTGCCTCCTTTGGTCGAAGGTAAACTTATCAATTAAATATGTGAAAGGTGTTTACATAGTTAGAAATAGAACGTGGTGATTGATATAGCTGAGGGGTAAGGTGCCCGCCTCTCAGATAACATCAGCTCGAAACGGTAGGTGTTGGAATCCTGCAAGTTCCAAGCGTCCCTTATCTCAGGGGAGGTGATATCCTCATTTGGTTGATCAGGCCGGAGACTGGTTGTAAGGTTGTCTGAGTATGCCTCTCCATTTGACCCTATCCTATGGTTGATCAGGCCGGAGAATGGTTGTAAGGTTGTCTAAGTTGCCTCTTCATTTGACCCTATCCTCTGCAGCTCTCTTCATTTCAGCACAGGTTCGTACTTTAATGTCCCTGCATGCCTGTGATGTAAAATTGAATCTTGAAAGCCAGCGTCCTCTCTTCCCTTGAATCTTGCCCTCTAGTATCTTCTGTAGAATACTTCCATGTCTCATTTTGTGACCCAGCCATCTTAACCGACGCTTTTGTATCATATGCAATATTTGTCTTTGTGCGCCCACTTCAGAGAGTACATTGTCATTAGATCTTTCAAAAAATATAGAACGATATAGGGCGCCTAGTTCTTTCGGAGACGGATGATAAACTCGGTGGTTCCGTGTGAATGTAAAAGAAGACCTAGCATTTTGGGATAGAAAAGAGCAGGCTACTAGCTGGTATCCGGACATACACTCTATCGGTTAACGAAAATTCTACCCAAATAGTGGTAACCCATAGCATTACTGCCGTAGGGGTGTGAGGTGTTAGCGATCTCACATTTCAAAAGCTCAGTTATATAAGGGCAGTAGCCATCTTCTCTCCCTCGCCCCTTTTACTTCCCGGACTGAGCCGGTACCCATTTAAGGCTGGGTCGACCCGGAGCCGTTGCATTCTGAAAAAACATTTCCGCCTCAACTGGGGAATGAACCCAGGACCACTCATATGCGAAGCCAGCTCGCTAACCCCTGCGCCACGCGGCTCCCAAGAAACACTAAGAGAAGATAAATAGCACAAAGGATATTGCAACAAAACACATCAAATAAAAATACTCTAAAACTAATACAAAACCCGCCAAATAAAAATACTTTAAAACTAAAACAAAATCAACCAAATAAAAATACTCTAAAACTAAAACACACATTCAAAAACCAACAACAAAAAATACTCCAAAATTAAAACAAAACATTCTAAATAAAAATACTCCAAAATTAAAACAAAACATGCCACGTAAAAATACTCTAAAACTAATACAAAACCCGCCAAATAAAAATACTCTAAAACTAATACGAAACCCGCCAAATAAAAATACTCTAAAACTAAAACAAAACCAACCAAATAAAAATACTCTGAAACTAAAACACACATTCAAAAACCAAAAAAAAAATACTCCAAAATTAAAACAAAACATTCCAAATATAAATACTCCAAAATTAAAACAAAACATGCCACAAAAAAAATACTCTAAAACTAATACAAAACCCGCCAAATAAAAATACTCTAAAACTAAAACAACACCAACCAAATAAAAATACTCTAAGACTAAAACACACATTCAAAAACCACCAAAAAAAAAATACTCCAAAATTAAAACAAAACATTCCAAATATAAATACTCCAAAATTAAAACAAACCATGCCACAAAAAAATACTCTAAAACTAATACAAAACCCGCCAAATAAAAATACTCTAAAACTAAAACAAAACCAACCAAATAAAAATACTCTAAGACTAAAACACACTTTCAAAAACCACAAAAAAAAAAAATACTCCAAAATTAAAACAAAACATTCCAAATATAAATACTCCAAAATTAAAACAAAACATGCCACAAAAAAAATACTCTAAAACTAATACAAAACCCGCCAAATAAAAATACTCTAAAACTAAAACAAAACCAACCAAATAAAAATACTCTAAGACTAAAACACACTTTCAAAAACCACCAAAAAAAATAATACTCCAAAATTAAAACAAAACATTCCAAATATAAATACTCCAAAATTAAAACAAAACATGCCACAAAAAAAATACTCTAAAACTAATACAAAACCCGCCAAATAAAAATACTCTAAAACTAAAACAAAACCAACCAAATAAAAATACTCTAAGACTAAAACACACATTCAAAAACCACCAAAAAAAAATACTCCAAAATTAAAACAAAACATTCCAAATAAAAATACTCCAAAATTAAAACAAAACATGCCACAAAAAAATACTCTAAAACTAATACAAAACCCGCCAAATAAAAATACTCTAAAACTAAAACAAAACCAACCAAATAAAAATACTCTAAGACTAAAACACACTTTCAAAAACCACAAAAAAAAAAAATACTCCAAAATTAAAACAAAACATTCCAAAAAAAATACTCCAAAATTAATAAAACAAAACATTCCAAATAAAAATACTCCAAAATTAAAACAAAACATGCTACATAAAAATGCTTTCAAGAGAAGACAGGTGTCAATCAAATGTTTTGACAATCATAGTGTCGAATCTGAGCTTGAATCTTGGGAGTTCAGCAGCTGGTGGGGGTAGAGGATATGATATTATTGTTCTACTAGATAGGATACAGGTTCGAATCCTGCTAAGAACAAATGTTTTCGTTGATTGAATGTGAAATTAAAACATAACCTGCACAACATTCTGCGACTGTCGGGAGAATCGGTTTATATTTCCTAGCCGTATTGCCTCTTCTCTACCCTCCCCCCTTTTCCCCAACTCATCTGTTCGTAGCACGTAAGCCCCACTTGAACGTTGCTCTGGGATCAAGATGCTGAGCAGCGCATGAGCTGCAATGGTCAGCGACCCATAGCTGACTGCTAGTGTCAGGGCCAGCGAACCATAGCTGCCAAGACCCTTCTACGCCTCTACGCGGTGATCCTGGATAACAGACTGCAACAGGGCAGACTGGCTAAGGAGAAGGGATCGAAGAGGGAATGCTAACCAGGTACTCAAAAAATTATTGCTGAAGTCGGATGTGTTGGACCGAAAGGGGCAAATATCGCAGTCAAGCTGTAAACTACGACACAACGCATTTCGTTCTCTGGACTAAATTCTGCTACTTAAGCCCTTTCAGGGTTTGGTAGTGGGAGATTGAGAACGAACGAGGAGGAAGAAGACGACGAAGAAGAAGAAGAAGAAGAAGAAGAAGAAGAAGAAGAAGAAGAAGAAGAAGAAGAAGAAGAAGAAGAAGAAGAAGAAGAAGAACGTTGGTCTGAGAAATAATCCACAATGACTTTTATTGATGTATTTATTTGTATACTCTGAAAAATAATGTCTCTATTGTTGGATTTCTTTATAGGATCAATACTTTAAATTCCAGTTTAGTTCTGAACTTTATTCTTTATAGCAGGCGCAGACAAACTACGGCCAGCTTGCCACTTCCGGGTCGCCGCATCTTTTTTTGCAGCCCGCAATCCAAGAATGGATTTTATTTCTTCAAATTCTTTAAAATGTCAAAGTACGCTCTATAACGGAACGGTTCGCTTGAAGAGTTGAGAGAAAAACAATATATGATGTTTTTATAGTTTCGCATTCACACGCTGATTGGTGTCTTCGGCAGATATCATCAGATTTCTTTAATGTAGTCAGCGTACAAGTACAAAGCGAAACAATGCTCATATAAGAAGCTTGTAAGACAAAAAATACTCATATATGAAAATATAAGACAAAACAACGCTCATATGTGGACCTTATAAAACAAAACAACGCTCATATGAGAAACTTGTGAAACAAGACAACGCTTATATTTGAAACTTATAAGAAAAAACAACGCTCATATGAGAAACTTGTAAAACAAAACAACGCTCATATATGAAACTTATAGGAAAAAACAACGTTCATATATGAAACATAAGAAAAAACAACGCTCATATATGAAGCTTGTAAGACAAAACAACGCTCAAATATGAAACATAAGACAAAACAACGCTCATATGTGGATCTTATAAAACAAAGCAACGCTCATATATGAAACTTATAAGAAAACACCACGCTCATATATGAAACCTATAAAAAAAACACTAATATGTGGACCTTACAAAACAAAACAACACTCATTTATGAAACTTGTAAGACAAAAACAACGCTCATATATGAAACTTGTAATACAAAACAACGCTCATATATGAAACTTGTAATACAAAACAACGCTCATATATGAAACTTATAAGACAAAAGAACGCTCATATATGAAACTTATAAGACAAAACAACGCTCATATATGAAAATTGTAAGACAAAACAACGCTCATATGAGAAACTTATAAGATAAAACAACGCTCATAAGTAAAACTTGTAAGACAAAACCACGCTCATATATGAAACTTGTAAGACAAAACAACACTCGTATGTGACCTTATCTTCTTCTTCTTCGTTCGTTCTCAATCTCCCGCGACCAAACCCCGAATGGGTAAGTAGCAGAATGTAGTCCAGAGAACGGAATGCGTTGTGTTGTAGTTTAAAGCTTGGCTGCGTTATTTGTACCTTTCGGTCCAACACATCCGACTTCAGCAAGCATTTCTTGAGTACCGGGTTAGCATTCCCTCTTCGATCCCTTCTCCTTAGCCAGTCTGCCCTACTGCAGCCTGTTATCCAGGATCACCGCGTGGAGGTCTAGAAGGGTCTTGGCAGCTAGCAGTCAGCTATGGGTCGCTGACCACTGCAGCTCAGGCGCTGCTCAGAGTCTTGATCCCGTATGTGACCTTATAAGAATTAGCACCATTCATTTGACAGACTTATAAGACAAGATAATACTCAAATGACAAAAGTATAACACAAAAGAACGCTCATATGAGCAACTTATGACAAAACAACGCTCATATGAGAAACTTATAATGCCGTAACGTATTTTTAACAACAGGTGTTGATTTAGTCCCAAATCATGTCGAGCTACTTTGCAATGCATTCAAAAATGAAAAAAAGGGAAATCTTCATTTTGATCTTGGTCTTGATGACCTGTTCAGCGTAGTTGCTGGAGACAAAAGTGTGGCGAATGTAAGCTCAGGCGACGGTCCACTCGAATTGCTGCATCAATTTTGGAGAGGGCATTTTCTGACGCAACAATATGCGCTTAACCTGGTCTCGGAAGATCTTTCATTAACTCCCGTCCTTCTTTAAACATCGTTGTCCAGTTCTCAATTTCCCGCTACCAAGCCCCGAAAAGGGCTCTGCAAGTAGCAGGATGTTGTCCGGAGAACGGAAAGAGTTGTGTTGTAGTTTGCAGCTTGATTGCGATGTTTGCACCTTTCGGTCTGACTTTGACGTTAGTTAGTCAACCTGATCCCTAATAACTGACGTGTCCCTAATACCCAACCCCTCCCTGTGGAGAAAGAACTGTAACATCAGGGTCATGTGAAAAATATTGATCAATACCGTCACCTTACGTTCGTGTTGAGCTCCCTGGAAGCAGGCTGTGTCCCACAATTTGGTCAACAAGGTGGGGTACGACACTGTGATCCGCATAGTGCTGAGGAGTCTCGCATTGCACTACAGCCATGAGGACCCTAGTCCGTTTTTTCAAGTACGCTTTTGAGATGCGTGAAGAGCCACTGTAATACTCTTAATAACAATAACTCTGTACGAATGGTTTCTACAATAGCAACAACGAACGACCTCCATCCCCTCTCCCCAATATGACGATGATTGATGTCAACTGCAGCATCAAAGGCTGACTGCAAAAGACCTACACCATCCTCTGTTTCTTACATTGATAACTTTACTTAGCTTAACGTTTTTATACTGGTTTAGAAGACTCTGCAGATTCTGTAGACAACAAGTCACACCCGCATTACCCTGCTCTAAAAACGATGCACATCCAATCTATTTCGAAATTCATTAACTGTCTCTGCATCCACCACCTCCTGTGGTAATGCATTCTAAACTGTCACCACTCTCTGACTAAAAAAGATTTCCTAATATCCAATCTTAATCTTTCTTTGGTAAATCTTTAGCTATCCTCTATGTCCTCTTGTTTTCGTAAACCTGATGGTACACGTGGTTTAACTGTTTTTATTCCATATCTTGATCCGCTCCAACTTAGGGAAGAGGAGACAAACGTCTGGTCCGACAAAACATACTGATCGGACGTTTGTCAGGGTCAGGTAAAATATACTGGCCAAGGCTTCCAGCTTACTTTCACACAGGTTTCCTTGGAAACGGTATGTTTTCATGGCAGCCTTGGTAACGAGATGGGGGAACAACGTGAATCCAGTACTGGTGAGTGACACACATATGAAGTCAATCATAGCACAATCGCATGGGGCCCCGGTCTACTTTTATTAGCACGCTCGGGATGCGAAGAAAGCTACTGCAACGGGCCACTTTACGTTTTTTTCAGGGAACACAGAAGAGTAATCGTAATTATTGTGTACATTCAATCACAACTTTTCCACTTATAGCGAAGTCTGCCTCTTTCCCGGTTGCCTTGAACCTTTCCCTCCAGTACTGTTTTCAGAAGTTGTTCTTGTTTCGAATGCCCACAATAAGTAGGTTTACACTTCTGTGCGCTCTGAAAATTACGTTAAGTGGCCGGTTGCACAAGCTTTCATCAAATCACGAGGGTGCTGATGGAGGTGGACCAGTATTCTCCAGCCGGCTGTGCTATGCTTGGCTTCATCTGCGTGTCGCTCACTAGGGATCGCGTCAATCTCCCACTTGGTTAAGCTGCCATGAAAACAGCCGGTTTCCATGGACGACTGTGAGGAAGTCGAAGTGTGGATCTTAGCCAATATATTCTATCTGATCCTGACTGACATGTCTGATCAGTACGTTGTGCCTGACCAGGCGTTAGTCTTTCTCCCATTGTGTTCAGAATAGTATCGTGGCAGTTTATATGTAATAAATATTTAATTTGTCTACTTTAAATGTTTTTCAGTACTTCCCTTTCCATTGTTGATCTCGTCCGGACTTCTTTATTTGTTTCCATTCATTTCAACGAAATGCAACCCATTCATTTGTATAACCACATTTCAAATGTCTTATTTTGTCCTGCAACTGTTAAATTGTCCCCGTTTTCGTACTTATTGCCGGATATTCTCCTTCTACTATGATGGCTACTGTGGAATTCATGTCTGTTGTGTTAGTCAAAATGTGGACTGAGTGGTCTCGAGGTAAGACTTTAGCTTCGGGTGCTAGGGGTCGTTGGTTCAAATAACGGTAGAGACTGACATTTGTTCACGTGGACTTTCTTGCATTTGCCTAGATCTCTGGGTAGTAGAGATCGGGCCACTGATCTCTGGGTAGTAGAGATCGGGCCACTGATCTCTGTGTAGTAGAGATCGGAACCCTGATCTCTGGGTAGTGAGATCGGACCCCTGATCTCTGGGTAGTAGATATCAGACGCCCGTGTTCAGTGTAGCACATGTTAAAAGTCCCTTGACAGTTGGGAATCGGAAAGAGTAGACTTAATGGTCCCTGCCCGGGCAAAATTCAAAATTACCTCGCCGGTGCTACGGAGTTCGTGCATTGTGCTGAGATTCTCGAAACAACATGGAGAAAAATAGAGCACTTATAGGTTAAACCGTGAGCAATGGCGTTGATTCTTCGACTAAACTAAACTAAACTAAACTGTGTTAGTAATGTTATGTCCAATCCATATTTTTTTTTACTTCTGTTGTTAATTGTCTCCACTAGTTCCTGCAACTCTTGCTCACTTTCAGCCAACAATATTGTGTCATCACCATTACTCAGATTGATGATTATTGATGTCTCGCCGTGACATCCCTTCAATCTTACTGAAAATCCTTTCTATGCTGATATTAAACAGACAACACACCTCTATGGGGTATGCATAAACCAGGCTGGGAACACTTGGTTTAACTAGTTCTTCTGAAAAAGAAAACAATAAACTCCAGGCGCATTTCATTATTTCCGTTTGCGCATGCGCAGTATTTTACTGTTGTCAGAAGTCAGGAAGCGACACTTTCTGCTAAATTTCTAGTCTGCAATGCATTTTACTCGTAAAAAGGTGAATTTCTGAAACAGTTTTAAGAATGGGATTACAACCACTTGAGTTCGCTGACTGTCTCACAGACAGTCCCTTCTTTCGCACCAAATTAGCAGAGCATGAGCGGGAACTTGATTGCACAAGCAAATTTATTAAGCAATTAATTCATCACGGGAAAGATGTCTACAGTGCAGCAAAACGTAAGTATTATTATTGTATTAATATTATTGTATTGTATATATTTGCAGTATTCAAAACTGAAAAGCACAGTTATAGTTGCTTGGTTATAAATATTGCATTATTCTTCGGGGTATTAATTCGTCCATAAGCGACAAGTTGTCCAGTAGTAGTAGTAAATTAGTAATAGTACAGTATAAATTTAATAGTATAAATCTATCAATATAGCCCAATTATTGTGATGCACTTAATGTTTTCTACCCTATTAATTTTCTTGTTCACTTATCGTTCCTTTCGATGCACAAGACTAACACTGCAGTTAAGGATCTTACATAAAGTCTGTGGCCGTGGCATACCACTTTCTTATACATTTTTGCTGATATTTATGTTGCAATCAACAATAACAATACCGTAACTAAGTTAGACTAACGTCTTTTTGTACTGGTTTAGAAGACTGTGCAGTCTGTATACAACCAGTTTAATTTACTTCTCTTGATCTAAAAACTATGCACATCCAAACTATTAATGAGTGCATTAATTGACCCTATCTTAACTATTTCATGTGGCAATGCATTCCTGATTCCACGGATTCACCACTGACTTAAAAATTATATTTCCTAGCATATTTCTAAGCACGTTGTGAAAGGAGAATAAAGAGGGCTGTTATCCAGGCTTGGAACCTCATCACATAAAAAGACCATTGCCATTATAATCAGGCACTGCAGAAGCTCAGATATAGGCAAAAGGGCAAGCTGAACTTTAAACAAATGCTTAACATTGAAGCGAAAATGTGAAGACTCCAAATGCTTGGAAACAGGCTTCATTTAAAAGATATCAGCTGCATTGGTGGACCATGTTTCACACTAGAGCATGACAATGAATGAATGAAGGATTGAGTAATTACATTTCCACATACAAATAAACAATTTTCTGCCAGGATTCCATGCCCCTTTCCTTGTGAGTAAACAATACAACCATAACGTCTACCATGCATGCTGCAAAAAGCAACAAAATAAAGTTATGTATGAGGCCTACAGTCTGACCATGCACCACAAATTCATACATGAACTCATACATGAACTGAATGCTACTACAACTACTAACAACTGAAAACATTTTAAAAAGAAATCAATGTTCTTTCTCGGAGTTGCTAAGGCCGAATTCATCAGGCTTGAAGGGAACGAAGAGTAATCAGGGTCAGGTGAAACATACTGATCCACAGACAGTGCTCCTGGAAACAGACTGATCCACAGTAGTCTAGCCAACCAGGTGTGGATCAATACTGTAATCTTCAAAGGGGTGAGCTTACTGAGAAGCTTAGAATTGCACTACAGCAAGGAGGTCCGCGTTCCATTTTTCACGTGCGTCTCTGGGATGTAAGAAGAGTCACTAGCGCTACAACTAGCTTCAAAAGAAACGTCGTTAAAAGTTTCCTCAGAACGAGAAGCTTCAAACAAAATCATCAACAACAACACACTTGATGGATTGTCTCTGGGAGCAGGTTACAGTGGCTGTTCTAACATCCAGGGTGTACTGAAGAAGATGGACATGTTTTAACAAGTTTTACATTTTTATCAGATTATGAGGTGTCCGGTCCTAAGCATAACCAATGGTATTTAGTTGCCTTTTACAAAATATTTGGAAGGTTGTATTGGTCATATTGTGTGTTGCGTGGCTCCCAACTTGACGCTGTTTTATAATTTGGAGAATCTGAATATCTATTTTTATCTCAATGGTTGTCCACCACAAGCGAAGATGGCGACAGCATCATACTTGTGTATTCTGATATGAAATCACATATGGCTTAAACTGATATGAGATAACGTATTGCTTAAAGACCTATCATGGCATGGTAGATCCTACAGCACATGTTAGTGGTGAATTTAGTAGTTGGGCTGTTGCACATTCTATGCTTTTCTCCGCAGCTATATTATGCTCAGCGATATAAGGGCCTTGTGTGATGGTAGTTGACTTGTCTAAGTGGTCTTGTACAAACGTCTCCCAGGAGATAACGTCACTGTTTAAATTGTTCAGAAACACGTTCAATGAGTTTGTACCGTTTCTTTGACCTCCTGTTCTGATCTCACTTTACAGCAGCTGCTTTGGGAGAAGTATTTGGGGTATGCAGACAGCATGCCAAGTAGCCTGATTTGGGCTTCATGGAGATGCGTAAAAATGACCAAGAGCTTTGCACTGCTGGGGACTTCAGAATTGGTTACTTTATTCTTCCAACTGATCTCAAAGGTAAAGGTCAGTCCCATGGCAACGCCGTCATGGTTTAAGATAATTCTTCATGAACTAAGCCGCAGCCTATCTGAGGTGCAGTGGCCAGTTCCCTTCCTTGCTGTTTTTACCTTCCCCAACTCATACATCAGGTTCCCATTTGCAGCTGGGTTGACGACACGAACCACTTCCATGATTTATTCTGGCTGTCCCTGGTGTACTGTAATCCCAGTCTAGCAAGCCAGCTCACTGTTGACTAGCTCTACTCTCCACGAACCCTAAGCAGCATGCACAAGCGACTCACGTGGAGGAGGACTGACTTACTTGACATGTCTGCTATGGACTGTCCGTGTTGCGCAGGCACAGAGAAGGGTGGTTGGTACTACATCGAGATAGACCTTGATTTTTAAGGTAGCACTAATTGCTTATAGGTCCCAAACATTTGCTCATAATAAAGCTATCAACTGCCTGTAGATGTTGGCCTTGTGCCTCTGTTATGTTTGGTTCATGGTAGTTTCCAAGGAGTATGTTCAAACATTACTCCATTTTCTTTGTTTTGACGCCAAGACCAAAGTTAGCGCACACAGCTGAAAACTCAATCATAACTTTCTGCATGTTCTGTTCTGAACAAGTGTTAATGGTGCAGTCATCAGCAAAGAGATCTAAGACAGTTGCTTCTTTCACTTTAGTGGATCATCATAGTAGTGAGCGACACGCTGATGAAGCCAAGCATAGCACAAACCCTGGTCCACCTTCATCAACACGCTCAGGATGTGAGGAAAGCTGCGATAACCCACCACGTAACGTCCTTTTTAGGGCGCACAAAAGAGTAATCCTACTCCTTGTGGGCATTCAACAACAACAAACCACTTAATAGGTTAATTGAATGGCTTTTCATTCATCCTATATCTGATATATACTTCAGTGCCGCAGTCACGTGTAGCATCATAAATCAAGGCAACAAATAGCATACTAAAGAGCATACAGCCTAGTTTGACTCTGTTTATGACTAGGAAGGCTTCAGACAGTTCCATATTATATTTCGTACAGAAGCAAACATACTCTTTCACTGTGCTGCATCTTTGGCCATGAGTGTGATATGACCATTAGCAATTATGAACTGTGATGATTGCTTCCGCTTTCCTGTCCGTGTGAACCTTAGATCAACCACTACAGCTATCCACTTTACAGCTTGTATCTGACCAGTAGGTGTTTCAATAGCACTTTTTTTTTACATGATGAGGTTGCTGGCCCTATACACACCACTCTTTATCTTCTTTTACCTTTTATGACTGGAAAGTTAACAGTGTCCTTTTCTTTTCAACTCACCTACCACCCTAGTGAACATTACTGTAGTTTGTAATTAATCAATCTAATTCTATTACTTTTTGACATTTACCATTGACAAAAATTATGACTGCTTCAAAGCAATCAGAATATTGGCAATGCAGAGGCCAAACAGCTGTAAGAAATTATGGCAGAACACCAACAAAACGACAAAAGTGAAGGTCTTGAGAGCCTGTTTTTTTTTTCTGTGGCTGCGATCATGGACAATTACCAAAACTTCTAGAAAAAGAATTTAACCTTAGAGTAAAACTGTTTACAGAAAGATCCTCAGAAGAACCTGGATGGAGACAAAGACAAAATTTAGACATTCGGCAAGATCTGAACATATATTAGAACTGGCTTATCAATTTCATTTTGGCCAGAAAATTGAAATTATTTGGTTACATCAAGAAACACAACGTTCTTGAGAAAACACTGATGTAAGGTATAGTGGCAGGCAAAAGAAGCAGGGGTAGTCGAGAAGAGAATTACACCAAGATATCCAGAAATGACTGGGTATAACTGGTGGAGTTTTGGCAACGGAAAGAGTTTTTTTTTCAGACAGGCTGTGACGGGAGCGACGTTCTATAAAGGAAATGATGATGAATTCTATTACTTCTGTTGAAAAGAAGATATAAAACAAATATTTTCTCAGTTCTGCTATACTGACAGTGTGAAGTGCAGTCCATTATATTCTTATTAGTAAAATGTCTTGATAATTTTTTCTTTTATTTTGAATCATTATTTGTAAATATCAACTTCTTAAGAAGAACCACCAAATTATTTATTTGTATATGTTTCTTTTTCTTGTTTTTAATTGTTAGATTCATCAGTGTTATCATTTGCAACAGGCCACTGAGGACACCCCTAGAGTAATAATATTAATATTACTTTCTATGCTGGAAGATCTGGAATATACAGATGACACTACATTATGTGTACATATGTACACTCATATCACACATTCAAGAAAAAAATTAGAAGACTGTGTATAGTCAACAAGCTGGACTGAATACTAAAATAAAAAAATTAGTAGTCATGACATTGAATGTCCACGTTAATTTAAATAAAAAAATGAAGAATTGGTGAAGACCAAAACATTTACATGCCTTAGAAATGCCAGGTAGCGGAAGAGACAGATACATAACAAACAGAATGAACAAAGTCAGAATAGTCTTTCCTAGCTTAAACAACATTTGAAGGTCATCACAGCACAAACACCAAACTAAGAATATACAAGTTTTGTGCTTTCTGTATTTCTCTATGGTGCGATCTGATGTTGAGTAACGTAAGAAAATTGCCATCTTCTCACACAACCTAACTAAAAAATATCCATTTAATTTTCTGGCTAAACAACATCACCAACCGAGAGCTGCTTGCACAGAGCAATCAAAAAGATTAGAGCACCATCATTATCGGTCGATGCTGGAATTCGATAGTCTAAGAAAAGAACCATCACCAGAACTGGCTCGTTGTGGACTCCAGATGGAAGGCAAACCTAAAACAACTTGGCGAAGAAACGTAGAAGCTGAAATGTGAAAATCATGAATCCGAACTGGGGCACTACAGAGATTTGGTGAAGTGGAGAGAGTTTGTTGCTGCCCTTAAAAATGCCATCAAGCACAGTGGTCAGTGACCATTTTGTCAGTCACTGACCATTTTGTCAGTCACTGACCACGAAACAAAAAGAACTGTCATCATTGCTCCAGTTCCTGTGTTGATGTAATATAATAACTTTTGCTGAATTCGGATGTGTTGGACCGAAAGGTGCAAATATCGCAGTCAAGCTGTGAACTACGATACAGCGCATTCCGTCCTCTGGACTACATTCTACTACTTAAGCCCTTTCAGTGTTTGGTAGTGGGAGATTGAGAAGGAGCCAAGCCATATAAATAACTTAGTAACTCCTGATCTTTTCTTGTCTGTAAATATCTTCTTTTCTATTTCTTGTCATTTATAGTTTCTAAAGGAATGGGTTGCTGGCTCTATGCCCAATCCTCCTTATTTCCCCTTTTATGACATGACCTGTTTGTGTGCTGCTTTGTTTTTTATTAGATTTTAATATAAAGTTTAAAACTAAAACTATTTTTAACCAGACAATACAATTTATCCAGGAAAAGCATTTGACCTACATTGATTTTCTTTAGACCAATCAGAAAGCAGTTTTATTAGTAGCTTTGGTGACATCAACAGCCCTAATGTAATTGTGCAGAATAATCTGAAATTCAAAACAAGACATTTATCATTTGTATATAGAGCGAAGACTGACCTCCCTAGCATTATGCTCAGTGGACTGGGTTCTGAAAGGTGTGATACATGAACAAATCTATGCTGACTTGTTATCTTTAGCTAGCGTGTCAGTACAATCATCAATGTTCAACCCATGATTAGTTTCAATTGGTCTATTGTTGGACAATAGTGGTTGGCTGTGTGTATATCTGTCAGTTCTGTTTGTATATTGGAATCCTGGTATTAAATCAGGCCAATGAGTTTCTGATGTCAAGTAGTCGCAAACTTTTTTTCAGTTGTGTTTTGACTGATAAGAATCCTCATTGATGCATGAACAGCAGTTTCTTCAGCTTTGAAAGTGGTACAAATATTTCCTGCTGGTATGGGGTGATTTTCTATGTTGCCGTTTGAGTGTGTGTGATGTAGATTCCACTACCTCCCAATTTTTTGCTCACAGAGGTCAACCCATCTGTGTGCAGCTTTTGGTTGTAATTTTATTGGTGGTTTCCTGTTTTTGTTTGTTTATTATGTCTAGTGAAGATGCAGCTCTGGTAATCTGTCTGCAGGCTTTTCCCAGTTAACATTGAAACTATCCAGCCATATAGGGTCAATACTGCTTTTCGTGGTGCTGGTAAGGGTTAAACTGCTGTTATGTGAGGTCTTGCTACTGGGCATTTCACACCATCACCTCAAGGAGGTGTGTGAACATTAATGTTTTGATGTAGATCTAATCTGACTTGGACACTGCTCTTCTACCATGGGGTTTCAAAGGTTTCTTGTCCTTGTGGCTTATACTTTCTACAGGATATGGTAGCTGGCCCATGCCCAATCCTCCCTAGTTGTTTCTTATCACATGCCTGGCAGGTCACAGTTTTAATAAATTCTGACCTAGCCTTTATTATCTCTCAATTGTGACTCCATTCATGTTTCAGACACCTTGGATGTCACTAGGGATAATAGAATACAGCTTCATTTGAAATGCCACAGTACCCACACTAAAGGACTGGCATTAGTTATTTTGATGCTAAATATGCAAGGGAAAGTCAGTAAATAGGTCACATGTGGCTATTAAGCAAGCTGAATGAGATATAAACTTGAAAATAATTGATTATTGTACCCTATTTCTCAACATAATGTCCACCAACATTGATATACATCCCATCACTTCATCAGTACACCAAAAACTTGTAACATAGAGGCTCTTGGTCTGCTGTCTCGGCCACATTTGCACTTCATATTCAACCTCTTCATAATTCGTGAAACATCTCCCGCTAGGTGGGTTTTGAGTGCACCCTAGTTTATAAATTTTTCCCAACTCTGCTCCAGCTGACAGATTTGGTCTGTTATCTTGGAATACTATGGATTGACAGTTAATGTAAGTTATCAATTGTTATAACTCTCTTCTTCGTCATTTGTCCTGAAAAATACGCTGTTACATTGTTTTAGTTTGCAGTGAGGCTGTGATATCTGTACCTTTTGACCCAACACGTACTATATCAGCTGGCTTTTTTTGGTTTCTGGATTTGCCTTTCCACTGTGATCCATGTGCCATTTGCACTCTCTCTGGTGTCCATAGCATGGATATTCTGGTGATGTTGTTTGGATCTAAGTACATAGCAGGTCTAATTACAGTTTTTACCTGTTAATATTGTGTATACCTCTTGGTAAGCAGTTCTTGGTTGGCAATGCAGAGGCAACACAACCTAAGGAAGCTAGTACAGTATAACTACCTATCTTTGTCCTGTAGCAGCATACGGCTGGGAAACATGGACAGTTACTCAAACCTCAATGAAGAGAATCTAGTCTTTCGAGTTGATATGTTATAGAAAGGTCCTCAGATTACCATGGAATGAAAAAAGAAGAAAACCGACATTCGACAAGAGTTGGGCGTTGAGGAGAACTGTTTCATCAATTTCAACATAAAATTGAAATACTTTGGCCACATGAAAAGGCACAACCGTTTTGAGAGAGTGGTAATGGAAGGTATGGTGCAGCGCAAGAGAGGTAGACCAAAGAAGGTGATGACACCATGATGTCAAGGAATGCTTGGAGATTTGGCAAGAAAGTTTCTTTCTAACGAACTGTGATGGTTCTGCAAAGTACATGATGATGATGAAGCAGTCCTTGGTTGGTGGTTATGTTCGACCAGAAAGTTTGATGAATTTTTCTTAGACATGCTATGTGGACGGATGATGTCATTGATAATAAATTCCATCTGCAACCAAATGCCCTTGAAGCATTCTACCATTTCAGAAGTTCTTTGGTTTTCTCAGGGTCTTGTTTTGTCAGCACATATCTTCGCTTTCTGTTTTCCGAAGCTCATCACACCAACAATGACTCAGTGCAGGTTTTTCAGGTCTTGCCATCTTATTATGTGTCCAGAGAATTTTTAAATTCTTATTTGTTATAAGCAGTGGGTTTTTAATTTGATATCATCATCAGTCCCGTAACCTGAAAGGTCATTTGGATACGAATACTGCAGATTGTTGAACCAGTTCCCGCCACTCCACTCGGTTTTGTGCTAGGATATTGAATCTTTCGTCTGGACGAGTTAACCTCAGTGGTATGATTGCCATTGTTTATTGATTGTCATTGTTGTTTATTGATTGTTATTGTTGTTTATTGATTGTCATTGTTGTTTATTGATTGTCATTGTTGTTTATTGATTGTCATTGTTGTTTATTGAGACGGCTGTCTGATTTTTCTCAATATTTTCTGCAATATCGGCGTGTCTTGGGTCGGTTTGTACCTGGCAGAGCCTATCACTATCCAAGCAACTTGTCCCTCAACATGATGAATTGTTCTATGATCTCCGTGACTACTCAAGCATGGCGTCAACGTTCACTCTGATTGTTGTGCCTTTCCTTATTCTTTTTCTCGCCTCGTTCTTCATCTTGGCCGTTTGCTTTTATTCGCTCTTGTGTATTTTGTGTTCGACTTTATCCTATAATATATCGATTGAAACACATCAGGCTCGATGTCTAGCAGGTCCAAATGTAGAAACGCACATAAAATACGCGGCTGCATAATATTATCCAAGAACAATTTGTTACAGTGCAAGTGTAGACCTAAATATCACATAAAACACGTTGCTGCATAATATTATCCAAGAACAATTTGTTACAGTGCACGTGTAGACCTAAATATCACCGAAAAAAACACATGATTCAGGAGCTCATCAGATCAGCAGCCACCTGGACGCTCGACCCGGAAGGATATCAATTTGATATACTAAAGACAACATAAGGCACACGCACAAAAGAAATATCCATTTTCATTGTATATTATTTCCAGTGAAAACAATTCAGCGGACAGGACGTAATCCACTAACTAATGCAACGTTTTCTCTCTGCAGAGTTCTCTAAAGCACAAAAGCTCTTTGCCAAGGACTTGATGGAGTTTAAGTTTGAATGTATCGGCAATCAACTGACTGATGATGAAATATTCATCTGTAAGTACGACCACGTCCATTTCGCTAATGTTTTTTGAAGGCAATATCTGATTTGAAACATGATGATTTATAATCAGTTTTAATATTCTCTCTGTCCTTGATGGCTTGTCTTTTTATTCCACGCAATCGTTGTCTTACTTGAATCCTGGTATTCAATCAAGCCAGGTAGACAAAAGCTGCTTGAATCTATGTCTGCCCATCGCCTTGTAGTACAAGGATGGTCCAAAGGTGTGGTGCAGGTCATCACCATATCGACTGCCCGCAGACGGTTGTCGTTATGGTCACCAGAAAGACACCCCTCCCCATCAATCTATCATCAGTCAGGTGGGCCACACGGACGGCTCATCTGAACTTTCGGTTTCATGCAGAGTGGACGCCATTATCATAGCTCCTTTAAAATGGCTAAGCATGGCTCCTTTAAAACGGATAGCCTCTTAGCAGACTCACCACAAGTAATGGAGACTCCGTTATGCTTGTTTGGGGACCAGAGATACAGGTAACCAGTAGCTTCCACATTTTATTCGCGTCTCTTCTACTTCTTTGGGTGTAGAAGTCTTTTTGTATTTACCTGGAATCAAGTGTGAAAACAGGTAACTGGTGTGTTGTTTTTTATTTTGTTGGTCTTCACGCAATCCACCATTTAATACGAATTTCGCTACCTTTTGAATTTTTTGCCCTGATAGTGGCTAATGACCTGCTCTATTTAATTTTAAAGTCAAGAGTTCTTTTGCGCCCAGCACGTGTACACATGCCCCTCGTGTTTATGCCCCTCCTTTTCGAGAATTCAACACCAGCTTTGTCCGTTTTTTTTGTTGTTTTTGTTGTTTTGTTGTTGTTGTTGTTGTTGAGAGACAAACACTTTAATTCTCAGTGATAGTGACTCTCAGTCAATAATGTACTGCTAAAGGGAGTTCAAGTACCTAGGTAGTATGTTCACTGATAACGGCAGAGAGATTACACACATTTATTCAGAAGGCGAACAGTGTCCGTTGTCAAATTGCAGCGACTAAACACTCTAGAGTGCTTCTTTCAACTAAGAGGAAGCTGATAAATGCACTGTTTATTTCGACATTAGGTTACAAATGTCAATCTTGGTCCTTACTGGAAACACATAAGAGTAAGATCCAGAGCTGTGTGAGGAGAAGTGCAGACGGAAAGATAATCTGTAACACCACGCTGAGGCAGGCAGTGGGGGTAAACCCAGTTAGGGCCTACATTGACGTCCACACAATCAAGTGGTTTGGTCATTTTAGTCAGAAGGCATTATGACCAGCCTGCAGCGAGAGCATGCCATATGCAGGTCTCTGGTTCACATGCTTGGGGCCAACCTCAACACAGGTCCATCGAGGGTGTCTCTGATACACTCAGGAAGTTACACCTAACACTAGCACAAGCCTCCCGCCTGGCGATAACACGAAATCTACGCATACCGCCTCTCTGGGACACTTCATGGCAAGGGCAGTAGGACATCCCGCCTCTCTGGGACACTTCATGGCAAGGGCAGTAGGACATCCCGCCTCTCTGCGACACTTCATGGCAAGGGCAGTAGGACATCCCGCCTCTCTGGGACACTTCATGGCAAGGGCAGTAGGACATCCAGCCTCTCTGCGACACTTCATGGCAAGGGCAGTAGGACATCCCGCCTCTCTGCGACACTTCATGGCAAGGGCAGTAGGACATCCAGCCTCTCTGCGACACTTCATGGCAAGGGCAGTAGGACATTCCGCCTCTCTGCGACACTTCATGGCAAGGGCAGTAGGACATTCAGCCTCTCTGCGACACTTCATGACAAGGGCAGTAGGACATTCCGCCTCTCTGCGACACTTCATGGCAAGGGCAGTAGGACATTCCGCCTCTCTGTGACACTTCATGACAAGGGCAGTAGGACACTCCGCCTCTCTGCGACACTTCATGGCAAGGGCAGTAGGACATTCCGCCTCTCTGCGACACTTCATGACAAGGGCAGTAGGACATTCCACCTCTCTGCGACACTTCATGGCAAGGGCAGTAGGACATTCCGCCTCTCTGCGACACTTCATGACAAGGGCAGTAGAACATTCCGCCTCTGCGACGCCTCATGGCTAGGACAAAAGAACGAAAATCTTCGCAGACGTCCACCGTAGGATCTCACGCGGTCATATGATAAAGTCTGCTTGTAATTAAACCATCTGGAGCGCTCTTCGCGAACTGGAACGAACATAAGACAAACATGGCACTATGTAGAAGACCTCCAACTCCTGCCATAATGAATCTCGGGATTCATACAGATCTTGAAGACTGATCAACTGGCAGAGCTTGAATGCCTTAGATGAACTAGAAGTCCGGAGAAGTGTAGTGCTACAGTGGATACTATCGCACTGTGGCCTACCAGGAAATGAGACAGCAGACATGCTAGCGAAGGAAGGAGCAATACAAGAACGAAAAGAATCAACCTTCCAAGCAATAAAGATAGTCGACCAAACGAGAGACACCTATCACTGCCTTGATCGAGCGGAGCAAGTGATTCTGTTCCGCGCGAGAACGGGATATAACAGATTGAATGGCCTTTTAGGAATCAAGATGCTGAGCAGCGCACGAGCTCCAGTGGTCAGCGACCCATAGCTGATTGCTAGCGTCAGGGCCAGCGAACCATAGCTGCCAAGACCCTTCTACACCTCCACGCGGTGATCCTGGATAACAGGCTGCAGCAGGGCAGACTGGCTAAGGAGAAGGGATCGAAGAGGGAATGCTAACCCGGTACTCATAAAATGCTTGCTGAAGTTGGACCGAAAGGTGCAAATATCTATAAAGCTATAAAGTACGACACAAAGAATTCCGTTCTCTGGACTACATTCTGCTACTTACGCCCTGTCAGGGTTTGGTAGTGGGAGATTGAGAACGAAGAAGAAGAAGAATGGCCTATTAGACAGGCTTACAATTGGCTCCTTCACCCGTGTGGGAAAGCAGAGCAGACATCTGAACATGTCCTGCAAAATAAGCTAAGTGCGTACAGAGCACTGGCCGACAGAGCCTTGAACAACTCCCCACTACAACAACAGTTATCTCGAGAATTGGAATTCACGTGGAGACGTAATAAAAAACGTGGCAAACGAGATCATCCAGCCAGCTATCTGTGTTTAAACGTAAACCCTACAAACAATACCTCCCAAATGTGAAGGTGTACAAGTATTACCTTGGCTCCGGATTTCTTTTTACAGATATGTAAAACTGTTTACTTTGAACATCCGGACAGCTGTGTTTTGTTTCAAAATTACTTTTTTGTCCAACTTATCATAGATTCATTAAAGGGTACAGCAATTTGCCATATTCAGAATAGATACACAAAAACGTTACCAAAGCACACACTTATAATTTTACGGAAAGAATTATTTGTTAAAACTGGCACAAAAAAAAAAAAGAACGTATTTGGTACACACTTTTATTTATTCAAGAACAATTTGTTTTTGTGACCACTATTTTATTTGATATTTTGGTGTATCTTCGGCATTAAAAAAAACACATTGGTGTTTTGGTTTTTTATGAAAAAGCTTGATGTGTTTATCTGTACTGTTCATTGCTTATTCGCGTATATTTCTCGTACTGAAATGGAGAGATCAAGTTGGTCAACTTTTATTTGCCGACTTTAATCTTTGACAAATAATCACCATTCATCTCGATGTCTTCACCCGCGTTATCTTCATTCTTATACTTCGTGTGGTTTGGAATTTTCCAATTCGACGAATACGTGTGCCTGTTCTAATGCAACTTGAAGTTGCTGATCTCGCTATCGATGCAAGTAAATATAACAACAAGAGGTTTGATCGTTTCCAGCTTTTGAATGACGTGTACATAATAAATCAAAATATAACTCAACAGGTCGTATTAGTACTATGCACACAATTTCAGCTTTCTAAGTTATGGGGAAGTTGGTTAAAAGAAGAGAAATAGAACTCCACGCAAACCGGCAACGGTCATGCTAGGTTAAATAAAAGCTGATAAAGAGATGCCATTTAAAAAACATTTGAATTTTAAATTTCTTCTAATAATTGACATGGCTATCTCTTTTTATGTTTGGTCTCGTTGTTACAGGAGACTTCATTTTGGGGAAAACGATATTTTTAACCACATCAACGTTAGACACGAACAGATTGTTCTGTCGATTCCCGCCGGGTCGAGGATTTGGTTTGTAAATGCCAGCAGACTATTATGCTCTCTTAAACTCCAATTAAATCTCCATAAGGCGTGCTTCCCTTATAGCCTCTGACAGCAAGGCCGCCACTTCTGATCTTCCCGTCTCTGGCCGTTTAAAGTACCAGATGGAGGGGCGAGAATACCGCGCCCTAGAACCAGACGCTTTGGGTAGGCGAGACTCGTGCTCGGATATGAGCTCGTCTCAGAGAATGAAACGGTTCACACTACCTGCTACCTTACATGGCAAATACTAGTCTATCAAAGACTACCAGAACAAAATCAACCGAGTAGATGCGACTCGTTAGTCTTTCATCTATGACAGAGCGCAACAAATCCGGGACGCATAGGCGCCTAGAACATTTCAGGGAACGTGCCACATTTACTCGCATAATTTCTTCCATCTCATATATCTCCCCTCAGTTTTAAGGGGCACATAATATATTTTTTCCGCTTAGTTTCCTCCCCTTCCTCCGACGTTTAAGCTCATACTGCCAGCGTAATGATACGCAGCAGTTATCACATAACACAGATAAGGAATATCATAAATATGTACGCATTACCAGTATGCCTGGATCTGAAACAAATTTGTCACACCCTAATTTAAGATGAAGGAAATCAGACTACACACCACTTGCAGGTAGACTGCGAACAGCCAAGTGCTACCGAGAGTTAAGGCAAATACAAACGATGTACCGAAAGTGGAGGTGCCGCAACGAAAGCTGTAGATACCAGTTTCAACTATAGGCTAGGCACATCAAATTTTACCAAAGAAAGCGAAACAGAGACTGTGCAAGATATCTCGTTTAGAGCTCTGCTTGTTAAGAGATGTTAGCTTGTAAAGCAGTCTGTGCAAGATATCTCTTTTAGAGCTCTGCTTGTTAAGAGATGTTAGCTTGTAAAGCAGTCTGTGCAAGATATCTCTTTTAGAGCTCTGCTTGTTAAGAGATGTTAGCTTGTAAAGCAGTCTGTGCAAGATATCTCTTTTAGAGCTCTGCTTGTTAAGAGATATTAGCTTGTAAAGCAGTCTGTGCAAGATATCTCTTTTAGAACTCTGCTTGTAAAGCAGTCTGTGCAATATATCTCTTTTAGAGCTCTGCTTGTTAACAGATGTTAGCTTGTAAAGCAGTCTGTGCAAGATATCTCTTTTAGAGCTCTGCTTGTTAAGAGATGTTAGCTTGTAAAGCAGTCTGTGCAAGATATCTCTTTTAGAGCTCTGCTTGTTAAGAGATGTTAGCTTGTAAAGCAGTCTGTGCAAGATATCTCTTTTAGAGCTCTGCTTGTTAAGAGATGTTAGCTTGTAAAGCAGTCTGTGCAAGATATCTCTTTTAGAGCTCTGCTTGTTAAGAGATGTTAGCTTGTAAAGCAGTCTGTGCAAGATATCTCTTTTAGAGCTCTGCTTGTTAAGAGATATTAGCTTGTAAAGCAGTCTGTGCAAGATATCTCTTTTAGAACTCTGTAAAGCAGTCTGTGCAATATATCTCTTTTAGAGCTCTGCTTGTTAACAGATGTTAGCTTGTAAAGCTACAGCTAGCCAATAACCTCGCCCAATACACCGCAAACTACCACTCCTCTTCCCAAGCTTTCTCCAGCTCCTTTGACTTTCCATAAACATCATCATTTACAAACAACAAAACACAAAGTAGCCGGTCTTTTTAATTTATACCTGAGGCGTTGTCTTTCAAATGTCTGGCGTTTAAAAAAAATGTTACATTGGTGTTTATTTTTAATGCTCACCATTTTGATCTAAAATTAGCTTCACTTTGCGCACGGCGGACAAAACGAATGTAGAGAAATGTTGCTTTGCTGTTGTAGTTACTTATCTGTGTGGGCGTGTTCGATAGCGTAGTATTGATAGATACAGCAGAGTGTCGTAAACTAAACAGTAGAACACCGAACTTTTACATCCGGGATCTCAAGCTGCTATAACGGACACTTAAGGTCAAGTTAATGGACCAAAGATCGAATGAAGACAATTTCATTACGCACTACTGTCAAATATGTATACGTACTTGATAAGGAGCGATTGGTCGAAATGTGTTTATTTTTAAGTATAGGTATATTGCGGATACCGCATCAGGCCAAACCAAAATTCATGTTACGGTCACAAGACCTTAGTCAAGAACAAGAATAAACAAAACAAAACTAAAATATTGAATATGGGCTCTGTTAGTTGCCCTTCGCAAGCGAAGATAGCGACATCGTCAGGCTATTGGTGCGAAATGTGTTCTATGATGGCTATAAATACCAATCCTGGAACGGCACATTCAGGTCACACATGCGGGGAGCCGGCTGTGGTATCTTTGTGAGTATTGTTTTTTTTTAGGGGGGGGGGGAGACAGCTTGCTTTCGCTGAGCCTCCGCGATGACGATACTCTCTGCGATCTGAGCAGCTTTTGTGATACTACAGTCTTGTGCAAGCATCTCCCAGTAGGTGACTTTAATATTGAAGCATTTCAGAGCCACTTTCAATTTTCGACTCTGGAGCTTTTTTTCTACCTTGCTGATGAGCGTCTGTTTTGAGCCCACCGCATGAGCATTAACACACCCCTACACGCACATATACATATGTCAAGATTTCGTTTGCATTTTAACTGTCCACACAACTTCTGAGTGGCGTGGCGAAAGATGGTGATAAAAGTGTGTCGAAGACAACAGTGAATAACTGGGCAACGATGTTTAAAGAAGGACATGAGTTAACGAAAGATCTTCCGAGACCAGGTCAGGCACATATTGTTGCGTCAGAAGATGTCATCGCCAACATTTATTCATCAATTCGGGTGGACTCGCTGAAGCTTACGTACGCCAAACTTTGTCACCAGACACTGCCTGCATTCTACGGTGAAGGTCAACTGGTCGACATCCTTCAGCTGTTAGAAACCGAATCACCGCTGACTGATCAACTCTGGACGGATTCCGTATCACACCCACCACGTTTTCACCGGTCTGCCGAGGAAACTATGAGTCGGAGGATAATGAAATTTTGCAAACTTGTCGGTTGGTATGTGCTGTTTACATCATAAGTGACGTCATCATGCACATCGTACGTATGTTCACTTGGTGCAGTTAGGCCCGGTTTCATTTCAACACGCCTAGTAGATAATTCGACGGATGAAATAGATAACAACACGCTCGCAATCATAAATGATGGAATGGTCACAATGAGTAAGGATTCCGTGGTGAAGAAGTTAAGCCGTCGGCCTCGTGATCAGGTGGTGTGGGTTCGACTCCGGACTCCGCCGGCTTTTTCACGGTTGCTTGATGCAGAGTTCCCTACATCTCGAAGTCAAGGTCGGGCGTCTCGAGAGAGTGAGGATAAAGAGCAGCTCAGTTAATCCTTACTAAAAATATCGCTAGCAAAATAAATTATGCCATCATCGTCTACGATGGACGGCGGCCTTTGCCTTTTTGTTGCCCCGAAAAGGGCGTTAAGTGGCGGGTTGCAATAACTTTCATAAACATTCCGAGCGTTCTGATGAAGGATGAATCACTATCCTCCAGCCAGTTGTGCTATTCTTGACTTCATCTGCGTGCCACTCAATAATACATGGATCACGTCACTCCTCCACCTCGTTTCGTTAGCCAGGCTGCCATGGGAACAGCCCGTTTCAGGGAGAACTCTCCTGAGTGCCCGCTGTGTACACAGCCATACGAAACCGTTGATCGTCATCTCATTGAGTGCTCAGCGCTCAATGATTTAGGAAAACGCTTCTTCCTCCATGGTCAAATACATGGAACACTTTATATGGTTCTAGACAATAGCTGATAAACACATGCAGATTCCATTACACGGCATTGGGCCGAAGGGTAAGAGCCTGAATGCTGCTGGATCCGTAACAACAGGAACAGTAAGAATTAAAAGAACGTCGGGGTGGGTTTAGACCCTAACATGTCCGATCATTATGTTTTGCCTGACCAAACAAAAGTCTCCTCTCTCCCACGCGATCATAATTAGGTACAACACGTGGAAGAAAAGGTTAGCGCTAACAAGTAGACGACTAGTTAGACACTCAATGACGTACACGAAGCTTCATGTAGTCACATCGGTATGTCAATTAGATATACACACAAGAGAACAGATTCATGCGCGTGCAAAGATTGTTTATGCAAACATACACATAGTTAGATAACTAGGCATACAGGGGAAAAACAACAGAATAAAAGGGAGAAACGATCAGATCAGCCGACATATCTACATCGAAGGTTAACTGCAATGGATCTTCGACGGTTTCTATCGATTGTGCGTTTCTGATAATAACTCGTTGCACATCTCGAACTAAGATGGCGGCAGCGTCAGACTTGTGCTGCGAGATGTGTTCTCAAATGGCTGTAAAGTTCATTCCTGGCATGCGGACTGCCGTTCTATGGGCACACATTTGATGGGTAGGCAAATGTTGTTGTGCTTCTCGGCGGCTTGCTTACCCTGAGCCTCAACGGCCGAGTCAGATCTGCTATCTGAGCACCTTGTGTGACGCTAGCTCGGCAGGTTTGAATGGTCCGCATGCGCCGCCCATGAGGTGACATCAATGTTGAAGTATTCCAGAGACACTTTTCAAGATGTCTGTGTCGTTTTTTCAGTCCTCCCGATGCGTATCTGCCAGTTCTGAGCTCTCCCCATAACAACTGCTTTGGGATGCGCTCATAGGGCATGGGGACATGTCTCATCCATCTATCTAACCTGGACTTTTTGCAGACCTATATGCACGCTCAGCACGCTTGACTTGCAAATAATTGGCTTTGTCCTGCCACCTGGTCCTGAGCTGCCTTATCATACAGCTCAGGGGGAAACGATTTTACTGTTTGGTTTGTCAGCTATACACTGTCAATGTGTTGTCTCTCTCTTACACACCTGTCTTCTACCCTTCACGTTTGCCATGTACTTTTATGGCTCCCAGTATGGCTTTCACCGGGTTGTTAGTCTGTTAATATGGTCAACATATGTTAAATGCCTGTCATCTCATCTGTTCACGTATGTCGCTAGACGTCGCGGGGAGGTATGATCTTCTTTCCTGTGATATCTGTATGGTTGCGGATATTTTCAATCCACGCATCCGTAGTGTTTTTCTGAGGGAGCATCTGATTAGTTGATTAGTGTATCGGTAGAGCACTCGCTTTTCAAGGCGTATGTACGGGGTTCAACTCTCGCTACCAGCACGCTCAACTGGATGAGGGGACTTAGTCGGTCGATCTGTACTTCAACAGGGGCAGAAGCCCCTGTGCAGGTCCCAGCTCTGGCATGAGCTGGATGTAGCCGGGAGAAAGGCTTCCTGCTTAGCGGGCTAGACTCGAGCAGCTTATTACTCCTCTGCGTTGGGACAAGTGTCGCAGAGGGTGGTTAACTGATGCGCGAGCCCATCTTAACAAACACTAAAGCAAAGTAAACACGCGACCTGTTTAGCACCATCTATGCTGCTCTTAACAAACCACCTAACCATGGCACGATGTTATGCCATGTCACACAGCTGGTCGACTCTTACGACATGCCCTCTGTGTGGAGGTGGTGCTATTCTTGTCCTTGTCATACACAAAGACCCCGGCAGACCACTCGGATAATATGAGTGGTTCATTTCTAAATGGGTACCTGACCTGTGGTTAGGGACATAAAGGCAGCGAGGAAGGGAACTGGCAATCTCACCTCACAAGCTGTGGCGTAGTACAATGACGTCTCAAATACATCATCACTGACGGCAGTTTCGTCTATGGGACTTATTTATAAAAGGTAGTTCCAAAGATATTGATGATGATAGTGTCAAGTGCCGTCTCCACATGGACGGTTGGCTGCATTGGACCTCCGATATGCCCTGTCTTGTTTTTTATGATACACTCCAATAGACTTGTCAGGCCATCTTTTGATGTTTTCATCCAACTTACAGTGGAGAGGAAGGCTAACATCTGGTCAGGCAAAATATACTGATCAGACATGTTAGTCAGTGTCAGGCAAAATATACTGATCAGACATGTTAGTCAGTGTCAGGCAAAACGTACTGGCCAAGACCCTTACCTCGGCTTCCTAGTATCCCTCCCTAGAAACCGGCAGTTTTAATGGCAGCCTAACGAGGTGAGGGATCGACGTGATCCCCGTAGTAGGAAACGACATGCAGATGAAGCCAAATATAGCGCAGCCGCCTGGAGGACCCCGGTCCACCTTCATCAGCACGCTTGGGATGCGAGGAAAGCTACTGCAACCACTGTTCATTTATATCTTCACTTCACTAACATGTTCGAAATCTGCGTTTGTGTTAAACGAAACCTTGTCTGCATAGATTACCGCATCATTCATCAAGGACAATCGTCATATGTCGAAATTGTGGAGCTTTTGCATTGTCCTGCATGTATTCTGTCAGTGTCCATGTCGTCGTATCTGATTTCGTCTTAGTGCGGTATCTGACTATCATCATCATCAGTTCCGTAACCTTAAAGGTCATTGGGGCACCAATACTGTAGATTGTTGGACCAGTTCTGTCACTCCGCTCGGTTTTGTGCCAAGATATTCGTTCTAGCTATGGATATTCCCGTCCATTCTCTGGTGTTGCCTTCCCATCTATTTTTCTGCCCCCTCTCTTACGCTTCCCAGACACTGTACCTTGCAGGACCGTCTTGGTTAACCCAGACGATCTTGAAACATGCCCATACCATGTGAACGTCCGTTTTTTTACCATAGCGAATAGGTCTTTATATTGGCTGACCTCTCTCTTAACGATATCCCGAACTGTCATATACGTGACCTTGTCTAAATACGAAATGCCGAGAATTCGACGCAGACATCTCATCCCCATTGCACAAATTCTTCGTTTTAGAACCGCTGTCCCAAGTTTCGCACACGTTAAGGTATACGGAAGTGACAAGTGCTTACATTAAACTCAACTTGGATTTCAGGTTGATGCTTATGTTCTGCCATAGCGGCCTCTGTTTGGTCAGCGCAGCCATGGTCATCATGTTCTTGCCTGATTCTCAGTTCTGGAACCTTCCGCATCAATCAGTGCTCCCAGGTATTCAAACTGTTTAACAATTTGCAATGGTTGATCTTTGATCACAATCAGACTTGCTAGGCCCTCTGGAACGTTGACCATGATTTTTCTCTTCTCTCCACTAATTTCCATTCCAAACTTTTGAGTGGCATTGCCGAGGTCTGAGATTAGACTCGCAAGTTCTAGCTCCGTTCCAGCCAGCCCGGTAATGTCGAGTTTTGAGATTAGACTCGCAAGTTCTAGCTCCGTTCCAGCCAACCCGGTAATGTCGAGTTTTGAGATTAGATCCGCAAGTTCTAGCTCCATTCCAGCCAGCCCGGTAATGTCATCAGGAAACCTGAGATTGGTGAGTGTAAGACCACCTATGCTGACAGTACCCGAGTGCTCATAGGGCTTCGGACATGATACGTTCAAGAAAGACGTTGGGTGAAAGAATACATCCTTCTCGTACACCGGTTGACGTGGGAAACTATTCCCCAGTTGTCCTGTTAATAAAGACTGCACTGGTGGCCTGGGAGTAGAGTTTCTTAATGACGCAGGTAAGCCGACAACCCATCCTATATTTTCGCATAGGTGCCCATATGGCCTCATGCCAGACCATGTCAAACGCTTTTTTAAAGTCAACAAAGACTTGGTATAGTTTTTGATTATGCTGAAGGTATTTTTCGTTAAGCATTAGCAGGTTAAATTGTAATTCTTTTACACTTACAAAAAAAACAACAACTATATATATCCACCGTGCCGTAGCATCCTCGCCTTATTTTAATTTTAGTTTTTAAAGGTGTCATTGGGTGAAGGCAACATCCAACTTTGTGACTGCGATTATTCATCTGTTTGGTGCATCAAACACCCACCTTGGCGGGATACGTTTTGTGAATGAAGGTGAAGTACATATGTGACTGAAACAGAAGGCTAAAGACTTTTATGCTGCAGGTTTTGGTGCACGTTGATTAAGCGATGGGATAAATGTTTCAACGTTGGTGAAAATTATTGGAGAATTAAGTGAAAATGTAAGTTCAATAATAAATGATTTTATTTTCAAGTTAATATCTGGGATCAAGATGCCGAGCAGCGCATGAGCTGCAGTGATCAGCGACCCATAGCTGACAACTATCGTCAGGGCCAGCGAAGCAGAGCTGCCAAGACCCTTCTACACCTCCATGCGGTGATCCTGGATAACAGGCGGCAACAGAGCAGACTGGCTAATGAGAAGGGATCGAAGAGGGAATGCTAACCTGGTACTCAAATAATGGTTGCTGAAGTCGGGTGTGTTGGACCGAAAGGTGCAAATATCGCAGTCAAGCTGTAAACTACAACACAACGCATTCCGTTCTCTGGACTACATTCTGCTACTTAAGCCCTTTCAGAGTTTGGTAGCGGGAGATTGAGAACGAACGAAGCCAAGCCAAGTTAGTATCTGATTTAGAATCTCCAATATCGAGAATAACCTGGAACCTAAATTCACAAGACGCCACCGCCGCGCCGGCTGCCAAGATCAGAACCCATGAGCCTATCCCTTCAACCCCGCGGTGCTCCCTGCGATGTGCTACAGTGCCGATACATGGAAACGTAACACAATCACTAGACCAAACACATTGGGAGTGACCTAGCCCTCTCTTGAGAGACGCTGGGTCGTGATCACTCTCCGGAACCAACGTTTACCAAATCTCCACAATTCGGACATACATTGATGGTCCATCGGCGAATGATGCGGTAATCTATGCAGACAAGGCAAAACATAGATGGACAGGTAGCAACGAAAGGATGGTCGATGGAGCACGACGACAACGATCTGATACACACGAAGTAAAAAAAAAGACCACCAGTGCATTTGGCCAGACTCCCTTGCTGTATACAACATCTGAGACGCTTCTGTAGAAGGGCTTACCATGCACTGGACTTCTGTGGCCCAAGACAGGGTCCGCTGGAGACGAAGTTGAAATCCGCAGCTACGTTGAGGAGCGGGTCGTCATGATCAAGAAGAACATCTTATTTAGTTTAAAAAAAACAAAACAAACTGTGACCTATTTACTGACTTGCCCATTTTTATTTTACTGACTTGCCCTCGTGCGTGTAATTTCTATTCTATGAGTGCTTTCGAATGTCAGTATATGAACATCTTCATCATACTACTATTATCGTTCATCAGCTGTCTAACGCCAGGCTCTGATTGATATAAATAAACATCCCTTGGCTAATTATATAAACACCTAGATAAACACTTTAATTCACGCACGTACAGTTCAGCATATGCCTTCAGAAAGTACCTGTCGGAGTCTACGCTCACCTGTTGAGATAGAAAACGCATACAAAATAGGGCTTGCTTTTGAAGCAATTCTAACAGATTCTGTAGTAGTTCTTTCTTTCTTTATTTTATATCGGCTGCCGTAGATAAGGGGCTCTTAGCCTGTGGGGTCATAGACACCGCATTGTTTCGTGGATAAATTTAAAACTGTTCATGTATAGATTTCAACCGGTCCATGAACTTTATTGGGAAAGCACTGTTATCTTAGTGCCAGAAGTTTAACATTTCGTTCATCCTTGGAGGAATGTTCATGTTTCTTTTATGAAGGACACTTGTTTATTTGGCCTTTTTGTTATTTGAGTCTATGAGTGGCAGAAATAAGAATTCGGTCACTGTCTAAGAGGTCGTAAAGGCGATTAGAGTGCGGTTTAACCTTTACAGCTGCGGTTCCAAACATGGAGACACCTGGGGGTTTACGAATCGGGTACTTGCGTCTTAATTCACCCCGAACAAAGTTCAGTGGGTTCACATCGTACGTAGTGGGACATTCCACTTCGGGTTAAGGGGAGGGCAGGGCCATATAATTTTATTTAAAATAAATAAGTAAAAACTTGTATAAAGATAGAAGTGTAGAAAAGATGGTTATATTGTTAGGTTAAGGGTTATGGTTATGATAGGATTAGATAACATGGTTGTTATTACATCGCCTGACAGCATTGATAATGCCGTGCTGCAGGGGAAACTAGATGCTACTCTCCTTATCATGGACCAATGTTGACACATTCAAGAACTTCATTGCGACTAACGACCGTTCCTGTTAAACTGTGTTGTAGAAGGTGACTAACGACCGTTACTGTTGAACGGTGTTGTAGGAGATTACTAATGACCGTTCCCGTTAAACTGTTTTGTAGAAGGTGACTAAAGACCTTTCCCGCTAAAACACGCAGAAGCTAACACGGAAGAAGAGATACACACGAAAAAGAACGCTAGAAAAGATACTTATAGCTACACGACATCTGTGTTGAGCGGAAGTGTAATGTATATGTTTCTTGTGATGGGTCAGCTGCACTAGCCGACTTGTGCTTCGTGTGTCTAGCGTCACGCGACTGTAGGGGTGACCGACCTTGAATCCTCACGCCTATAGTAAACCCCAGTAATGAGAATAAACCTTGTAATGATAGGTTACAAAAACAAAACACGGATTCATGGGTTAGGTTCCATACGCTTCATTAGTTTGTTGACTCGCCATTCATTTCTGCTTCTGTGTTGTTTGTGTGCGTGTGCAATACAAATTAATTTTAAAATAAAATGTTTGTTACAGCCATTTAAAGCGACCGTTTCACAACCCCAACGCATTCGGTTCGAATCCCACTCGTGTCCAGTTTAGCAGACATGAGTTTTGTTTCCGCTCCTCCACTCACGAAAGTAATGGCAGCCTACCGTACTGCACACTTGCCAAGAAACTTATAACAGCCAAAAAGGCTGGCGGTCGTAAGAAGCGACGTTCTGTAAAGGACATGACACTTACTTTTTAGTTTACACTCCCGAAAGTCACTCCCATGACACTAAAAAGGTTGAGAACCCTTGGCGTAGACAGACGGATCACTGCTCGTTTGGTGTGTTACGTTTACTATACAATCCAACAAGGAGCTTTGGTATGCTGCCAATTGCAATCTCTGATTGACATAGTTACTAGTGTAGGTGCATCGTTAGTGGTTCTTGTCTTCTTCAGATGAGTAAGCATGGATTACTCTGTAGCTGGCGAGGTCAGAACGTTATAGCCACAATAATTTGACGTAGATCTAATCGTTACAGAACTCCTGCAACACCACAACTCCTCCATGTGTGTTATGTAATACCGACTAGACGTCACTGTATTCACGGCATGCCCACTTGCTCTAAGTCTGTTTCAGTAAATGGTGAAGGATATCCCTCCCCCCCCCCCTTCTTCTATCAGTCCTACCCTCCTAAATTAATCTCACTCCCTCCCGGCTTATATCGCCTTCTTTTTGTTCTCCCACCTCGATCACTATTTGGCCTTTTCCATGTTTGGCCACCACTGGATTATCCGGCGTATTCTCCTTCACTTCTTACGCTCTCCTGGCCACATTATTTGACCCCTCTCCTTTATTTTCAGTCAAGCATCCGACACAACCAGTCGCTTAGACAGACTGGGTCTACTATCAGATAAGTAGACCATTTCTTCCTTATATGTTGATTTGTTGGTTCAGTATTGTTGTTATTTGTTGTCCCCAATGAAGGCCTATTGGTCGTAACGTAGGTTTTGTTTGTATTCTCGTTTCGGTGCGGTATCTGACCATACCCATTTAAAAATTGGGATTAAACTCAACTTGAATCAACTTTTACAATTTTTTCATTTGTTTTTTCCCCATAGCTACTGGTTCGACACACCCCCCTTTTTCCTCAGGTGCTCCAATCTGTTCAGCTGATGTGTGATTTAACGTGGTGTAGCTTAAAAATACCTTAGCCGAACTAAAAACTGCAAGAGAGGTTTAGTGCTACATTGGATACCACCACACTGTGGCATATTAGGTAACAAGAGAGCGGGCAGGTTAGCAGAGTGGTGTGTGTGTGTGTGTGTGTGGCAAATCAGTAAATAGATCACAAATAAATGTCTATTTAGAAAACGAAAAACAAAAACATTTATTTTAGTACTTCCATTGTCCCGTATTTCTCAACATATTTTCCACCAACCTTGACACACTTATCCCATCGCTTTATCAGTGCACCGAAACCAGGTTGTTTCAGCCACATTGACACGTCATGTTCAATCGCTTCGTCATTCGCGTCACTATTCACGAAACATCTCCGCACAACCTGGGCTATCATTGTGCTAACCAGGTGGGGCTAAGTTGGCGCTGTAAGGTGGATGGATGTTCAAGAAGTTGACTCCCTAGAAGGTACATTTTCACTTTAAACGAGTTTAATTGAGCCGTTTGGCTCGACTTGGTTTCGTTCGTTCTCAATCTCCCGCTACAAAACCCTGAAATGTCTTAAGTAGCAGAATGTAGTCCAGAGAACGGAATGCGTTGTGTCGTAGTTTACAGCTTGACTGCGATATTTGCACCTTTCGGTCCAACACATCCGACTTCAGCAAGCGTTATTTGAGTACCGGGTTAGCATTTCCTCTTCGACCCCTTCTCCTTAGCCAGTCTGCCCTGCTGCAGCCTGTTATCCAGGATCACCGCGTTGAGGCGTAGAAGGGTCTTGGCAGCTTTGGTTCGCTGGCCCGGACACTAGCAGTCAGCTATGGGTCGCTGACCACTGCAGCTCATGCGCTGCCAATCAAGCCGTTTGATGCCATTTTTGATTGCCCATGACAAAATGTATGGACCCAGTTATGCACCGCTCTACCCGATGAACAATTCTAGTCGTAGGCACGAGAAGCTCAGATAGTCGTAGGCACGAGAAGCTCAGATAGTCGTACGCACGAGAAGCTCAGAAAGTCGTAGGCACGAGAAGCTCAGATAGTCGTAGGCACGAGAAGCTCGGATAGTCGTAGGCACGAGAAGCTCAGATAGTCGTACGCACGAGAAGCTCAGATAGTTGTACGCACGAGAAGCTCAGAAAGTCGTAGGCACGAGAAGCTCAGAAAGTCGTAGGCACGAGAAGCTCAGATGCTACGTCCAATCAGGCACACGATTTTGAACAGGACGTCGCGTCAAGGTCAGGCACAGTGCAGTGTTCAAGACCAACATCTCTCTTCCATGTAGCTTCCCTGAAAACAGACCGTTTTCAAGGAAGCCTGGCTGGCGAGATGTGTATCGATGTGATCCCCGCAGTAGATTCCCGCGGTCCACCTTCATCAGCACGCTCGGGATGTGACGAAAGCTACTACAACCCGCCACTTAACGTCCTTTTCATGGCTCACCAAAGAGTAAACAACAACAATGACAATAATCATGTACTTATGAATATCATTTGTAAAAAGTCATGTTACGCGCGACCCACACAAAAACAAAATAAGAAATGAAAAGACAAACAAAAAAATTACACCAGCACGCTGTTATCTGAATTTACATTCTGTGACCACGTCCGCCATTGTGTATCTGAGCTGCGCACCTGCAGTAGACACCTATCGTCTGCTACCTACAGTGGACACCTAGCGTCTGCTACTTACAGTAGACACCTAGCGTCTGCTACCTACAGTGCTGACAAATCTGGATGTTCCTGCCACCTAATGACACGTTTAGAAACTATCAACTACATTTTTGAGCTATCTCATATCAGTTTGTAACTTACTTACTGTGTTGTGTGTGTGTGTATATATATATACATACACACACACACATCATGTAGCATGTCCTTTATAGAACGTCCCTCCTATTACAGCCTGTCTGAAAGAAACTCTCCGTTGCCAAAACTAAAAGCCTCCGTCAGTCATACCCACGTATTCTTGGATGGAAAGCTTAGTGCATCGTCTTCTTGGTCTACCCCGGCCTCTTTTGCCTGGCATCATATCTTCCATCACCGTTCTCTCAAGACCGTTGTGTCTCTTGATGTGACCAAAGTATTTACATTTTCTGGCTAACATGGAATTGAAAAACCAGTTCTCCTCTTTGTTCAACTCTTGTCGACTCTCTATATTAGTCCATTTCTCCGTCCAGTGTATTCTGAGGATATTTCTGTAACTCAAAGGATTCCGTTCTTTGTCTAGAAGTTTTGGTAATATGCATACATACATATAAAGGAGAGAGAGAAAAGTGTAGAGTGAAGTTGGATGCCTTATTTTTCTCCATTATATGCGATAAGCGCTGCTTATTGATGTGAAGGATATAATTGAAACTCGTGTACCCAGATCAGGGTCGAGCAAGAGGATGGGCGGATTGAGAACGTGGGCATGCATTTGTAAAAACTAGAAACATAAAACCAAAAACGGTCACGCTGGGTGTTAGCGATGGAAACGGGTCGTGTTTGCTGAACCAATTTATCTTGCTTGTTGTTGTTATCCTTGATAGGGTTATAGGCTTCTGAGTATTCGTCATAACATTTTGTGAGGTTTGGTAGCAAGTTTCCGTCCTCGTTGCATTTTGTCTTCTCTAACAGTGTCATCTACAGCTGGTAATACCTGTCGAGCATGGGTAATGAGCTCGGTGCCTTTCCCACAAAAAGCAAACACTCTAACCACTCATCTACTCAGATGCTTAGTTTTGTCATCAGTTGGAATTATAAAGAATATTGTATACATATTGTTAGGTGCATTTTGTTTAACTCTCGTCAATCACATTCCCATTTGGTCACAGTAGTAACTATATCTATCTCTTGACTGTAAAGAATGTTAGAGAAATCATCAGCATGTACCATGTCGACTGACGTAGGCGGATTTGGATATCCTCAACTACATTTCCTTATTATTGTTCTCTTTTTTTTTCTCCTATTAATTGGGGTCCATATATATATATTGCAGTAAAGTGCACAACCAAACATGTAAATGACTGTATGTGTCTGTTGCAAGATGGGGGAGGGGGATGTGGTGGTATGACCTCCAGTATCTACAGCAGCATGGCATTATGGTGCACAAAACCAAAGTCTACAATCAGCGGGCAGATGCTGAATGTCATAGATAAATTCACGTGTCTCGGCAGCACGATGTCGAGATCGGTCAGCCTCGATGATGAGGTGGCAAGCAGAAAAGCGAGGGCCAGCATATCCTTTGATAGAATGCGCTCGATGGTATGGGAACGTCGTGGTATCAGCGTCAAGACCAAACTCAAAGCCTACAGTGCCACCATCATTGCAACCCTTCTCTTCGCCTGCGAAAGCTGGACTGGACACTCTGGACACGCAAGGCCATTAAACCACTTCCACACAGGTTGCCTGAGGCGAATATTCCATATTCAATGGCAAGATCGTATCGCTGACATCGAAGTTCTCTCGAGGGCTGACATGCCCAGCATCCATACACTGCTAGAAAAATCACAACTTAGGTGGACCGGACACCTCATCCGCTTGTCAGGCGAACAGCTACTAAAGATGCTACTCTACGGCGAGCTGAGAGAGGGATGGCGCGAGAGAGGGCGTCCAAAGAAACGTTTTAAAGACAATCTGAGGGACTCACTGAACAGTTGCCAGATAGATGTCACCACCTGGGAATGTCTTGCACAAAACATATCGCACTGGAGAAGCGCAGTCAAAGCGGGTATAGCTAACAGCGAGGACCACCCTGTTGGGAAAGCCCAGAGCATACGCGAGACATGGAAATCACGAGCACAGGGAACACCATCACCTTCTACAGACCTCGTGTGCCCGTTATGCAGCAGATGTTTTTGTGCCCGCATTGACCTGTTCAGCCACATGCGCACCCATGCCACACAGGGAAATCAGTGACAATGATGATGTCTGCGGTACTCATCGACAACGATGGACCGCTATTGTCAGACGATGTAATAACAACCATGTTATCTAACCATAAAACTAAACCTTCGCAAAATTAAAAATAACCACCCTTTCTATATTTTGTAACTGAGTCTTTACTTATTTATTTAAAATAAAATTACGTTGACCTGTCCTCCCCTTAACCCGAAATGTAATGTCCCATTATTTACGATGGAAACCCAATGAACTCTGTTTGGGGTGAGTTAAGACACAAGTACCCTATTCGTAAACCCCCAGGTGTCTCCATGTTTGGAACCGCAGCTGTGAAGGATTCTTTCCGTTAGCACGCCATTGTCCTATCCAATCTAACCTACTCGGCCTACAAAAACGGTGTGCGGAAATGTTGTGTGTCTTTTGTTGAACGGAGCCACTTCCGACAGCTATTTTTTACTGCTGAATACGTCCCCCATATATACACGATATTTTGCCGGATAAAGTATCGTATGTTCGATTACAAATCGCTTTTGATTTTAATTTTGTATACGCCGTTTGGAGCAAGCCGACTTTTTGCGAAAGG
Organism: Ariolimax columbianus; assembly: GCA_036924085.1. Taxonomy (NCBI): domain Eukaryota; kingdom Metazoa; phylum Mollusca; class Gastropoda; order Stylommatophora; family Arionidae; genus Ariolimax; species Ariolimax columbianus. The sequence goes on from JAVGWX010000018.1 coordinate 22,067,658, forward strand.
TGAAGTAGGTTGTTGGAAAGGACCTTTATTGAGTAGATCTGTTTATTTTGTTTGTTTAAATGAAAGAACTACGTTTGAATTGAAAACTAACAGTTATGTAGATATTGTAAACACAGTATCGATACATTGTTGTGGTTTCCATGGCTTTCTATCGAAACGACTAGGCCTAGCGGTCGAGTCCAAATTTTTTTCCCGAGTTTTTCATAAATTTTCAACTTCATCTTTTTGTATCTCAGAAACTAACAAACACACAACAAAAACAAAACATGTTCGTTATTCAATTGTGTCTCTACACCCAAGAAAATCATATTTATTGACAAACAAACAGAACAGTTACAAATTTTGAAAGTCGACTACCATAGCGAGAAATTAAGTAAGTTAATTATGTCAAATTTTCGTCAACAACAAAAAGGCGGATTGCTAAAGGTTAAACCGCACTCTAATTGTTTTTTCGACCTCTTAGTTAGACACTCACCGTATTCTTATTTCTGCCACTCGTACACCCGATAAAACACGCCATAATACACGAGATACCATAAGCCCTGATCAGCTTAGTCTACCTCGAAGTCTACTATGCTATCAAATCGCTTATGTTTATGTTTGATTGTATGCACGTTAGGGTCAAATCTTGTACTTCAAAATTCACACACTTACCGATAAGCCAGAGAGCTAACATTTTAAGGACACGAACAAAACCGATGAAAATACACTTTAATGATATATTTGGGACAATTTGTTTAAATGAAAGCCTTTAAGAATTATTCACGGAAGCGTCTCGTGTCGTATATCGTAACCAAATTATGATATCACGTGATTCAAATAGCACCCCCCCCCCCCCACCCACCCCAGCAGAAACGTCGGGACACACGAAAGCGTGAGGCACGGAACGTGTCATTTAAATATCAGACACTTCCCGAGTTCCGCGTGAAATCGATTAAACGGCACAATTGATTCTACGCCATTACTCCAGTATATTGGAAACATATAACACGTAGGACATCTAAGAAACTTCACCATTTGATGAAAGATGAAGAGACAATATGTTCATGTTTCGATGACAGGTTTACTTAACGTTTACTGTGACTCAATAATAATACCATGCAACTCTTAAACTTCACCATTTGACGAAAGATGAAGAGAAAATATGTTCATGTTTCGATGACAGGTTTACTTAACGTTTACTGTGACTCAACAGTAATACCATGCAACTCTTAAACTTCACTTATAATTAATGAGAGTAAGATCTAGTATTTGAAAATTCAGACAAAGAAAACTCATTCATACACTTTCCGGTACACTAGAGACCGGAAACTGATCTGTGTGTTTACGTGCAAACGGATGTATGATTGTGTGTGTGTTGACACAGCTGTAAATGGCTATGTGGCTACCTGTTAGTGAAGAAAAGGACGCGAGGAAAAGAACAGGTAATCCCATTTCATAAACAATCGGTGGCCTCGTACAATGACATCTCTGACACTGCATCCCTGACAGCAGTGTCTGCTATGGGACTTCCTTTTACTATATATTTGCTGTTGAATACGTAAATACTAGATTTGTTCTGAAATGTTCTGCTCAATGTCTTTGCTCCTCGCCCTAGGAGTGCATCTTTCTCTGACCCATGCCCCAAGTAAGGTAACTGGTCTTTGTTCGTCTGACTTGTCACTTTTTCTTTCTATTTCTTTGCTTTCAGGAGCTTTGGTCATCCTATATATACAGGTCAGTCACCATGAGGAAGTCTGTAGTCTTCACCAGATCGGGGCGGCTGCCCCACAGCTTTTGTCTCAGCGCCGCACCCTTTGGCCAAGTCTAACATCTCATTTCCTTATAGAGTGGGCATTCCTGTAGAATGTGTTCAGAATTCTAGCCCACTGTTTCACATATGATTTCATCGGTGTGTGAGATCTTTAGTCGGTATAGATGTTTTAGTAGTCTGCAGTGACCTTCTCAGGCGAAAAAAGTAGTTTCATCACTATTTGGAGGTACTGCATTGTCTGACTTGGACATTCATCATATCTATTTCATCTCTGTTTCGCTCCCTTTGGGGTATAGGACAACCACTGTTGAAGGCTCCTCACTGAAAGCCTGGGTAAAAACACTTAGTATACTCTAACTGTAGTGGTGTCTGTAGTTTGTTTTTCATGGTGAGGTTGCTAACTCCACACAGTCCTCTTTAGTCGGCAGTTTCCTCATTGATATTGGTGCATCGATCCTGTTCTTTCCTCCCCACTAGTAAGAGTCCCACACGGTAGGCATCCTGGCGTACTAATATGTTTTTACATCGAGTGTTATGCGGTCTGAAAAGATAATGTAAAAGGAGTCAGTCCTGGAGAGGTAAAAAATAGGACTTTAGCTCTATATGCTGTAAAAGTCTACTGAAGATTGTTGTGCATGGAACTAGCAACGTTATCGCATAAAACAAAACAAATAACTACTTCTGTGTCATTCGTTCTCAAACTCCCGCTACCAAGCCATGAAAAGGGTTTTGAAACTAGCAAGATGTAGTCTAGGGAACGGAATGCGTTGTGCCGTAGTTTACAACTTGACTGCTATATTTGCACCTATCGGCCTGACACACCCGAGTTCATCAAGCATTGTTAGATACCGGGTTAGCCTTACTTCACGATCTTTCTCCTTAGCTAGTCTGCTATGTTGCATCCTGTTATCTAGGATCACTCTATTGAGGCGGAGAAGGGTCTTGGCAGTTTTGGTTCTCTGACACTGACGCTTGCACTAAGCTTTGGATCGCTGACCGTTGCAGCTCATGCACTGCTCTGCATCTTGATCCCACAAATTACTACATAAACCACTACTGCATAAGCACACAAAGTGCTTTGGCGCAGGCTTCCTAAAGAAGGTAAACTGTAGTGGGCCATGCTCCGGTTGGAGTGGGAAAAATGGGCAAGAGTAATAAAGGCAGTCTCAATTGTTAGGAATGAAGTGTTAAAGACATCAGTATATTAAGTCACAGTTCTATCAGGTCTGGGCACTTCCTTTCCTCATTGCCTGTTTCTTTCCAAATCTCTAGCTGGGTCGACTGGATGGTGCCAATAGCAGAAGCTGAACTCTGTACCTTTTGTCGTAAAAAGCGAGTGCTCTACCACTACGCTACTCAGAAAAATAATACGCCAATTGTAACATTGAAAGCACGTACAAGATTCTGAGTGGGGTTAACAACATCACCACATGAAATTATTACTGACAATTCTTCGTCATCTGCGTTCGTCCCCAATCTCCCGCTACCAAGCCTTGGATGTAGTCCGGAGAACGGAATGCGTTGTGTCGCTAGTTTACAGCTTGACTGCGATATTTGCACCTTTCGGTCCGACACATCCGTCTTCAGCGGCGACTGACACTTCAAATTATGTGATACACGTAAGCAGGCCAGCTGTAGTGGTAGTAATATGCTTCACATGGAACTGATAAAATGGAACCCACGTCGTACACAGCTCAGTAAAAGTGCCAAACTTGGACAGCCACCACCAAGAAAATAGACGCAATAAAACTGAACCTCAATAATTCTTCTTCTTCTTCATCGTACGCTGTCAGACGTCGACCTTTATTTTTTCGAAAAAAAGCGGTGGTCATCCTGAGGCTGTCGCCACTGCCATAGAGCTTGTCTAGTGTTGCCACTGGTGATGGCCACATCTGCTCTCTCTGATCCTCGTATGTCGGGCAGTTTTGCAGCAAATGCTCAGCGGTCATTTTCCCGGTACCACACGGGCATTCGTCGGTGCCACCTATCTTCAATTTGTTGAATAGGTGGTACCTCAGTCTATTGTGGCCAGTGCGAATTCTGAAGACCACGACCTGCTCTCTTCTGTTCAACTGGTAATAAGCATCGTTTTTTGTGTAGCCAGTATGTTCGGTTTCCCATTTGGTCATGTATCTAGCTCTAATAAGCCGTTTTGACTCTTCGTATGTCATACCAGTATCTGAACCTCAATAATTGACAAGATAGAGTGCTCAAAAGAATGGAGGCGAAAGTAAAGATAACTGCGTTCCTCACGCAGCAGAGTCCATTTACTCAGAGAACATCTATTTGCTCACGCAACTCACCCGTTGTCTCGGAATGATGGGAACATTGACCTTATTGCTTACCGTAACGTGACAGAGTATTATCGGTCAAGGGCGCCACGCTAGTGGTTCGGAGGAGGGGGGCGGGTGTGTGGAAAATTCAAGCTTCGTGGCCATTTGCACCCCTAGCTAGTGGAAAATGTCATTGTTTTATATATATATATATACACGAGGCGTGTTCAAATAAAACCGAACCAAACTGCAATAAAGGGACATAAGTACAATGCGCGTGATGACGTCACTTCTGGTGTAAACAGCACACGCCAACCGTCAAGTTTGCAAAATTTCGTTATCCCCCGACTCATAGTTTCCTCGGCATACCGTTGAAAACATGGCGGGTGTGATACAGAATTCGTCCAGAGTTGATCAGCGAGCGGTGATTCGGTTTCTAACAGCTGAAGGATGTCCACCAGTTGACATTCATCGCAGAATGCAGGCAGTGTATGGTGTCAAAAGTGTGTCGAAGATGACAGTGAAGAACTGGACACCGAAGTTTAAAGAAGGACGCGAGTTAACGAAAGATCTTCCGAGACCAGGTCAGGCGCATATTCTTACGTTAGCATGCCCATCGTACGTATGTTCACTTGTTGCTGTTTGGTCCGGTTTCATTTGAACACGCCTCGTATTCTCAATATATATATATATATATATATATATATATATATATATATATATATATATATATATATATATATATATTGGGAAGAAGACTAACGTCGAGTCAGGCAAAATATACTGATCAGACATGTTAGTCAGAGTGAGACAAAACATACCGAACAAGACCCTCACCTCGGTTTCCAAATCCCTCCCTGGAAACGGGCAGTTTTTATGGAAGCCGGACTAACGAGGGGAGCGATCGACGTGATCCCTGTATTAGTGAATGATATGCAGAAAAATCGAACAAAGCATAAACGCCTGGATGACCCTGGTCACCTTCATCAGCACATTCGGGATGTGGGGAAATCTACTGGAATCCGCCACTTAACGTCCTTTTCAGGGCACATAAAAGAGTAACCTACTCATTGCGGACATTCGCAAACAACGATATATATTTTAAATAATGTACTAAAGAATATATGTCCCTACTAGCCCACATCAATTTGATATCCCCGTAGCAAAAAGAGCCACGGGGAAGACCTCCAATGCCTTAGTCATACCCCCTTGCTGTCCTCAAGAAATCCAAGACACCACTGATGGAATGCTTAGCATGCAGTGGACTTTCGTGGCTCGAGACAGGGTCAATTGGGGACGAAGTTGAGACCCGCAGGAACGGGTCATCAAGAAGAAAATGTGTCATGTGAGCGTATCGATAGGGCCGTCGCTTCTCATGGAAAAGGTATCGGGCTCTTCTTTTTCGTCTACATTGGTCCTTAAAAGGTTTACATCAATGCTGCGATACCTGTGCCTTTCGGCCCAGCACATCCGATTTCAGTGGGCGTTTTTGAGTACCGGGTTTGGCTTCCTGCTGCAATTAATATATATTGGCCAGACTATACCAATGCCTAATGCAGCCTGTTTCCAGGGTCGCCAGCTGGAGACAGAGTAGGTACTTGGTCAGCCACGTGTCTGTGACCTAGATGCACGCTGTCAGATCATTGACTGCCGCACCTTGGCCCAGGTACCATGCTGGATATTTTTGTCGACACACCTCCAGTCGACCATGTTGTTTATTGTTGTTTAATGCACACATTGAGTATGTTTAATCTTTTGTGCCCTCTCGAGAGTTCGTCAAGTGGCGGGTTGTTGTTGCTTAAATGTTTGCCTCACTAGTTTCTGCTGGCGGAGGCGCGCCTATTCCACCCCAGACCGTAGTCCATTGGGCGATATCAGGACGCATAAACCAGTGCTTGGATGCATGTGTGTGTCTGTATGTACCTATGCTAGGTTTGTGCGCCATCAGAAGCTAGCCCAACCAAAGTGCAATGGAAGGGCCTCAACCTGAGGGCGCGTATGAAAGTTGTGTAAGAGTCTGACTGTTGGACAGAGTCAAATGAGTGAGGTGAGAAGGGGAAAAGTTTCTGTCATCATTGTCAAGTGGTGGGTTACAGTAGTTTTCCTCACATCCCTGGTGAAGATAGACCGGAGTCATCAAGGTTGTTGCGATATGCTTGTCTTCATCTGCGTGACGTTTACTACCTACGGGAATGCACTGATTCTGCTTCGAAGATTGTCTTTCTAATATCTTCGTTGAGTATTTCAACACTGTTGGTTGTGTTTATAAGGATACGGGTTGATGTTTCTTGAAATAACTGCCAGATCGCTTTTGTAAAGTCCCAGTGCATTTTCTGTTTAAAATAGGATCTTGAGAGCGTTCTTATGTTTGTAAGGAATGGTTTGTGATCACTTCCAATGTCACCAAGAACTTGCAGGTTGCAGGAGTTTATCAAATCAGATGAACAGATCGTCAAGTCAGGTCGAGTGAGAGAGAGACGTGGGCCCAGTGTAGCAGCGTTGGGGTAGAGTCTGCTTGCTTCAATACAGACAAGTTGGTTGGGGTAGAGTCTGCTTGCTTCAATACAGACAAGTTAGTTGAGGTAGAGTCTGCTTGCTTCAATACAGACAAGTTGGTTGGGGTAGAGTCTGCTTGCTTCAATACAGACAAGTTGGTTGGGGTAGAGTCTGCTTGCTTCAATACAGACACGTTGGTTGGGATAGAGTCTGCTTGCTTCAATACAGACAAGTTGGTTGGGGTAGAGTCTGCTTGCTTCAATACAGACAAGTTGGTTGGGGTAGAGTCTGCTTGCTTCAATACAGACAAGTTGGTTGCATCGCAGAGCTCCTCGATAAATTGTCATGTACCGCTGTGGTCGTGTAACCCCAACGTGGCGAGTGTCCATTGAAGTCACCTGCCTGGAGTGTTTTATAACATTGTGTTTCGTGCAGATCAGGCAGGCTGCAGGTCGTCTGTGGGGGGCTGTATATGTTGTATTTTGATCCAATGTGCCAGATAGTGGTTTTCTGTATGTCTGTGGGATGGGCTGCCATATTTGTTACATATCCCTGAATGTCAGTCATTTCGGATGTAGGTAACTATGCCACGGCAGTTAGTGCACACACAGGCATAGCTAATGTATCGTGTCAGGCTCAGGTCGGTGTACACACAGGTATAGCTAGTGTATCGTGTCAGGCTCAGGTCAATGTCCTTGTGTAGAGTTTCTTGCAGGAGAGCCACATGAAGCCTATGGCTGTTCAAAACCTTGGCAAGCTCAAGCTTCTTATTTCTCAGGCTACACATATTTCACTGTAGAACATTAAATGAAAGCTTATTATCTTGTTTCTGCACGTGCTTCCTCCTACGTTTTCTCGTGTCAGTATGTTTGTTTGTTTCCAGTAGTCCAATTTCCACCTATTGCGGCGTGGTCACCCACTGCCAGGTACCAACCTTGATGACCGAGGCATCGTCAGAGCTCGTTTATAAAATGTTTAAATTTTGTACTTCCCAAATTTTGGCATTATCGGGCTGGTAAGTTCGTGGATTTTCTTCTCACCCCAGGCAGAAACGAGAAATTTACTGTCCTGACATTAAGTAATTAAGTGGCTGCTTTAGCAACACACTAAGGTACCGACGCCACGTTAGGATTCACTGTTCTCGTTTCCGGCCACCGAGTTCTCCTAGGCTCTAGACCTGTGACCGCCACCAACTGTCTACTGGCTAGGACGAGTTCTCCTAGGCTCTAGACATGTGACCGCCACCAACTGTCTACTGGCTAGGACGAGTTCTCTTAGGCTCTAGACCTGTGACCGCCACCAATTGTCTACTGGTTAGGACGAGTTCTCCTAGGCTCTAGACCTGTGACCGCCACCAATTGTCTACTGGCTAGGACGAGTTCTCCTAGGCTCTAGACCTGTGACCGCCACCAACTGTCTACTGGTTAGGCCAAGTTCTCCTAGACCTGTGACCGCCACCAACTGTCTACTGGCTAGGACGAGTTCTCCTAGGCTCTAGACCTGAGACCGCCACCAACTGTCTACTGGTTAGGCCGAGTTCTCCTAGGCTCTAGACCTGTGACCACCACCAACTGTCTACTGGTTAGGCCAAGTTCTCCTAGGCTCTAGACCTGAGACCGCCACCAACTGTCTACTGGTTAGGCCAAGTTCTCCTAGGCTGTAGACCTGAGACCGCCACCAATTGTCTACTGGTTAGGCCGAGTTCTCCTAGGCTCTAGACCTGTGACCGCCACCAATTGTCTACTGGTTAGGCCGAGTTCTCCTAGGCTCTAGACCTGTGACCAAAAGTTCCAGACAATTGGATCGTCACGTCCTGGGCCACTGTGCCTTTACCATTGACCTCGATTGTCATGGTGCGGCGAATGTACGTTCACTTTTCCCATGTCTGTTCAGCATGGTGCTGGTTCCTTCCTAACAACAGAAGGTGCATGCGTATTCTCCAATCGTATACCCATTTGTACAGATGGGTTACTGGTAATGTTTTAAGAATAAAATCCTCATTATATAGTACCTCATCAACTAAGTTATACCGCATAGTGTTAGTTCTGATAGGTCATGCGAGAGGCCATCAGAGCTGACTCATGCGGTTGTAGTACATATACAAGTGTCTATTTAGCGTGCAGTTAAGTGTCAAGTTCCTGTTTTTCCACCCCTATAAATTGACATCCCCATTTATGTGTTAATCCCTTGTTCTTTGATTCGTTAGTCAATTATTGTAATTGTCCGTTGTCCCTGGTGAAAGCTTATTGGTTGTAACGTAGGATTAGTTCCGTTCGTGTTTTCGTCTCGGGGCGGTATCTGACCATACCCATTTTTGAAGGAGAAGTTGTCTGTTCATCGGGCTGGATGAAGAATGTCTTGGTCTGGAGGCTGGCTGCGGCTCTAGAATAAGACTGACACTGATTGGCGCCCCGTTCTGTGGCATTTCATACTGTTTGATATAATTTTAGTCAGTCAAATTTCATTTCCTCTTTTCCTTTTTCTGTTACGCTGTGTTGTGTTCAGCTGCGCCTTTCTACCCGACACATTTTTATTTCAGCTGTCTTGTTGGGCACAGCGTTTGCTTTCTCCCTATTCCCTACACTAGTGCAGCCATGTCGCCACTTGGAGGCGAAATACAGTTTTAGCTAACTATGGTTCGCTGACCCTGATGCAAGCAGCCATCCGTGAGTCGCTGGATGCTGTCAGCTCTGGTTCACCGAACCTGATGCAAGCAACCAGCTATGAGTCGCAGGCCTGCTGTCAGCTCATTCGCTGTCCTGTATCGTCGACCACAACCAACACCCAGAATAGTGAATATTTTCCAGAAGGTTTTCACATTTACTTCAACGAGACCATGTAAGGCCTTACGAAATGTTTGTCTCAAATAAGAAGGCTTGAAGTTCTAAAATATTCTTTGGTCATGTGTTGCCTTGTTGTTGTTGTTTAATGCCTACAATGAGTAAGTTTTCTATTTTGTGCACCCTGAAAAGGACGTTAAGTGGTGGGTTGTAGTAGCTTACCTCATATCGCGAGCGTCTGATGAAGGTGGAACGCGGTCCTCCAGGCTGTTGTGCCATGTTTGACTTCATCTGCGTGATGCTCACTACTACGGGGATTAAGCCGACCCACATCTCGTCAGACAGATTTTTAAAAAACCAGCCTGAATACAAAGAACGCTACATGGAAGTGATATAGTGATCTTGATCAGTATAATGTGCCTGACCCTGAATCGACGTCCTGGTCAGTATGGTGTGCCTGACCCTGACACGATGCCTTGGTCAGTATGTTGCGCCTGACCCTGTCACGATGCCTTGGTCAGTATGTTGGGGCTGACCCTGACACGATGCCTTGGTCAGTATGTTGCGCCTGACCCTGTCACGATGCCTTGGTCAGTATGATGGGCATGACCCTGACACGACGTTCTGGTCCGTATGTTGGGCCTGACCCTGACACGACGTTCTGGTCCGTATGTTGGGCCTGACCCTGACACGACGTCCTGGTCAGTATGTTGGGCCTGACCCTGACACGACGTTCTGGTCCGTATGTTGGGCCTGACCCTGACACGACGTTCTGGTCCGTATGTTGGGCCTGACCCTGACACGACGTTCTGGTCCGTATGTTGCGTCTGACCCTGTCACGATGCCTTGGTCAGTATGATGGGCCTGACCCTGACACGACGTCCTGGTCAGTATGTTGGGCCTGACCCTGACACGACGTTCTGGTCCGTATGTTGTGCCTGACCCTGACACGACGTTCTGGTCCGTATGTTGGGCCTGACCCTGACACGACGTTCTGGTCCGTATGTTGGGGCTGACCCTGACACGATGCCTTGGTCAGTATGTTGCGCCTGACCCTGTCACGATGCCTTGGTCAGTATGATGGGCATGACCCTGACACGACGTTCTGGTCCGTATGTTGTGCCTGACCCTGACACGACGTCCTGGTCAGTATGTTGTGCCTGACCCTGATACGACGTACTGGTCAGCATGTTGTGCCTGGCCGAAGTAGCACTCAGTTCCCCATGAGTAACATATAAGATTGTGTTTTAGCAGGTAAGAAAACAACATTAATCTCGCTGCACACGTCCACCAGAGTTCTTGTGTGCAATATCAATAATAAGTAACATCCAGTGACTTTCTGAACACTGTAAGATACATAGAAATAATGACGCAGGTAGACTAGCCATATAAGGAATAACTAAAACCCAAACTAAAGACAAGAGCTATGCATGACGAAATAAAGAACAATTTAAAAAAATTAACATTAAAGACAAATTGTGTATCGAACACCCAGAATCAGATATAGGTATTTGCGTCTTAATTCACCCCAAATAAAAGAAATATATATATTTTAAGCACTGAGTTTGTGCTAGAGACGTCACAGAATAGTCCATTTTTTAACTGTGGGGCGTGTCAAATATTCTGCGAGAATAGACGAGAATTTCTGCTTGTGTTGCCGCTTATTTCTGCCGTCTAAGCGTGGATTTCTTGAATGTGGCAACGTTGGGCCATGAAAATGAAAGTATCATCCAATTTCTACTGCAGCATGACCTTATCCATGCTGTCAGACGATGTAATAACAACATGTTGCCTAACCATAGCCCTACCTTAATCACAACCTTAACCGTTCGCAAAACACTTCTATTTTTATCTATGTCTTTACTTACTTATTTAAAATAACATTGATAGACCAGTCCTCCCCCTTAACCCGAAATGGGATGCCCCGTGACGTGCGATGAAAATCCAGGGAACTCTGAGGTGAATTAAGACACAAGTACTCATATACCCTTCAGCGAAGGATACATGCCTTGGAGATGAGATGTTTCCGAAGACTTTTAAACGTCACGTACAACGATCGAGTTACAAATGAGGAAAATACGAGATAGAATTACAACAGTAATAGGGCCCTTTGAAGACCTCTTGGCAACTGTCAAAAGAAGGAAACTCGCTTGGTACCGTCACAAATCGAGATCAAATGGTCTTGCAAATACGATGCTGCACGGAAGGGTGCATGGCAGACGACGAAGAGGTCATCCCAAAAAGAGATGGGAGGACAACGTAAAATAATGGACCCATCTCCAACCAGAAGTGGTACAGGCAGCGGCCGCTGACAGAAAGGTGGAGTGGGGTTGTGAGGATGTCTTCATGTGTGCCCCAACGACCTCTCTCGTTACGGGATGACCTGACCTGACCCAGATATAGTAGAAGCATACTACTATATACCAACATGAGATCACGTGACAATATACCGACTGCGATGCCCATGCAGACTGAATCATCATCTGTTCGACAAAATGAAAATGGGGCACACAGACAAGTGCCGTTGTGGGGAGAACAAAGAAACAGGGAAACACGCTCTACAGTTTTGGCCATTCACGAGGGTGCGGAGCGACCATTTGGCGCTGTCCAAGCCGATTGCGAGATACACTGTATTGACACGAGAGATGTATGAGAATGGTCGCCGTTTTATGAGAGGAAATAGATGAGAACGACAATGAGTAAAGTAAGCAGCATGTCCTTTACAGAACGTCGCTTCATACCGCGATAAAAACCCATGTCTCATAAACTGGACACGGACGTGATTCGAATCGGGTGCGTTGGAATTGTGAAATGGACGCAGCGTCCATGAACGGCAATGAAGAAAAAGTAATACCTTGAAGCTGGCGTAAACAGCCCTCTTCCTCACAAATATGTAACCTCGACACAGGAGTTAAATATGTTCATGTAAACATACTTGTTGCCATCGTGACTATGTTGCTTCATTGGATAGGGCACATACAGAGTAGACTTATTGAGGGTCCTTTGATCACTGCTCAGCCGGACATCATGCTGGGACTTCTCAGCGAGAGTGAGAAGACAGGTCGTTGCTGAGCGAAGTTGGACATGCACGTCAATAACCTCCAGTTTGAGAATGCAGATGGAAGTAGTGACTTCAGTGTTAAGATGGCTACCTGAGACGCAATCATCGTACATGAGGCGCAGACCATACTTCAGAGGGTACGGAAGTGACTTCAAACCTCCAGGGGTTGACATGGATCTACTGTCCTGGTCATGCTTGAGTTCAGAGCAACAAAAGAGCTGACATCGTAGCTTCACAAGCTTCCATCATGGGCACCATAATGATGGATAGGAATGACATATTGAATTCAACCAATGACCGTCTGTTGATGAGTCAGCAATCCACATACTGCAAAGTTTTGACATCAAACTAGGTTCGAGCGGAGTGGGGCGCATGAGAGGACGGAACAGGAGTGTTTTCAACCAGCGACAGGAACATACTCTGCACTGTTTACTGAGAGAGACTGAGCACCTGTGGGTATACCTTGAATGCAGTGACGTCGATTCTTAGAAACAAACAAAATGGCTCTTGGATTTTTACAATGGCGATCCGCATTGGTTTTTAACGTGAAGTCACTAGCTGCATTTGTCGACCTATCCTTTCCAACTTTGAAGCCAATAATTGAGTCTCATCTCTAGCTATGAATGTCCAAGACTGCATCTTCTTCCAATATTGGTCTCTTTCGTCCACACTGAAGATCTGTTGTTTAGGGGATCCATCGTCATCATTTTTTCTAGCTATCTCGTCTGAATATGCACTCTGCGGCTTCTACAGTAGCGCTATCAGCTTCACCTTTAAATTGTGGAGAAGACTTCTGCCCATAATCCCCGTGAACCAGCGTCTGCTAGCTTCAAACTTCTCTTCATGCAGCTTCTCACCTTTCTCATCCTTCGTAGAATCAAAGAGAGAGAGAGAGAGAGAGAGAGAGAGAGAGAGAGAGTGTGAGTGTTGCTCTAGATTCGGTCAAGGCTTAAAGAAATGTTATGGTTGATGTGATATACTATCCAAACCATTGGAACTGTCTCCATATCAACAATAAGGTTGTCTCGATTTCTTGTCATCATTGTTTTCACATGATTCGTACCTTTAATTCCCTTCAATAACTTCACATTAAGCTCATATGTTGGCGGCTCACGAAGCCAGATTTTCGGTCCACCTCGACACGCCTTTTTCCATAAATTAATCAATTACAGCTTATCATTTACGTTAAAAAAAATTGTATTGGCTTTCGCCTTATTTCTCTATTCCCAAAGGGGGTGTGCCTTACACTATGTTTTTATGTTGTGCCTGTCGGCCTAGTATATCCGACTTTGGCATGCATTTTATGTAAAGGTCCGCTTCCTTCCACATTTTCTGACTGTTTGCTTTTCGGGGGTAACTGTTGGAGATACTGGTTTAGAAGACTCTGTGTACAACCAGTTTATGTCTTGTCTTTCCCATAACCGCACGAGGTCGTAGGGGCATCACTCAGCGTGCGAATGTTGTGTCTTGGGACAGGCCCCCATTTCTCCCGGGTGAAGTGTTTTTGTGCCGTAGTGTCACGTGTGTACGTATTACAGCCACACTAAAACCGACAATGTCGGCAAGAAGGACGAAGGACGTCAATCTTGTGAAGTTCAGAAGTGGAAATACGACACAGGGTAACCGAAATGCTATTACATATGCCGATGACCATGCTAGGATAATAGGAGGGAAGATAACATCAACAAAATAACGAATTATCTAAATGGAAACAGCAACATGTTATCGTGGACATAAGCGTAAGTCATCAACTAGTGGCCTGACAGCATCCATAATGAACTAAAACACCAGAGTAAGTTAGACCCACGGCCTGTTAGCCGCTATCTTTGCTGCTCTGTCTTCGTGCGACTTTTCTTTTCACTCGCACGCTCAGAGGCCATTGAGCGGTTATTTATAAACCTAATTTCAATAAAATAACAATGAAACAGTTTTGAAAAATGCGAGAATTGACAGAATGTGACACGGAGACACAAAGGGTTCAAATGCGGCAGTCAAAATGGCGTCAATCGACTCAACTCGTTGCGATATTACAGCCACAATCTATTAGCGGAGGAATGCATCTTGCATTAATGAGCATGAATAATTTGAACGAAAAAAAGTGCAATTCCTGCAAAAAACAATATGTGCGAGGCGCAATAAAGCGAGGTTTGCTCTCTCTCTCTCTCTCTCTCTCTCTCTCTCTCTCTCACCCACTCACTCACACACACACTCACACATACACACACGAAGCGTGTTCAAATGAAACCGGACCAAACTGCAACAGGTAAACATACGTACTATGCGCATGATGACGTCACTTCTGGTGTAAACAGCATATACCAACCGTTAAGTTTGCAAAATTTCATTATCCTCCCGCCCATAGTTTCCGCAGACGGTGAAAATATGGGGGGGGGGTGTGATACGGAATCCGTCCAGAGTTGGTTAGCGAGCGATAATTCGGTTTCTAACAGCTGAAGGTTGTTGACCAGTGGACATTTAACTTAGAATGCAGACAGTGTATGGTGACAAAAGTGTGTCGAAGACAACGGCGAAGAACTGGACAACGGCGTTTAAAGAAGGATGCGAGTTAACGAAAGATCTTTCAAGACCTGGTCATGCAATTATTTTTGCGTTAACTCACGTCCTTCTTTAATCATCGTTGGTCAGTTCTTCCACTTTAGTCACCATACACTACCTGCATTCTGCGATGAATGTCAACTGGTCAACATCCTTCAGCTGTTAGAAACCGAATTACCACTCGCTGATAAACTCTGGACATCTGCCGAGGAAGTGAGTCGGAGGATAATGATATTTGGCAAACTTTACGGCTGGTATGTGCAATTTACACGAGAAGTGACGTCATCATGCGCATCGTACGTATGTTCACTTGTTGCAGTTTGGTCCGGTTTCATTTGAACACGCCTCGTGTATATATTATCTCTCACCCCCGCCGCCCCTCCCCACCCCTGCCTTGACTTTGATTGTGTTAGATCGGTGTGGAGGGCGGGTATTGAGCTCCACTCGTGTATAGTCAACCCTGTGGAAGAATCTGCTCTGTTGGTTGGAACAGGAATAAAAAACGGTCGATGCGTTTACCAGTCCCGATGGTTTACACGGAACACACAAACTATCTAGCTACTTTACATTACTCCTCCAGTTATACATAGTGCTTCTAAAAAGAGAAAGGGGCTTTTAGAATATCCAAAAATGGGAGAGGAGACTTGACATCTGGTCCGGCAATCATACTGGTTCAGGTTAGATACACTGATCAAGATACCACCTCACTTACATGCAGTTCTCCCCGACAAAGATCTGTTTTATGACAGTCTAGATAACGATATGGGGATCGACGTGATCCTCACAGTGGTGAGCGACACACATATAAAGTCAAACATAGCACAACATAATGCAGATTGATGGTCGACCTTCATTTCCACGATCGGGTTGTGGGAAAAACCAATGTAAGCTGCCACCTAACGCTCTGTCCTTGACGTACAGAAGAGGCAACTTACTCACCATGGGCATTCAACAACATCTTATCTGAATATTCCTTCTTCGGTTACGGCGTGGGGTAGTGGTTAAATTAGTAGTGGTAATTTAAACGTTTTACCATCTGTTCCACTTCGGTATGCGGTCCACATGGAAGTAACTTACAACAACAAGAAACTTTGTTACATGCCATCAACGACGCCAGTTTTCTGGTGACGAGAAGGTCATTATCATTTTGATGAGTCTGTGCTGTGGTTTTATCCACTTTGCTGCATACCTGTGACACATGGACAGTGTATAGCAGACAAGCCAGACAGCCCAATGGTTTTCATTGGAGCTGTCTACGTAGACTGCTCCGGATCAGGACAAGGGGACTAATTCTGAGATCCTTGGCAAAACTCACATGTTGAACATCCATATACTTCTGAAAATAGTGAATCTAAGGTGGACTGGACACATCCGCTTGCCAGATGAGCGCATCCACAAGCAGCTGCTATACAGTGAGCTCATAGCAGACAGACGATCCGGTTGGTGGAGGGTGCAGGGAGAAGAAACTCTACAAACTCTTTGCAAATGTCTTTGAAAGCTTCAATATTGATGTCACCTCCTGGAAGATGCTTTCACAAAACCGTACCACCCGGCGCGCTAGTATCACCGATAGTGCTCAGATCGCAGAGTGTATAACATCACGGAGGCTCAACGAAAACCTGCTACCCGCAACAGCAGCACGCACGACGTTTCTACATCCAGCTCCCCACACGTGTGCCCAGAATGCGGCAGGGTTACACCAGAGAACACATTTCTCAGCAATAGTATAATTATGTCGCCATCTTCGCTTGCAATGGGCAGCTATTATGATGAGTCTGCAGCAGGGTTACATCAGAGAGCACATTTCTCAGCAATAGTATAATTATGTCGCCATCTTCGCTTCCAATGGGCAGCTATTATGATGAGTCTGCGGCAGGGTTACATCAGAGAGCACATTTCTCAGCAATAGTATAATTATGTCGCCATCTTCGCTTCCAATGAGCAGCTATTATGATGAGTCTGCGGCAGGGCTACACAAAATGTTGCTGTTTCTTCTGTCTCCGGGACAGCCCAGTCAGGATTTCCAATTACAAGAACAGAAGATTGATCACTGTCCCGATCATTTGGACCGGCGAAAATGGGAATACTTATCGATCCACTTGTAGAATCCAGCAAGATCTTTTCTCTTTCTTCTCCACATCAAAATATGAATTCTGTCACCGTATAGATCGAAATGTGGCAGGACTTTGGCACCATCGTGATGAACTTCAAAGACTTGGGTAGACCAAAATCAAGGAAGGTGTATTTGTCAGCGCTTCAGAGAATGGCGTTCTGATGATATACTGACAGCTGATGAAATGTTAGCGTTAAATGCTGTCCACCAAGTGGCCACGCTTTTTCAAGGAAACAGAAATCCTGACGGGGGCCCAGTGTTCTCGAGGTAAGGTGTTCGGAGGTCGCCGGTTTGAATCGCGGTGTAGACCGGGATTTTCTCTCGTGGATATTGTGGCAAAAAATGCCTCTGATCTCTGGGTAGTGAGTGCAGACTCCGGTGTTCACTGTCGAGCACGTTAAAAATATCTTGGCAGTTAGAAATCGAAAAGAGAACGCTTAACGGCCGCTGCCCGACAAAATTCAAAAATTCAAGTTAAAAATCTACCCAAAGTGTGTGTGTGCCTTCTCCCAGGCATAGTAAGGCGCAGGAAGTTTAAAATACCCACTACGTATAGCCGAAGCCTTCAGCTATCTGGCAACAGACATTAACATGCCTGTTTGAATACCAGGATTCCAAGTGTTTCAAGTATTCCTGACACATTTATAGACACTCTATTGCAGCGCTGCGAGACACTAGATTGGAACATGTCATTGCCATTTATAGAAACACGAGACACTTGATTGGAACATGTCATTGACATTTATAGAAACACGAGACACTAGATTGGAACATGTCATTGACATTTATAGAAACACGAGACACTAGATTGGAACATGTCATTGACATTTATAGAAACACGAGACACTTGATTGGAACATGTCATTGACATTTATAGAAACACGAGACACTAGATTGGAACATGTCATTGACATTTATAGAAACACGAGACACTTGATTGGAACATGTCATTGACATTTATAGAAACACGAGACACTAGATTGGAACATGTCATTGACATTTATAGAAACACGAGACACTAGATTGGAACATGTCATTGACATTTATAGAAACAGGAGACACTAGATTGGAACATGTCATTGACATTTATAGAAACACGAGACACTTGATTGGAACATGTCATTGACATTTATAGAAACACGAGACACTAGATTGGAACATGTCATTGACATTTATAGAAACACGAGACACTAGATTGGAACATGTCATTGACATTTATAGAAACACGAGACACTTGATTGGAACATGTCATTGAAAGGATTCTTTCTGCATTCACATCGGCACTGGGGACGGTTTCATTAACACATTTTAACCTCGGATAAAAAAGGACCAGGAAAACGGGACACAGCAATGCCAACTGACTTGTTCGGCCCTTGTGAAAGATCCTCCAGCAACTCATTACAAACGACAGGCAAAACGTCGCCGGTCTGATTAATTTCCAATATGAGGATTATCGTAGTCTACGTATACACAAATGTGTAAAACTTCTTACATAAATATTATTTTAAAAAACTAGAGCTGATCTTGAGCTTTAACGGCCATATTCATTTTCAGCAGGCGGGGCCTCCCCCAGTCCTCCAAAAACAACAAACAAACAAACAAAAAACAAACAACAAACAAACAAACAAAAAACAAACAACAAAAAACAACATAAAGGTAAATTGGTTTCCAGAAACACACAAAAAGACAAAATTGTTTGTGCAGTGTAATTATCTTGAATGTTTGTTGCTAAACCACGACAGTTTTTGCGCATTTCGATAAGCACGAAACGTTGTTCGAGGTTTGTTGGAGTACGAATTTTGCCTTTGAATAACCCTCAATTACCGGCCTGGTAGATTTGAAACCACATTGTGCTACTTTGATGTGGGAGGGGGGGGGGGGAATTGTCTTTACAATTATAAAAATGCCTCCTAAATGGAGACCAGCCATCATACGAGGCGTGCTCAAATGAAAACAGACCAAATTGCAACAAGGAAATATACGTACGATGCGCACGATGACGTCACTTCTGGTGTAAACAGCACATACCAACCGTCAAATTTGCTAAATTTCATTATCCTCCGACTCATAGTTTACTCTGCAGACCGTTGAAAACGTGGCGAGTGTGATACGGAATCTGTTCAGAGTTGATCAGAGAGCGGTGATTCTGGTTCTAACAGCTGAAGGATGTCGACCAGTTGACATTCATCGCAGAATGCAGGTAGTGTATGGTGACAAAAGTGTGTCGAAGACAACAGGGAAGAACTGGACAACGATGTTTAAAGAAGGACGTGAGTTAGCGAAAGATCTTCCGAGACCAGGTCCGGCGTATATTGTTGACTTAACTCACGTCCTTCTTTAAACATGGTTGTCCAGTTCTTCACTGTTGTCTTCGACACACTTTTGTCACCATACACTGCCTGTATCACCGCTCGCTGATCAACTCTGGACGGATTCCGTATCACAACTGTCATGTTTTTAACGGTCTGCCGAGAAAACTATGAGTCGGAAGATAATGAAATTTTGCAAACTTGACGGTTGGTAGATGCTGTTTACACCAGAAGTAACGTCATCATGCGCATCGTTTCATTTGAGCAGGCCTCGTACGTTGAATTCTCATAACACATCTTCACTAAATTGTGGGATAGACTCAGTTAAAAGATCGATTGTTCAAAAAACAACAATAAATGGAATCAATTGCGTCATAAATTTTTTGAAAGGTTATTAGAAACATGAATGGTTACAACATGAACGAATTTGTGTTCTCAACACGAAACCTTCAGGCCAAGCTAGCGGGACGCTTGTTGTTCTGAATAACTGGGAAAATCGAGGTTTTGGGAGTGGGATGAGGTGAGAGAGAAATTGATGGGCAGGGTGATTGGCAGATGAAAGAGGGCTAAAGTTGGGCGGGTGTGAATGTGGGGATGGGAAACAATTATGTGAGGAGAGAGAGCAGAGAGTGTTGGAGAAACCGAAGTGAGAACAGGCATTGCAAATAATTATATGGGTGGAGAAAGAGAGAGGTGTACATGTTGGAGAGACTGCAGTGAGAAGGGACATTACAAACAATTACACGAGGAGAGAGAGGGTGAGAGAGATGTGCGTGTTGTAGAGACCACAATGGGAGGGACATTACAAACAATTATACGAGGAGAGAGAGAGAAAGATGTGCGTGTTGGAGGGAATGCAGTGAGAAGGGACATTAGAATTACACGACGAGAGAGAGAGAGAAAGAGATGTGCGTGTTGGAGAGAATGCAGTGAGAAGGGACATTAGAATTACACGACGAGAGAGAGAGAGAAAGAGATGTGCGTGTTGGAGAGAATGCGATGAGAAGGGACATTACAATTATATGAAGAGAGAGAGAGATGTGCGTGTCGGAGAGACTGCACTGAGAAGGGACATTACAAAAAATTAAATGGGGAGAGAGAGAGAGAGATGCGCGTGTTGGAGAGACTGCGGCGAGCAGGGGCATTACAAACAATTACATGGAGAGAGAGAGAGAGAGATGCGCGTGTTGGAGAGACTGCGGCGAGCAGGGGCATTACAAACAATTACATGGAGAGAGAGAGAGAGATACGCGTGTTGGAGAGACTGCGGCGAGCAGGGGCATTACAAACAATTACATGGAGAGAGAGAGAGATGTGCGTGTTGGAGAGACTGCGGCGAGCAGGGGCATTACAAACAATGATATAAGGATATATATATGCATATGCGCGTGTTGGAGAGACTGCAGTGAGAAGGGACATTACAAATGAACTACTTTTATAATTATCCTAGCAAGGCCGGGTACCCCAGCTAGTGTGTATGTGTAATGATGATGATGTCTAATACCTTTCGCTGTGAGCTGGTAGCTCTTGACAGCCCAGTGCCTACCGGACAACAGCACCCGTCTGTCTCAGCTGTTTTGGTGATGTGTTGTGTATGGTGGCGTTTAGTAGGTGCAGCTGGTTTCACAGGCCGGTTATACCAGGGCAGAGCGTCTGATCCTGCTCCACCGATTACAGGAGGTGGCAACAGAATCTGCAATTTGGTTCACGAAGTGGGTCTATTATATTCAGATGTCTGTTGAAAGGGGGCATGCCCTGTTCCCTGCTTGAAGTTCAAATTCTGGGCTATTCTTTTCAATTGCTTGGTTGGATCCTGTACATCTGGTTTTGCTCGGTGTCTGAAATACAAGGGGTGTTCAAGTCAAACCGGGACTTTTTCTTCTAGTTCTACCTGAATAGGTTATAACGTGCTAGAACTACTATAGTCCGTCTTTTAATTCATGAACAAGATCCAAAGCAATTTTCTACAAAACTGCATGTCATCTCCAAATTATTTTTCGCACGCAGGCTTGTAATATTTATGACGCTAAAACATTGATATTATTTAGTCCATGGATATTAAGAATTTTGAACGTCGGCAAAGTCCTTTGATCTTTTAGGACCATTGCAAAGAAATGGAATTAAATGTAAGATTTTACAGCACACATCTGAATTTCTTGTCGTATTTTGTTCATAGGCCTTACTGTCCTTACTGACGTAATAGATCAATTGATTGTTTGTGTTGCCCTTTATTTACAGTCGTAATAATCAATCTGCAACAGTTAGTACAGTCAATCAGTCACCATTAGAACCCAACATTGTATCAACTGCGCAGCTAATTTTATGTTGCTTAAAGCATTTGAATATTGAAATGCCTTTGTTGTCATTGTATGTACACTTAATTATTTGGATAAACAAACGCTTATTCATCCAAGTCTACTAATCAGTATGTCCACAAAAGATTATATTAATAATTACGAATCTGTCGATTCAAAAAGGTTGATAATTGTTACTGGATGGACAAATTGTAATCCCTCTCGTTGCCAGTACTGTTCTTCTTCCCGGAGCACATGTTCAACACACTTCTTCCAGAACTGAATGTCTATTTTTGAAAGGTATTCGCGTGTCAGCACTTCAACGTCACA
Organism: Ariolimax columbianus; assembly: GCA_036924085.1. Lineage (NCBI taxonomy): Eukaryota > Metazoa > Mollusca > Gastropoda > Stylommatophora > Arionidae > Ariolimax > Ariolimax columbianus. Next base: position 22,089,623 of record JAVGWX010000018.1, read on the forward strand.
CATTTTAAATGTCCTGTTCTGTTCGGCAACTTGTCCTTTGGCTTTAACCCACACACGCTCTATAGGGTTTAGATGCGCATGCTATGCAGTTAGTCGCAGAGAAGTGTGCATGTACTCTCCAATGATTTTGTCAATATGATACACCTTTGTCTTATTTGTCTTCCTCACAAACTGTCATAACTCGGGCTTCAAATACGTGTCGTCAAAATTCACTTTTTCTTGAGCTATCAATGTCATAATTTGAACTTTTGTATTTGATACAGTTGGTACTCTTGTCTTCCTCTGATACTGCATTGGGATAGTATGTATTATCCATTACTAGGCATGGCGGTCTATCCAGAATTGGAAGCAGATCATTCGTCATCCAGTGCCTGCCAATGTGTCCATTCGTTTCAGTGTGATGGTCAGTTCAGTTCAGCGTCATGGGAAAGTCAATTTTCACTGCTTCCGCCTTACGTTAGTATAACGCGCTGCACTTTATTGCTTGGAATGTATCTTTTCTGTTCACCGTCAACTGATTGCCATTCTTTACCATGGGTGTGGTGATAAGCATAGTCACTGGATTCGTCCAAGTATACAATATCATATCCTTGCCTACGCCGTACACTAATCTGTCTCATGTGTTTACTTCTGGCAGCAATCACATGTGGCTTTTAATACATAATATTTCTGCCGCCTGAAATTTTCCTGAATCTAAAGCCGGTGGCTCTTAAAATTTTCCAAAGAATACGTAAGGAAATTTCAATACTGCAGTAGGATTGCAATGTTAATTTTAGTTTCCGGAAAGTAACAAGTTAATTTTTTTGTCAACAGTTTCCAAAATCTCCCGTTTTATGACATCTCTGTCGAAATCATTAAATTTACTTTTCCCACCTTGCTTGATATATATATATATAATTTATTTTTCGGCGTTCGCCTTATTCCTCTACCCTACAAGGCGGTGTGCGTTGCACTGTGTTTTTTGTTTTTGCGCGATGTCATCTCAGTGCATCCAACTTCGGCATGCATTTTGTGTGTGGGTCTGCTTCCTCCTGCATTTTATAAAGGTTGGCTTCCCCGGGGTAACACCCGGTTATGTGAGGAGGAGTGAACCCAGCACCTTCGTGTTATGAGCCGTGTCACTTAACCACTGGCCCACGTCGTTCCCTTAAACCTTGCTTCATATGAATGCACTCTGAGTCCTGTCTGATGCAACGGTAAAAGGATGATCTATCCAGACCGAGCGCCAATTGCGATCGTTTCTCTGGGTCATGAATATAGCAATATAAAGAACTTATCTGAGATTCCCTGCGGAAAAACTTGTATAGTAAAACGGTAACTCTCCGCATTGTTATAAATGAACACTTCAAACTTATTTTGAAATTGAAATCAATGTAACTTTTGTAAAAGCAACTATATATTACAATAACAACCCTACGAACTATAATATCGTGATACGCCTATAGCTGAACGAGTTTCGCATGAATGACTTTGGTTGTTTTCCGCAATCGACAAAGGTGTCTAATTTGTGCACGATATAATCAGGAATTTGTTTTTAACTCAGCTTATTTGAATGTCAAAACATCTATTTTTAAATCAACACGACTGTGTACCGTAAATATGTTAAAATTATTACTAATTCAGTGAGGCTGCTTTTAATATAGCCTAATGAATAATTTTTAAAAAATACATCAACTTTCTTAGAAAAAAAACACCTATTTACTTAGCGTTATGTATGTATATTGTAAGGCTGCATGAAATCAATAATTTTGATATGGCATGTAGTTTTGTAGAAAATTGCTTCGGATCTTATTTATGAGTTAAACGACGGACTATAAAATTGGTTAGGGGCACTTGTGTCCTCTTACTGCTAGGTAGCCCACTTGCTATGGACCAGTCACGTGACAGATAAAGGAAAACGGAGGACTACACTGTTAGGGCTTGCACGAAACAGCGTGTTGTGATGAAGTTTTTTGTGAAAGAAGGCATGAAACTTGCGGAAATTTACAGAAGACTGCAATAACAATAAGACAATGAGCAGCCAAGCAGTGGAAGCAGACGCAATCGCAACCACCCGAAAAATGTTGGACAACTGTGTCTGCAGGTAAAATGATGGCGAGTGTTTTCTGGGACAAAGTCGACTTCATTTATGTTGATTTTCTGCCCCGTGGTGCCACTATCAACAGTGAACAGTACATACAAATTTTGAGTGATGTGCATAACCATCTGCAGAAGACACGGCCTGGTTTGATCACAAAGGGCGTCCTGCTCCTACAAAATAACGCTAGACCTCATACGGCTCACAGCACTATGTGCCACCTGCAGAAACTCGGCTAGGAGGTATTGCCACGTCCATCTTACAACACATATCTCGCTCCAAGCGATTTCCACCTGTTTGGACCCCTTAAGGAATTTTTGGGAGGTTAGCATTTAAGTATTGATGACGAAGTGAAACCGGCTGTCATTGATTGGTTCAGACATAGTGACACATCTTTCTTCACTGAAGCTTTTGAAGCATTAGTGGGATATGCTGGGATAAGCACATAAATGTGGCAGGAGATTATATCGAAAAATAAATGGCAATTTTACTACTTGAAAATATAAAATATGTCCTTAAACAAAAAAGTCCCGGTTTTACTTGAACGCCTCTCATACATGTCTACAAAAAAGTCTCGGTTTTACTTGAACGCCTCTCGTACATGTCTGCCTGTTTGTGATGTAGCCCACTGATTTAGCCATTCTTGTCTATAGTTGTTTCTCATGATCTGCATGCAGGTGCGTCTATGGCGAACTGCAGAATGGTAGGAGCAAACGGTGGGCAGGGAAAAGGTACAAGGACACACTTAAGAGATCACTGATAAAGCACCACGATGACTGGGAAAGAATCGCCACCAATTGCACAGACTGGCGCAGCACTATTGCCGAGACACGAGGCATCAAGAATAACTGAGGCTATCCAGAGATGACCGCTCCGCAAGTCAACTCACATCAATCCTTCTTCTTCAGCCCGGTGGAAGCGGGTGTTCTATTTCCTTGTGCTTAAGTGCAACAGACAATTCAGTTTTCCCATTGACTTATTTAACAACCTTCGAACTCATACGAACAGTGAATTTGGACAAAGTGGTCCTCATCGATTACGATGGACGAGCAATAGTGTAATATTAGGTAGTGACTGTGCTGCATCACTTCTGGCCATCTCATCAGTCTGCTCATTGCCTGGGACGCCGATATCATGGCCAGGAAACAACTGCATCACTTCTTTAGTCTCATAATAGGCGGAGAGTTGGTCAATTAATGTGTAGATGTTATTAACAACGGTAGACGTTTTTTTCTTCCAAAGCTTGGGAGCGCCGATCTTGGCT